>CM074493.1:19090637-19558137 GCA_037389245.1 Oryzias sinensis
A
Source organism: Oryzias sinensis (assembly GCA_037389245.1). Taxonomy (NCBI): domain Eukaryota; kingdom Metazoa; phylum Chordata; class Actinopteri; order Beloniformes; family Adrianichthyidae; genus Oryzias; species Oryzias sinensis. The sequence goes on from CM074493.1 coordinate 19,090,639, forward strand.
TATATATATATATATATATATATATATATATATAGGAAGCACTGTTATGTATGCATCCATTTAATCACGCTTATAGGACATAAAAAAAAAACATAACTGAATCTGCCAGAGTGTATGTTTATAAATATACATACTAGCTAGTCTAGACACTTCCCCAGTGGTTTATTTCCTGACACAAAGTACACTGACTCACAAAGCGTGAACCAATGTGTCTATGTGTGGTTGCAGGAGTGTGTGTGTATGTGTGTGTATGCATTCTTGTTCTGTAACTTATAGAGAAACATAGCTGACGGTTGCTTTTTCAAGCATTTGCAGGCAGATGTTGTTTGTGCAGAAGTTCACTTCAAAGAGATCTGCAGGTCACCTCGCTGCTGCACAGCAAGCAGACAAAAGCAGACCACAGCAAGTTTCACAATCAACACAAACCATACGTATGGAATAAAGATTCCATGATGAGCATAGAATTTTGTAGTATCCTGTTATTTTACCATCAAGGCTAAATGCTTTTTTTCTCCTTTCAGTCCTTATTCTGGTTTGATTTGGTAACAATCTCAACCTGCATCCTCTCATTGGTGCCTTGGAGCACCAATGAAGCATTAGCTGTTAGTGCGGGCAGTTCAGAGAAACTGCCTGGAAAGCTGCACATCTTGCTTGAGAACGTAGAGGTTAAAATGACCATCTCTCAGCTGCACTCACCTTCAATTACCCAGCACTGCCACATTATGGCAAAACAAAATGACTACCATTAGCCATAATCACCTTACATGCAGCCTAATGCTACGCTGGACCGGACTGAGAAAATAATTGCTTTTGTGTAGTACAGTTGAGAAACTTCATTCAGTACACTGTTGGGAGGAATAATGTTATTTCTGCACAGGTAAAGACTTTTCCTTTGCATCCTCTGTGGAGGCTCAAAGGTAGTTCTCTTAAAGTACAAAAACTAATATTAGGACAAAAAGTAAAAGGCCACAATAAAAAGGCCTGACAAAGTGAAGTCTATTTTGCTTTAGAAAAGAAACACTGGGAAGGTAATCCCTGATTCTCGTCATTTAAGTTCGCTGACATTCCCTTAGCTTTTTTTCTTTGTGAGTGAGCTAGATTTAAAGACCCAATCCGATGTAAATTGTGTTTTTGGTGTCTTTTTAACTTGTTCTTGTGTCTTTTCTCATGATGGAAGAAATATATATAAAACATAAAGTTCAAATTTGGATTTTCTGTGTATTTCTTTATTCAAATTGTTGTGATTTAAGAGCAGGTAAAAAAAAAGGCCATTTGAAAAAGAGCTTATTTGTGTCATAGAAATTACTCTGGGCTTCTTGCTTTCAGCTCTCTGCAACAGGGAGGTGAAAGGGGCACAGAGTTGCAACCCGTCAACAGTTCCTGCCCACAACTAATCAATAATGAAATCATATTCATATTTAAAGAAACCATGAGAAACGTTTTATAAATAGATTAAAACATGATCAAAGTGGGTCTTTAAACACATTTTCTTCTACTGAATTATTCATTTTTAAGACCTTTTAGGTAAACAAAATATGTTTGGAAAGGTCTTGAGAAGGGTGGTACGTTTTTGTAAAGAAGCAATATAATTGCTGATTTTGAGTAAAAGGTGAAAAAAAGCACTAAAAAGTTCAAATTGAATATTAAATATTAACAATAAAAACACATTTAAAATGTAATTTAAATTTATTTAAACTTCTCTAATCACTGTGGCTTTTCAAATGTCAGAAACAAGGGTAATAGACAGGATTAGAGACAAGATTTAGTTCTTCTGCTCCATTTTCTGTTTGTCATTGTGTTTTATAGTATTTGTGCAGCAGAGTGTACCTAATGAAACCCAAAAGACCTCTGATCTGTGGGAAATAAGAACTTCTTTGGTAGCTGTCCTCTCCGACTCAGTGATCTGGCGGTGGACCGTCTTGCATCACCTTTTAGCGAACTTCAGCATCTGAGAAATTGATTTTTTGAAGAAAACGTGTTTGCACATGAAATGCGTGTCATCCTGCAGTGGGTTCCTACTGATCCACAGGATTTATGTTGCATTACTTTTAATACTGTACACGCCTATGAATGCTTGGAAATTTCTTCATGAATGTGCATGTTTTTGATGTGTCCTTGTTTCCTGTTTAATACTTGTGTGTATTTTGTTCAGTTTATTTTTAAGATGACCAAAGTTGTCTGATGGTTTAGAAATAATAAAACAGTTTATCATCCTTTCACTAAAAGGAATAAAAGAAACTCATTGGAGGACTTACATGCTTGAATCTTTTTTCCATTTTCATAGGTAAAATATTTCTTTATTTAGACTGTTTTAAATGTTGGCTATTTATATTCAATTTGTTTAGGAGATTTAGCTCCTTTTGTCTGAATCAAATAAGCGTTTCAAAAACAATCTACACACAATTACTTTGGTGCAGTGCATCCCATTTTCTGAGTGCTTTTCTTGTTTAAAATTATAAAAGTCATGTGAAAAGACAGTTTTCCTTTTGTCTTTAAGAGGCTGTTTGGTTTATTTTCTTTTTAAATATAACCAAAAAAATGAAGAGTCAGCCAGGCACCAGCAAGGCTGAAAGTGTTTAAAGCTTCACAATGGAGAGTAGACCCGCATCCAGCTCTGAATGTTTTTTAATGAAGAACCACAGCCTGACCATTTTTGATTATAACACACTCAATTATTTTCTAAGTTAGGATTCAGGGGGGAAAAAACCATCAACACCTATCAGATTACAGCAAATTGTAAATAAATGAACAAACTGAAAGAAAGTCCAACAGAGTATAAACTGCAAACACTTTTTCCACCTTTTTTCCCCCATCACGCATATCCCTTGCTGTTAGTCTTTCTTTGCCATTCGATAATGATAATGTTAATAGAAAGAGGCTTGATACTCAATTTGTAAAACCTCCATCCATCAATTTGCTGCTTCAATCAATAACATAATTGCAACGCTCAGCATGATAAGCAAACAGCTGCCTAAACTGAGGCTGATTGATGAATATGGATGGACTCAAAAAAAATGATAAAGGTGCAAAGAAAAGTAAGACAAATGGCACACAAAATAAGTTAAAGATAAAGAAAAAAAAAACAAGAAAATAAGCCAAGTGGAGTTAAAACTATATGTAAAAAAAGAATATTTAAGTTCTGTCCCAAAATCTCTTCATAATAGTGTATTCCACACATTCACTCTATTCTACTGTCAGTTTTCTATATTTTATATGCTGTGAGTAGCAGATTTTTCATCACAATAAAATCAAGGTTTTGTTGTGCATCTTTTGATTTTCTGCCTTATTTCAGCAGGAACAGATGGTTCCATAAAATGCTAATGTCATGAAGATGTATGACAGGGTATTTCTTCTGCTGCATAAATTACCCAAGCATTCTTCCGCACTCTGCTCCACGGTGTCCTGATGTGCATCAGCCGTTGAAACAGAAACCTTGCAACTCCAGTTCTGAGCATTTTATCAAATGGAGTAAAAAACACAAGCAGCTGAAGCGCTGGTCTAAATCATTTATCAGCCACAGCTTTGCTCTTTTGTCTACTTTTTTTTTATTCTCACAAGATCTTGAGTTTATGATGTGTGATCAGAATTTTTCCTGTCACTCATTTCTATAGACACAATATGGAAGTAAGAAGTTTTAGTCTAAAACAGTCATTTGGTGAAAAAAAGAATATGTTTGTAAAAGATAAAAGAACGATGATGAATCAGAGAAACACAAAAAACAGAGAATATAGAAGTTTTCTTTTCTTTCACTAAGGTTCTTCTTCTTTTTCTTTCACTTTTGGCTTTTCCCATCAGGGGTCGCCACAGCAAAACAACCTCCCTTTCGAGGATGAGTCGCATGGTTAACTTGGCAATGTTTTACGCTGGATGCCCTTCCTGACGCAACCCTCTCAATTTATCCGGGCTTTGGACTGGCACAGAAGCAGAGAAGGGAATAGGGAGCAGCCCAGATTTGAACCCTAGTTTCACGGCGGAAGGCGCCGCAAACCAGCACGAGCTAAACTGGCCCCTTCTTTCACTAAGGTTCTATTAGAAAAAATTTAAAACAAAAAATTTAAATTTAGGAAGACAAAGAGGAGCAAATGACATAATACTGTAAAAGAGATGAACGCTAAGTATCAAAAAAGGCGGGAAAAGCTGCAAAATTTGTGTGTATATCAGGAGGAGGTGCAGCGAGGAGATGATGAGCTCACTCATTCTTAATGTCACTGAAAACTGTAACTCCTAAGGTGCAGCAGAACATTACAGTACAGCTCATGCAGCCCTGCAAGTGTGTGACGCTGTGTGAAGAGTGTGAAGCTGAATCCACACAAACACACACACTAATGTCACACATTGGCAGAGAGAAGAGCCAAGCTCCTTGGCAAAGAACAGATCAGTCTGGCCAACAGAAAGAGAAGGGGAGAAAAAGAAGCGGAAAGGACAGAAAGAAGATAGTGGAATATAGTGTTGACATTTTATCTGGACTGTGTCGAAACTGCTTGTTTGGGAAAACGCACATTTGTGTCTGCAAAATAAATACAGTATCTGTGTGGGATTCGAACATGGCATGAGCCCTAATGCGCATGAAATTCTGCATGTTAGCTGGTGTTGCCCCATTCACGACGTCACTATATCACAAACAAACAAGCAGCGGGGACATCTGCGGAGATTCTTCTCAACCACTGACTCCATAGAAACAGAAACAAGAAATAAAAAAAGTATTTTCTTACCTATAGACGTTGTGGCTGGAACAGGCTCTTTTGACACTGCACACATTGAGCATTCAACATGAAATGGAGGGGAAAAAAAGGTTAGAACACATAAAAAACGTGAAAGAAAAAGTGCATAACCCACTGACAAGCAGCTGTGGTGAACAGCTGTAAAAAAAAGCAAAAGAAAACAAAATAAAGTAAAAAAAAGTTTAAACTGCATCTGTAGGAATTGCTGGAACTGTCTCTTATGTAATCCTTGAGCTTAAAGGACACATTGAACAATCTAAAAAATAAGAGAATAAGTGGTTCCAAATTGTTTTTTGTTTCTAGTTTGTGCATTTCTAATAAAGAAATATTGCAAAACATTTTTCATAAATGGCTTTCCATACATAAAACAAACGGAAGACTAACCTAAGATCTCTTTTTTTTCCCTCAATTGCTGAGGATCTTTTTAATTTGGAGGCTGAGGATAGTCTTGTCTGAGAAACAAAAGTCTAATAATTTGCATTAATTTATAGTAAAATATAGAATTTGAGTGCAAGACAAAAACCAAAAAAAAAAAAAAAAGATTAAAAAAGCATTGATTTGCACACTGTTCAAAATTCATGCATTGAGTTGTGAGACCCTGGAATGCATGAATTGAGAACATATGTGAACATTTCAAAATTCTTTGGAGACTTCCTCTCGCACGTCATTTGCAATGTGTCACAACTGCTGCTGCAGCTCAGGAAAATGCAGCCACTTCTGCACAGTTCTTGGGTTACGCATGAAAAATTCAAAACACATCATTTTACTTTTTTTTTTTTGAATGACAGCTCTTATAAGCTCCACTCCTCGTTAAAGATAAAATAACCTCTCTCATACAGCTGTCACTTTAATGTTAACACAAAAAAAGCTCCTACAGTGCTAAGGGTCCTGCAAACATCTTTAAAGATCACATGAGTGTGTACCTGAGTAGTAGGAATTCAGCAGGGATTTGCTCTGCAGTGTCTTGCTTCCCTGCACAGAGAAGGAGCAGGGGGAGGGAGAGACTGCCGAGGAGGTGAGCACAAATGGATGCACAGAGAGAAAATGGCAAGAAAGTATGGGATTAACACATGAAAAGGAAAAAGGGAAGTGAATTGGGATTAAGAAATGGAGGCCACCAATGGAGGCCAGAGGAAGGTGAGGCATCAGTGAGGTGAGGAAAAGAAGAGAAGAGGGTTATGTTAGTGACCTTGCTTAGAAATCAGCGGTCGTCACAGGACGCAATTTGCATGGAAAACATACACCAAGGTGGATCAATATTCAACAGCATGTGCGACAATCCAATAACACTAATGGATCCATCAATGCAACCAACATTGAATTTTGAAACATTAAAGCGGTTATAGCCCAATGAACATGCACTTAAATCTGGCATGTTCCCATTGTGGGTCAATAGATTTAACTGGTTTAACTGCTCGTGTAAAGAGTGAAGGTGAAAGAGAATAAAGTGATGTGAGAAACAAAGAGTGGGGGAAAAAAATGTAGAGCAGAATCCAATTTATGTTTTTCAGGGTGATGTGACACCAATTTGGAAACGAGCAGCTGCAACCTCACTTCAATGTCTGCTGATAATTTTCAGTACTGGTCATTTATAGATGAAACAAAATACAGTACATGTGGAACTTTACCAGTAAAAGCAAGAAGCACAGAAGTTTCTTTACAGTGAGTTTTTGTAGTGGGTCTGTGCCCCCAGCCCCCAATTCCAAAGACACGTCTTCCCATTTTTTACCATAAGGAATGACGAGGTAGTGTCTCCAAGAAGCTTTCCTACACCCAAAGCTGCCAGAATGAGACTTTCGCTCACAAGATGAGTGCTGGCATATGTGTTTGTACTTCTGACGTCGCGTAAAGGTCAAGTGACAAAAGCCTCCAAGAAGCCATCATAATGATGACAAAAGAGGTGACTCCCTGCCACCGTCCAATTGGTTGATGTTTGCTGAGCCGCTTCAGGGCTCCATGTTAACATTCAGCATGTTTCTCAGATTCTCCTTTTTCCCTCATTAGAGAAGCTGGAAGATGATCCAGGCTCTCTCAGCTCTCAACATGGCCAAAAAAAGAGCTAGAAAACTTCCTTACTGGTCAGTCTTCTGGAGAGCCTTTTTTTTTAGTCATGTCAACTTTATTTATAAAGCGCTTTTAAAACAGCAGAGCCTGACCAAAGTGCTTAAGAGCGCAGGATAAAAACAAAACAACAATCCAAAACAAACAGCATAAAATCAAGTTTCCAGATTTAGTAGAAATAACTGAATCTTTTGGTTTATGTTTTTTTTTCTCTTTACTTTTAAACACATTCATGAGTTGCTTTTCTATCCAATTCAGTCTTTCTTGAGATTCATGATTGTTTTCAGACTCCTTCAAAAAGTTTAAAAGAAACTACCGGTACAACTACTCCAGTTTAAAACCTAAAGACCCACTCCATTTATCTTTTGATCTATTGCAAAAAAAAAAAAAAATTCCCAGAAGTCTTTTAACTATGATCATGCAGTTTTGAGCCCAAATCAAAAAACCTGTGTTGATTTCTAGGACATAGTTTCTGCAGTGCGGCAGTGGTTCTGAGTTGTGGTGGGGATCTTTGGTGTGGAGGAAGCCCACCCCCACACCTCATGATCCATCTGTGTATGTGCTATTCTTCTAATTTACACACACCCACAACCCAACCCAAAAATCATGAGCAATATTGGAGCCAGATCCCAGCTCAGACGAGGAAAATGCAGATGTAGATGGATCTAGTCATCTACAAGTGGAAGCATCAGAATGGAGCAGAGCAGGGAGTTTGTTGCCTGTCATGTAGAGTATTTTCTACATGACAAATACAATCTTTACATATTTTCAAATACATGTGTTTTCATCAGCTCTTTATTACCAACAATTTGAAGAACAAAATACAAAGAAATGCTATTTAAGCTTAATTTTCTTTATATATGCTCTCCATAATGAAAACAAAAGACTATAAGAACATGTTAAATAAATAGAAAAAATTGAAAGAAAACTTTTCATCAGAGTGGGTCTTTAAATCAACCAAAGTGTCAATCTGGATTATTTTTCAGGGCCAGTTTATTAAAGAGCAATGCAAAAGCTTCACGAAACCAAATGAGGCGTACTTGTTGTTGTACTTGTTGATTATAGATATTTTTCTCAGAAACATACTGTGTTTAAAATGTGAGCAATACCAGTGCAGTTCTAATAAAGTTACCAAAGTGAGGAATCAAACTCAAATGTGTTTTCTGTTGGAATCTGGTTATGAAATAAAGTGAATTTAAAGTTGAAAACAATCGCCTCTTTTAAAAAAAAATGTATTACATTTGTTATTGTAAGTGTTTGCTTGTTTGTGTGTCAAGTAACTCACTTAGAAACTCTTCCGGGTGGATTCTTTTATCACCTTGAGAGCATGTGCGTGTTCACAAATGTGAGCCATCAAGAGGTTCCTCTTTTTTAAACTACAACTGATGACTTCCATGTGCCTGCTCCCACACTTTACCGTACACGGGCACAAAGATTTCAGAGAAACAATAAATAAATAATATGCAGCACAGACACACACATAACACACACAATAAGATGAAACCTCGAAGGAATGCTGGGAGACTAACTATGACATATTACATGCTAGCTAAGCCAGTTCAATAATCCACCCTAGATATCACAGCAAGCTTGGACACATTTATTCATGAAAACTGCAGTTGCTGCAGCTCAGTGTTGTGTGCATGTGATCGTGCTCCCTCAAAAGGTGTCATTTATTTGTGCACCAGCCATATAATAATTTTAGGGATATTTTGGATACTTATCTATCACTTCTTTTTCATTTAGATTAGTGATCACCAAATTTAAAACAACTCTGTTTCTTCTTTTCTTCTTCTTTTGTTCTCTCTATGGGTTCATGCCATCCAACTGCTCTGATCTCCCTATTCACAGAGCACTGTGGTCAGAAAAGGGGTTCATTGACCAAATTTACTCCAGGATGAACTGTTTATATAGTTGTTCACCAAAATGATGTGGTCTTTTTGTTTATTTTTTCCATTAAAAACAATAAAATCTTGGATAACAAATTAGATCATCTGCAGATTTCTCTGCTAATATAAAAAGAAAAGAAAAAACACTATGCAAACAGATGGGAGTTTAGCAGTGGATCCATATCACCTGAGCGCAACTTTGAAAACTGATAAAGCCTGAAGCCAACCTTAAAAATCCATGTTGTAGTTTTTACCGACTAAAAGGCTAAAAGGTTTCCTATTATCTGTTCTATCACAGAGTTTGTAACAGCCTGAAACTGTGAACTGCCATCCCTGCAGCTGCTCCTGTCTCCTGTCATACGCAGCCCGTGTGTGTGAGAACGAAAGGGGAGGGATAGTGGGCTCAGGCTGCGTGGTGGAACGTGCACGTGGAGCGCTACGTATTGCGTAACACCATCCCATGCCTTAGATAATTCAGCTCATACTAATGATGACATTCTTTATTAACTATTGAAGACACTTATGAAGTGCCTTTATTATCCATAAATGTATTCGTTGTGTCCCTGTCGTTTAGTTGGTGTCAGTATTTGACATAAAGACAGCAGGTAATGCAGGAAAACAGCTTCATTTTATGAGATCATAAATAAACAATCCATCATTTAGAAATGAAATCAGCACAATGTTTTTACCTGTTTCTTCAGACTAAAAACATTAAATATATTGATGCTGCTGTGCTAATATTTCAGACCAATTTGCATTTGATATTATTTATTGATTGCATTATTTTTCTCAGCATCAAATGGTTCAGCTGGTCATAATGTTTCTAGTTTTAATGAGGAATGACAGATTTTTTTATTTCAGGCACTTTAATAAGTTTTAGACTATAGTCTAAAACAGAAAATAAGCTTAAAGAACAGGTTTTCTGTGTGGCAAAATAAAGTTAATTTTTGTAGAAAGTGGATTTTTATTGCTTTTTCTTTTGTTAATGTTAAAAGAAACTATTTTAGGTATATTTACACAATTGTTATAGATACTAACCTAATATATTGTCACCGCGGAGAGTTTGTGTGCGGGGGTGTTAGGGGGGGTGCAAAGCATTTTCTTTTTCCTAGAGGGGGGTGTGGGTACCGGATGTTCTCGGGTTGCCGTATGTTCTCGGGTCCTTCAGGGTCCTTCCAATGAGTTATATCACTAGAGGAGACATCACGAGGAGACCACCGCCATCTTGGTGAGGTCAAGTTTTTAAGACCAAACCACTTTTTATAACATTTAATAAAGAGCTCTGTTTTTACTTTCAATCACTTCATTATATGAAAAAGAAGAATGGCTTGAAATTGTTTAGTTTTGTTCAGAAATACAAACTTCACGAGTACCCCTAACTTAACTAGTATTAGACTATTTAGATTTTTTCTATGTTCCTTTATTTTATTTTACTTATGTTTTTATTTATTTGTGTGTTATGTTCATTGTTTCTTTTTTCCCCTCTATTCTTTATTTTCTATGTTAATATGTTATGTTTGGCAATGGTGACTGATCTTCGAGGCAATATTGATTACATTGTTATTGTTCGTTGTTAACGTTAATGTCATTGTTAATGTATGATACCGCAATTGTCAATAAAGTTTTTAAAAAAAACTTAGCGACGTTAACTCATTGGTCGTGGCAACTTACAGCCAATCAAATAGTGTGACGTCATCATTGGTCGAAGGACCCCGAAGGACCCCGAGAACATACGGCAACCCGAGAACATCCGGTACCCACAGGGGCCTTGTAAAAAATAATTGAGAAGCACTCACTTAAACAATCTGTAACAAGTGTACAAACTCTAAAATAAAGGTTTATAGAAAAGCTGAGACACGGTAGTCAGAAAACTGCAACTTAGCACCACGTAAGGGCAACAATTTGTCTCAGCTTCTGTTAAAAAGCTCAGTTTTATCCTTTCAACTCTATTGGTTTTTTTCATTTTTTATTTTAGCTGTGACCATCAGAAGTTGAGTTTGTGGGGCTGTATTAATCTAGAGTTTGTTTAGATAGTTAGGAAAAGGAGAATACTGGTCATTCAGTCAACATGGTTGGGTCAGCATGAGTCCTTCTTTTTTGCTTTTCTTTCAAGTCCTACTTCCTTTGTTGCTATTTTTTCCCATTTGGATGGCTAGTATTTTCTATTTTCATTGTTCAGGGAACAGCATCCACTTGTGACATCCATCCAGCAAAGCTGTGTACCTGTACATGTTTCCTTGGAGTTCTTTTTTGTCGTTGTGCACAAGGGCAGATTTTCAGTTTATGGGTTGGGTCATGGGGCTGGAACATGGGAGTGATTGCTTTGAAAATGTTGTCATGCTTAATGTTCTTTGACATTTTTATTGTAGCACCATTTTATAGAGGACAACACAATATGATTAGATAAAGCTTTGTGCCATTTTGACTCCTTGACAACAGCATTTTACCACGGTGTACAATTATTTGGGAATTTAAACTTTTTTTTTATAATAATTTTGAACTCTTAGTTTTTAATCTTCTAGCCTGTTAAAAAAAGAAAGAAAACAAAAGTTTTTTACATTCTTTACAATAAGATTGAATGAAACTGGAAGTGGTGCAACAAATGGTGAAAAACAGGACAAAGATACATAAAGTAAAACGATGCCTGTTACAAATCCAATCCTTAAAACTTTGTTGTTTCTCTTTATGTTCACTTTAATTCTTGCACGGATCATTACTGATAAATTTTAGTTATGTACCATGTTTGGTACTGAAGATCTGGGTGCAAAAACAACACCTGTCATTTATCATGCACTTACATTGATTTCTCCCCAGGCTGGAGTGCATGTCTTTATTTCCTTTATGCACTGAACTGCAATGAAAGGTTTTTTGTTTTGTTTTTCTGAATGAAACTAATTATTGCTGACTAAAGCACACATTGTTGGGAACTCTAAAACTTTTTCTAGTAGAGATTGTCTTTGAGGCACTCTGTAATCCACATTTTGTTTGCCAAACTGTTTCTAATACTACAGCTGAGTTTCGCTGCTGCAGATTAAATACATTTAATCTTTTTCCCTGTTTTCCCCATTTCTCCTCTCTGTCCCCCCATTCTTCTTCTACCCCAAACAAAACATATCTTCTCCTCCTCTGTGATAAAATCTTTGGTCTTAAGTGTACTGACTCTGTATGCTAATGCTTGCTCAAAAGAGGCTCAACTTTAATACCGAGAGGAGCGTACCTGCATGCCAAGGGGAATCTGCATTGACAGCAGCGTCCTGCAAAGGCGGCTGATGACTCGGTGAGAATGCAATAACACAAAAAGGTTATTCGCCCTGCGAGGGTCCATTCGCTCAAATATTATCGGGTCTCCTGCCTTGTGTCAGCGTTTTCTGTGTTTCATTAAGACTGAGCTTGGATCGGTGACTTTGAGTGTGAGGTATGCTGTGTCTCCACATGTTCAACCACACACGTCTAAATCTAAAGTAAAACAAAAAAAAAGGCACTTATTTATAAAAACTCTTCCACAGATTACTTTTCCAATTAATGTAGTTTATATTTCAGGTATTACAATAAAACCAAAGAAAATAGCATTTTTTATGCACCAATAAGTCTTATTTTATGTTGATAACCTGGACTTATAAAGACAGTCATTTGTGCAAAATAAAAATGTTGGGAAATGCTATTGACCTAAGGCAGTGCTTCTCAATATTTTTTGCCAGGCCCCCCTACGAAAAATAAAATGTTTCGTGCCCCCCCCAACCCCCACCCCACACACACAGCCGCGCGGTGACAATATATAAGTTAGCTTCTATATAAAGTTAAGTATACCTAAAATTGTATCTTTTAACATTAAAAAAAGAAAAAAAGCAATATAAATCCACTTTCAACAAATATTACATTTTTTTTGTCACACAGAAACCCAGTTCTAGTCTAAAACAGAAAAGTAGCTTAAAGTGCCTGAAATAAAAAAATCTGTCATTCCTTATTTAAACTAGAAATATTTTTGACCAACTGAACCATTTGATGCTGAGAAAAATAATTCAGTCAATAAATATTAAATGTAAATTGATCTAAAGCATTAAATCAGCAGCACCAATATATTTAACGTTTTTTGTCTGAAGAAACGGGTAAAAAACATTGTGCTGATTTTTTTTTACTAAATAATCGATTTTTTATTTATGATCTCAAAAAGTGCAGCTGTTTTCCTGCATTACCTGTTGTCTTTAGGTCAAATACTGACATCAACTAAACGACAGGCAGACAAAGAATACAATGATAGAAAATAAAGTTGTCTTAAAAATGTCTACAATAGTTAATAAAGAATGACAAATATTAGCATGAGCTGAGGAATTTAAAGACACACGATGATCCTGGTGTTGCGCAATCCAGGCAGCACTTGCAGCGCTCTGCGGTCCCCGTTCCACCTGCAGCCTGAGCTCACTACCCCTCCCCTTTCGTTCTCACTCACGCAGCCGCGTGAGACAGGAGCAGCTGCAGGGACGGCAGTTCAGTTTAAGGCTGTTACAAACTGTGATAGAACAGATAATAGGAAACCAATAGAGGCACAGATTTTTTTCCAAGCACTGAGCCGCTATCACCACCGCCCCCCGTTAAATTTGCGCCGGACAATTGCCCGTATTACCTGTGCCTAAAACCGCTTCTACTGTGCCCCACTATTTGAGAAGCACTGACAAGGAAAGGTGAAGAATTGTAACAAATAAACACATGGATGCTAAAAATTGTAATATGCTCAAAATGGTAAAAGTCATATGAAAGGAAGAAACCAAAAAAAGAAAAACTTTGCACCTTCACACAGCATTACACACATGTACTGAATGCAGACTCTGAGTTGAGCAGGCCTGTCAAAGGGAGGAAGGGTACATTAAGAAAGCTACACAAAAGTTGAGGAGAATTTATACTTTGTCAATGATAAAGCAACTAAATGCAAAAGATCTAAAAGAGTAAATAAAACTACCATAGCAATTTTTGACAAATCTTTATGGTGCAAATGTGTGCGAGAAACACAGAAAGCTTATTTTACAAAAGACATGGACAATTACACGAAGAGTACAGGCAATTATGTCCAGCATTAACTTGAACCGGAGCTTTCAGCAGCCAAGCATTCCCAAAAGGCCACTGTGACATTTTCAAGAGGAAAATGGCCCCCTGAGAGGTCTTGTCTAATTATGCCGGACACACAAAAAGAGATGGAAATGTAGCCCACAGATACAGGCAGGCTAACTTCCATAATATTATGGTTGGAGTGAGTAGAAATGCTCACAGCATCCATACTTCTATGTGCCTGAATCCCCACAACAGAAAAACTATGGGGGGTGAGAAAGAAAGAAAGAATGAGAGCAGAGTTAAAATGATTACAGCAGCACCATATAAGATGGAAGTTAGTGAAGCATCTCAACAGTCTGCTGATGTCGATGACCGATGGGGAGTGTTTTTATCAAATGAGAAGTCCACTACTAGAACAATCCATGTGACAGAATGACTAATGGCACAAAATGAAATGGAATGTGTGCATTTCCAAGTAGCTATGGGGAAAAAATGAACTCCATAATGTCAGAGTAAAAGCTGCACAGAAAAAGTTGCTAATTTAAATAGCTGTTTATTGTAACTGTACAGTTGTCCTCCACAGCTGTGCAGTACATTTTGAATAGGCTTTTTATTCAGCACTGCAAAATGAACTTTTAAGGTGGGAAATTTGACTTACTAAAGCCGTTGAGGTCCTGGTTGGAGGTGGAGAAGGGGTCATCTTTGTGCAGGGTGCTGACTTTGGTGGTGCTCTTATCAGCTGTGGTGACAGGTCCCATCTCCCTTTGCTGAGTGGAACTGCTGGCCGTCTCTTTCTGTTTTTTTGCCAACTTCCTTAAGTGGACAAACATGCACACTTAAGTTATACATGTCATTCTAAACCTACTGACATGAATTAAAAGTAATGCATACGCAGCACATAGCCAAGAAAACAAACAAAGGGGGTGGGTGTTTGATAGAAATGAGAAAATATTTAAAAGCAGGGATTTAAACTCTGAAAGCCTAAAAAAGGAGATGCATCACCATGAAGCGTATTTCTTCAATTGTTATATAGTTTTGGACTGACAGTTATTTCTTCAAATTATAAGCAATTACACTTCGTATGAGATATAGTATCTTTGTAATTTGTTTATAACCAATGTTGTTTTCCTGTTTTACCCAATAAAACAACAAGAAAATCATCAGCAAATGTTTTTTTTTCAATGATCGATTTTCCCCACATACATACTCATTCATCCATCAGCAGTACATGTTATGTTTAGTTTATAACTGTGAGTTGCATGGATCTTATGAAAAACACTTTTTTTTTCTTCAAAAAGAAGTTTAAAAGTTTTCTACTGGTCACATGGCACAGATGATAATAAAAATCTTATATTTAAAATGCCCATGACCTATTTTGTTCTTCTTTTTTTTAGTCCCAATGGTTTTCTGACTTCTTATAGTACATTTTGCAACAATGACACTGCCATGTCTGAGTCATTCCTGCATTTGGAGTAATTTTTTATTTTAATATTTTCTATGGACCTATATTTAAGTTTTAGCGATAAGTCTCCAGGAAAAGCTAAATGTGTGAGTGTTGTGGTTTTTCACATTTGCCCATTGTGTTAGAGGAATCTGACTTAAACAAACCAATTGACCTCTAGTGTGTTAGGGTCAGTTAGCTGAGCATAAATAAGGAAAAACATGTCAAACTAAATACAGAATGTCCTTTTATCTTTATTCTGAGAGCTCAGTACATTAAAAAAGAAACATCAATGACGGTGCTGATGGATTGCTTTGAGCTTAGATCATTTTCTTATTCTACTTCAGTGCATTTCAACAGAATAACATACTCAAGGTGACTCACAGTCTTAGTAATATTTCTGACCATTAAATTATTTATCCTAAATGCTTGAATTTTTTTTTTCCCCTTCTCAAGAGCAATTAGCAGAAAAGAAAGGACAGAAGGGACACGCTCAGAGCTCCTGGAACACACTGCAGCTGTAATCTGTATGAGTAAAATGTAGCTGTATATGTGGATGAGAAGTCCCTAGAGTGTTTTGTGTCCTTTGATTTTTGGCTCCTTTCACTCATTGTGCACGTCAGCGTTCCCATCTGTTTCCCATTTAATGACGTTCGCTTAGAGTTTTACCTGAACATTCAGTTTTAGGTCCACTGAGAGACCAGATGGCAGAAATGACAGTAAGCTGTTTTAATCCTGACACCGTCCAGATTTTTCCTGGATTTGTAGCTGTATCCCAGAATCAGAAATGTCCTGTGAGCCTGATCAATTCCGGATGCAAGAATGAATGCACGTTTGCCCATTTGAATGTCATCAAAGCACCATCCAGTCAAGCACATCTTCAGTGGAATCTCTTGTCTCTTCTAGGCTTTAAGTCATCTTTGGGATGCAATTCATGTTTGTGTTTATACAAGCTTGTAAGGGGCTGTCATGGCTTGTTTTATGTTAAAGCGTGTGATCTAAGAAAGCTAAAAATACGAGGTTCAAGTTTGTACAACATAACTGAGCCTCTGGTTAAAGCTTTGATCTTATCTTATCAATCAGTTCTACGAGGAAAGGTTTGGTGGTCTTTGACAAATAAATGGTTATTGGAATGAAAAATAGCTGTTTGGTATCTTTTACATTTTGTTGCAAGTTCTTACAAGCATGGATTTAAAAACTCTTTAAATATTTGTCAAAACCTTTGACTGGTGGTGTAGTTTTTCTGTTTTAAATAGACTTCATCTTTGTCTTACTAACTGTCTAAGGTATGTTTTATAGTTAAGGTTAGGGTTCTCTTACCATACTTTATTCGTTAAAAAACTAAACAAAAATAAAATAAAATAATAGAAGCAACACTCGCAATTCCAGCGGATTCTGTTATGGAAAAAAGTGCTTTTGCGCTGCTACATGTATGCAACACTTTACGTTAATGCGTTGCATATTGGTGCAATGTCCATGTGACAAGTCTCTTTTTTTTGCATCAGAATCAGGTGTTTCCCATTGATCATGTAAAAAGTCAAGGAGTTATGAGTGGTTGTTTTAGGTTACGACTGGATTGCTATGTAGGTATTGCAGGCGACATCGCTGGTGTTATGCAGCTCCAAACAAGTTCATTTTGTAGGGAATGAGAAAAGCTCAAGTTTGTCATCTAGGATAAAAAGGTAGAATTTAGAGCATATAAGTACATCTAAGAAGAAGAAGAATAAAACGTGTTGGAATGAATGGGTGGCTTGAATCTAAATGACCATTCTAGATTACTACCTGGAGAGTTGGATTGATGAGCATGCCTTGTTTTTCTTAGACATATCTTCCAATTCTCCTCAGTTAGCGTATCACATTGGTTCTGTTGTTAATAGTGCATACCTTTTTGTCATCTATAGGACCGCTGTGTTCTCAAAGATCTAATTTTATTGAGGTTGAGTGCTGTTAAACCAGAGTTGAGCAAATCAGCATACTCATTTTCTTCCACGTTTCTAAACAGCAATAAGTGGTTTCTTTATGATCCAAGCAGTTATACATTTTACAATTGTCTGACTGCAGCTCCCTGTGATTTTCACATTGTGCAGTGCTGCTGTGGTTTATTAGATGCTTTATCCTACTAACAAGGGAGATGGTCTCTGACTTGACTTTTTTCACAAATGTTTTTTTATGATGTCGTGAAACTCTTGATATAAAATATCAATTTTTTAATGGCACGCAGTAACTGAGTACATTAAATGCATTTTCTCAGACTAAGTGCCGAATTGCCTTTAGTTGGCTGTGAACTCGCAGATGTCAGCATGTGTGCATAAGGGGCTGCTAACATTATGCTTTGAGGCTGCTGTCTGTTGCCCATGTAAGTGGCCTAGAAGCGTTTAAAGTTTGTGCTGAATGTCTATTTGAGAGATACTGCTTCCTCAGCACCACAAAGTCTTTAAATTCAAAGCTAACTCGGGGAATCTTGAAGCCACCTCATCTAAAGCCAATTCTGTTGAGGATATTCTTTACAAGCGTTGTTTTTACGCAGCTAAAATGTTTACTTGAGTTTTGCGCAAAAATGGAACAAGGCCTATATGACTTCTACTTGTGGGCACAGCCATCTTAAACTGGAAAACAGTATTTTAGTCTGAATTTACATGGCAAGGATAGTCAAAATAAAACCTTAAAGCAAATGAAATTCTGAGAGATGCATTTGAAGACAAACGTGACTTTTGTAGACAGATTTTCTTAGCACAGCCAATTGGTGTCAAAGGGCCTTGTGCTTGCAAATGACAGGGCCCTATTGGTTTTCTCAAGCCACGGCCTCTGGCTTAGTCTGGAAGCATCAGAGGAGCTGGAGGATGTAAGTGGAGAGAGGAATTTCAAGGCAAGTGAGAGAAGGTGGATGGTGATTTGAAAATGTTTAAGTTGTTGCTTTTTTACCAGCTTTGTAATTCTCTCTGGTTTATCAACTGATACATTAAAATGTCAAGGGTGAAGGTCTATCTTGACCTCAATTGTCCTAAAGCTGGATTTCTTTCATATGTTTTTTTCCTTCTGCTAGTCTCCAGTCCAGAGGCATTACCAGGTTCTATCTTTTTCTAATTCTACTGCCATATGAGACATCGGTAATCTAAAGGAGCTTCTGGTGGTCATCTATGGTCTCTCGTTTCAAAGAATGAAGACCTTTACCCAGTGACCTGCAGGTCTTCTGTGACCTGTTCCTGATCCACCACACTCCTGGTTCCTAATATCATCACTGGTCTATTCCTTCGTATGGAAATACCACTACCCTAAGTGTTGTAGATATGCTTTGGAGATGGTGAACTTCATTACCATGTCTGAGCAACCCCATGTGCCAAGCCCAAGGACTGTGAGTGAGAGGGAACTGAGTTCATTTCATACTATTGGTTTAAGTTCTACTTTCTACTAGTTATCACTTTTAGTCTGTCCATAGGGTTCCATCCACAGTCTAATGACCAATTTGAGAGACTAAACCGCAGTTGGAGACCATCCTGGAGGGTTGAACACTTTGCCCTCATCTGACATTAATCATTCCCCATTTGAAATTGTGTGCAATTTTCTTCCACCTATCTTTGCCTTAGGAGTGATTGATCTTGACGCCTTGCAGGCTTCTGTTAGCAGACTCTATTGAGCCCGGCAGAAGACCTACTGCAGTCTTTTTTGGACCATGGAGGCCCATAGAAAGCGTGCCATTGGCAAGGGGTGGGCTCTTCTACATTACAGGGTGGGCTAGGGAGTCTTGTGGTCCACAGCAGAGCTACCTGTTAGTGTGGATCTCGGCAAGCTGGCTCCTCAGTTTATTGGTTCATTTCCCATTTCTAAAGCTGTTAATCCACAGCCAGCAGTTCATCTCTGTCTGCCCGGGTGGTTCGTGGTACACCCCACTTCCCTTTTAAGCCTGTGTGGTCATTGAAGTTGAAACTTCTTAACTTCTTGAACTGACTGGGTATACACACCTTATCTCCTCTTTCCCCACTCGGTGGAAGATTCAGCCTTATGGGCTTCTCTGCTCTCCCTGTATGTTCTAATCCTCACTATACAAGCTTTTAATTCCACTTTTTAGCTTCGGTCTTAATTTAACAGAATTCTTCATCCTCTGTTTCACTACAATGTGCTTGAATTGGTGAATCTAAATCAAGAAAACATATGTACAGACTTGTAAATTACTCAAATAGCAATAAAAATCACACCAATAACATTACAAAGCAAACAGTTGTGTTACTTCAAAATCATTTTGCAACTTAAGTCCATCATACTTTCTAATTCCAACAATGCTTTCGAAACATATACAAAACCAATTAATATATTTTCTAAGGACAAATAATTCGTTCACTAATATTACATTTTTAATTTATCGTTTTTCCTTTTTAACTTTATTTCAAAATGTCCAAATATTTTGAAGTAAATATCAAACTAAATATATGATAGATAATATATTAAATCAAATACTCTCAAAGACACTTTAAACAGAAAACTTAATACATTTCTCAACAGATCTAATAATGAGTCATACAAAAGGAAATTAAATGAAATGCCAAATATTTAAAGCTGAGTTTTGATGCTGAATTTAAAAGAATCTTTGTCAATGATTTTAAAGATTTCATTTGTTGGAAGCTCACACTGAAAAAAATAACACTTTTAGTTAAAACTAAAATGGGTTGAAACAAGCATGTGTGTACAAGTGTGTATTTTATCTTTTATCTTTTCGCATCACAAATATTCTTTGGGAATCTGTAAAAAGACAAAATTTGCTTTGCCTTGCACATTTTTATAAATGCTAATGTTGTCTTTCTGCTTATGTGTGTATAAGTTTGCATTTGTATTGTGTGTCAATGCATGCATTCATGCCATTGCTTTGTGGACGTCTCAGGGTCAGGATGCAATAAGCAAAAGGTCAGTTGTGGAAGAAGCATCTTTCATCCTGATCAACCTGCTGGCTTGCAGAATACTGGCAATAACGTGTGCGTATAGCGTTTGTGCCTGTTCGAGAGATACAAAGGGATAAAATTCTTCAGAAGTGAAATTGAGACAGCAAAAAAACATTAGCTTGTGTGAAGGGGCTTTTGGGATAGAGATGGGCTGTTTATGCCCTTGAGCACTATAGCTGTTCAGGACTGACAGAAAAATAAAAATCTGCGAGAGATTAGGAGCCAAGGAAAAATGTAAAAACTTGAAGACTATAGGAAGTATTTAAAGGAATTCTATTAAAAACAATTCTGAAAAAACAACAACTACTCAGACACAAAATGATGATAAAAATAGAGCAACATAAGAAAAGCAATGTCCAACAAGCTTTCTCCTAAAAATAATTTTCTTCTATCAACCTTGGATCCAACCTGACTCTACCCCACAGCAATTTACAGGCGGCGAAGCCTGAAAAGCTCCCGTGTGATTGGAGCTTACAGGAGCCTATTCCTGGGTATCTGACTGCACTTTGACAGAAAGTGGGCAGAAGATGAGAGGGAGGGGGGGTGGCAAAGGAAGACAAGTCAAACAGAAAAGATGAAGAGATGGGGGAAGACAGAAGAGCATTTAAATCAAGGGCAAAAAGGTGCAATTTGAGCGAAGGTAAGTAGATGGCGGCTGGAGAATGTGGCGGGAGGTAAAACAATGCAGATAAGCAGCTATGTAATGTGAAAAATGTCTAAGTAAAAGCAACAGGCAGGCGACCTAAACTTGTGAAACGAGAAAAGCCTTCTCCGAATCCTCCCCACTCTTTTTCCACACTTCCACCCACTACACATCCATCCCAATAATGGGCTTGTTTAAATGACAAATTCCTTGCATATTTTAAGTGGCAATGAGCATGACATAACCCTCCTTTAATGAATGTCATGGTGGCAGTTCATTAAGCACTCAGGTTACTCCGCCAGGCAAGAATCATGGACTACTTTGTGCCCCCGGCGGCGTTAATTGCGGGCTGTTTGATGTGTCGATAATGAGAGATGTGCGGCGGGGAAAGCTGGAAACCATCAGGGAAAGGCTGAGCTCCTTCCCCGATGGTTTTAACAAGAGACATTATTCCCCGGAGCCAAGAGGAGCGATGAAATGAGGCGAATCAAGATAGGGGAGACAGAAAGAAAAAAAAAAAACGTTTAATTGTTGCTTATTTGATGTATTAGACGTCACGAGTAACTGAACAGTTCATTTCCCAAATGCTAGCCCTTTATTAAGTTGCAGAAGATTTTTCACTAAGTATCCGTAAAATGAAAAAAAAAAACTCACTTATTTAATGTTTATTTGTAAGGGCTCTTGTGTGTTCTATAACCCTGTGCTGCACGCAATATGATTTATAATGTAATCAAGCTTTAATTTGCAATAACCCTCCTTTTTCAGGAAGCTGTGCTTTTTAACCAGAGGCAGGGCTAACTATTAGGTAAAGCTAGGCAATTTCTCAGGGCCCCAAACTATAAAGGGCCCCCTATAATGCCTAATGAAAGGATATAAACTCTTTTTAACTCTTCATTTGATATTAGGACTATAAAAATCATACCATATAATTGCAGTATTATGCTGAAATCGTCTCAGCATAGATTCATAATGGGCTACACTGGCGTCAGTGCAAATGATTTGTCATCATAGTAAAGTTCACATTAACAAAATGACTATTGAAACAAAATTATTGCAATTTATGGAAAAAAGGAGAAGAATGAAAAGCAGAAGGAAGACCAAAGAGATTTTTTTTTTCTAATTATGCTCCGATGAGTACGGAGCCCGTGACCTGACATGGATAAAATAATAAATATCTCGTTCCCACAAATTAATATCTCGTTCCCACAAATTAATATCTCGTTCCCACAAAATATTATCTTCTTCTTACGCAATAATAACGTTTTGCGAAATAAATAATATCTTGTTCTGACAAAATATTCCGTTCCCACGCATTAATTAATTTGTGCAAACTAAATATTTATTCACATCATGAGTCATTCATAAACACGAATGAGAGCAATATTTGGATTTGCAGCAGATACCTTTACATTTCTGTCTGTGTGTCTCATTACATATAATGGAAGATAGAGAGGATGTTTAGAGATCAAATTTGTTCATTTAAAAAGCACAAAAGCATTGGTAATCATGTTTTCATGTCTGAGTTCTTTCACATCCTGGTACCCTCTTCGTCCATCCTGCTGCAAAAGCCGTTTTCCAATGCCACTACCGTGTCTCTGTGACCCACATTTGTTCAAGAGGGGAAAAATAAAAACAAGAATGATTGATTTATTATTGTCTCGATGAAAATTAGAAAAATATAAGATTTAGGATGCCCAAGCTTGATGCTTTGCCTACAGGACATAGCTCCTAGCTCCTCGCTACGCCGCAGAGCTCTTTTGCTTGTCATGCCGGCATTCGGGCAGCTGACTGGCCGGGCCAGAGCTCGTAGCACATAGCTCGAGCGAGCTATGTCCGGAGAATCGCTGCTGTATGGGGAAGCAGCAAGCTTGGGCATCCTAAATATGAAATTTTCTTATTTTCATCGAGACATCAATGAATAGATCATTCTTGTTTTTATTTTTCCCCTCTTGAACAAATGTGGGTCACAGAGACACAGAAGTAGTGGTGGAGAGCGGCTTTTGCGGCAGGACGGAGACCCGACCGGGATGTGAATGAACGCAGACATAGAAACATGATTACGGCTCCATTAAATCTCCATCCACATTATGTGCCGAATAAATCTATCAATGCAGCCATATGGTGATGCCATAAGGTTTTAGTATGGCCGAATATAAATTGCTTTGTTGGGGCATTTGAAGCTGTAGTGGTGTCCGGAATTTTTTTTTTTTTTAGGAGTGACTTAGGGCTGGCTGCCGCTGTGTTGAGTCATCTATGTGGCGTGGAGGTAAAATGCATTTCTTCATGTGGGTGTGGTCTGAAGCACAGAAGTTTACATTTAAATGCAAGAATCAAATTTTGTTTTTGCATTACTTCTTAAAGTTATAAAACCAAGGTTATGTATTTTCCAAGCGTTGGCAGCCATGCGCTTACATAGCTCACCAGGGATTATTGATGACCTAATCAAGCGGTAGTAACGTCCATATCCGAAGATACAAGCATGTCTTTCCGCTTGGAGGAAAAATTTAAGGATCGGGAGAAGCCAAAGGGGTAGGAAAGCAATTCAGATTCAGCCTTTATCTATGTGCCATATTGCATATGCTGTTGAATTTGTTTTATTTATTGATTTATTGTTAATTAATTGTTTTAATTTAATTTATTACAAGAATCTTTTTCTGAAGAGGTCCAGTAGCCTGCAAATTCTTTTCAATGTCCTTATACTAATAATAAAACAATGTTCACTCACTAACAGACTTGGTATTTGCTAATTTGTGAAACGAATGTTAAAGTAAATGCTAACAATGTGCTCTACGTCCCTCTTAATGAAACACGACATTGGTTGTTTTTTGCTGTTGTTTCTTTTTATTTTTTTAGTGCCTTTTGCTTTAGAAGTTTATTGCTTATACATGTAACTTCTTAACTTATGACTTGGAAATTACAACTTTATTATCATAAAATATAGATTATTTTACTGATAATTCTACAATTTTTTAACATAATACTGTGACTTTTTTTCCCAATAATTTTAGGACTTTATTCGTGTAAAATTATTAACTTTTTACAACATTATTCTCGTAAATATGTTTAGTTTTTTCTTTTCATAGTGGCAGTAATGTTCAGTTATACTTATGTGCTACCTGTACGAAAAACGTTACTTCCATTTAAATTAAAAAAAAAAGTGATGTAACTGGATTTTAAAGGTTCTATGTGCCTGTTCTGTTTTTCTAATTCAAAGTTTTTATGTCCAACTCAGTTATCAATACAGAAACATTAAAAACTATTTCAAAAGTGTTTAGACTGCAAGAATTCCTCAACAAAGTTTAGACAAATATTTCAGTAGTAGTTTTAAGGGAACTTATGGTATGTGGTTCCATCTGACAGCATGTACACAAGTTACACTTTAACATTAACGGTTTCCTCAAATTATTTCAAATGGTTTTTATTTTGACCAGAAATACCAAAAGTGTCCAACATTGAATAAAATACACATTATGATATAAAAATGAATAAAATCTTTGTTTTGGACTGGAACTTTCTTGGTAACGGAAGGGTTACAGACATGGACGACTGGTATTTCTCCGTTGGATACGTCAATGTTTGAAGAGGGAACTGCATTTATTATGGCCTATTCTTGGCAAACCCACAGGGCAACCTGCAGGCATCAAATCTAACAGGGGAAATGACATTTAGTTCATATGTCGAGGGTTTGGCAGAACTCCTGGATTATGCCAGGACTGGCTTCAGCCACTCATTTGGCAGCTAGATATCTCAAATATCCTGAGGTCATCCCTGGGCAGTGCTGCAGTCAGACAGGCAGTCAGTCACCTCCAGATGACAGTGGTAGCTCTAGAAGAGGCTGCGGGCGAAGCCCAAACAAACTTTCATCTGTGTATCACAGGATTTAGGGGCAAACTCAACAACAGAGGGAGAGATTAAGGCATATAGAGAGAGATGAGGAGGTGAGGAAGCCTGAGGGACAGAAAGAGACATGCACAAACATATTCACACCACACCCCAATCTGACAGCAAGCATCCTTCAGGACTAACTTCAAACATGCTAGTTAAACTATTTCTACTGGTGTCAGTTATCATTGTTTGCTGAATCATGACCATTTTTTTTCTCAAAATTTCCTTTTTTAATCACTAATCATTAATCAAACTTTAAAAAAACAACTTTCTCAAAACAAATAAAAAAATATAGAATGCAAGATGTTTTTCATTGTTATAAGTGAAAAAATCTGCCATTGGAACTATCGAATTTGTCTTGGTAAGAATTCTTAAAAAAAATTGCGATGTCCCGACTGTGACGACGTAGACAGTCTTGAAGACAGGTTTCAGGAAAGCGCATGAACACCAGCCTCAATTGTTTCTTTTGTCTCTTTTCTCCCAGCCCAGTAGCAGTTTATTGTTTCACTGGATAAATGCACACACCCAGGCAAACAAATCATTCACATTTCAGATTTTGTTTAATTCGAAGGGTGCACACTTGGTTTGAAACAGAATTTTACTCACCATCTAATTTTCCCTCCAAAAACAGCCAAACCAGAGCATTGTATAAATCAGCACACATATCCACAGGAAACAAGAAGTAACTTCACATGTCAGAATAGTTTTTTTTTTTTTTTATTGTTTCCCTTTCTGTCTAATTGATTTTGTTTCAAACCAATTTCTGCATTTCAATTGTTACTATCTTTTTTTGTAAAATATTTGTACATTTTAGGGGTTATGTTTAGGAATACTCCAGGATCTAAGGCAGGAATTTGTTTTAAGGAAGTCTTTGGTTAATTGGCCTGTGGAAGAGGCTATGCCTTTATAATGGGGGAACTGGTTGCAGTGGTGGCAGCAGGCTTTCCCAGAAACTTTGTATTCTTTCTTTGATTATTGTATTGGGATCAATGAAATCCCATTGTTTGAAATTTGGAGTCTGCTGGCTTGGTCATGTTATTTTAGAGTGATTTATTTATTCACTGCTAAAAAGAACCCTGTCATACTGACGCTTTAACACGAAACACTCATATTTAGAGACATTGCTCTGACCATTGGAAATCACACCAAATCAACAAAAAAGACATAATGATCAAATTAACAGTTAAAAAAAGCTAAATATAAATTTCAGAAAGAAAAAAAAAACATTTTAGAAATAAAAAAACTCAAAAGTAATTACTAGAAATAAAAATCAAATGTTAAAAAACGGGGACGTTGTTTATTGTATGATAAAGTTTGATTTTGGATAGTATTTTTAAATACGCCCTCAGTGTTCGCATATTTATAAACATTTATGATTAGTACAGAGCATGTCCAATATTGCTTGATGCCAATTACCTTTGATTGAAACTTTCATTTATTTTCCTAAAATGTAATGTTTTTTTGATTATTTGTTTTGCTCATTTAATTGTTGTCATGATCTTTAGTATGTTTTTGTATTGAGTGACCGTATTTATAGCTTTAAATTAGGTACTTTTATGTACATGCATTCATGTACTTTTTCTATAAAAAATATCCCATATCAAACACTACAGTCCAACTTTCCTTGATTCTAGTCCAAATAAAACTAGACTAGACTAACACATTTTAAGAACAATTTGTTAGAATTATATATAAATTATGAATCAAAAACTATTTTCACGAGAGATATTACCTAAAACAATATGCTGCCAAGATCACGTGACTCAACAAGATATTCAAGATTTACTTTCAACAAGTTGTTGCATCAAAATGAAAAGTTTCTACAGTAGTGTGTCAGTTTTGTCTCATATCAAGTGAAAAAAGATATTTAAAATAAAAACTTGACCGTGAACACGTGAGGTTTGCCTTTGTGGTAGAGTGTCCTCTACCATGTTTCCAATGTACTCATCTGGACTTCCCAGTAGTCTAAAAAAAGATCTTGGAGTGTTTGCTTTCACCATCCAATCCTGCAGAAACCCCCCGAGGACAGCTAGTGCACATCCAACACACCACCTGCTGTGACAAACCAGCAGCATCTGACTAAAGCAACATTTGCTTCTCACAGGTTAGTGTTGGGGTCTCTGTCTACATACAATCCTGCCTGTAGAGGTTTCACCATGCCAGAATGTAATTATTCTTTCTGCAGAAACTATTTTATTGAGTAAGGAAAGTAGCAAAACCAAATTGATGACTTCTGTCATTCGAACCGTCTCAATTTCTGGCTGCAAAGTAATTTCTTCTGGGGTCACAATGCCTGAGGGGGGCTGTTTTAAGAGATAGTTTTGACATTTGGGGATATTTCCGCTCAGTGAGGACTCAGACCTGATTTAAAGGAAATTTTTTTGTTGCTTTGAAGACAGCAAGAGGAGCAGGGATTTTTAGAAATTCTCTGCAGGGATTTTTTGATGGGCTCGGGGCAACAGAGTGCACAAACTTGCACGGGTCTATTCATTTGTGTTAGGGTGTGCATGGGTGTGTAGTAAGGAGTGTGCTCCTGTACGTGCTTGTGCATGTATGAAGACAGCTATAATAGCTCTTCATTAGAAGTAGCTAATAAGCAGGAAATGGCCACTTGGTGGAGAAGATAACAGTAAATTGCATTGACCTGTTAGGGTGAGACTCTTTAGGAAACGGTCGTGCAAACAATGCAGATGAAGTTTAACTTAAATCCTTCACCACACTATTGATCCAGTTGGGTTACTAGCCAATGCAGCATAATATTCACAGATGGTCACAGTGTGGAGATTTCTATTTTTTTAGGCATTATGGTGAAAGTCACAAAATGAAAGCATGATAGACAAGGTTATTAAACTGAATTTAAATTTATAAAAGTAGGTTTGAAAAAGTGAATTTTTTATCTTAAATTGATGGATGATAGGTTAATTTAATAAAGATGAAAATAATTGGATTAAGAAACAACAAACAACAAAGACTTAATATGAAGTGCTGTCATACATTTATTAGCATCAAGTTAGATTTAATTCATTTGATTTTAGGTAACCTTTTGTGGTTTTTAGTAGCTTGACTTCTATTGGCATCCCTTTTTTTTTTTTTTAACTTGTCCTTTCCAACAGCTGGGCAGACAGATGAGAGCTGATGGCCTCTTGTGTTGGACATATTTTACTTTAACAACAGGGGTTATGAATCTTCTGACAAACCAGAGGTATGTCTGAATAAACCCCTTTTGTAATCGAGGCCAAACTCTATTAATTTTAATCGTATTTGAAGATCTTCTGTGTTGGACCGGACGGAAAATGAAACGAGGGAAGAAGAGAGAGGGATGTTAGAGAGGGGGGATAGGAGGGTGATTATAAGAAGAGGGGGGTGGGGGTAAAACCATGAAGCAGTATAAGACAACAAGTTTCTGGATGGTTATAATCATTACAGTGAGGTTCAAATGTAATACAAGTCTATAAGGTCAACATTTACACAACACAAATAATGTTCCCACATGCATACTTATGCCTTCAAACCAACTAGTGTGAAATATTTCATTCAATCAGGCAAAATATTTGTGGAAAGGTGAGCTGATACCTGTGCTCGAGTGATTGTTTATGTTCTTCTAAAATGGATGATGGAGTGTAAAAAAAAGGAAAGAGAGTGTCCAGCCATCCCCACACCAAGACCCCCGCTGCAGCAGCAGAGGCAGCCAGAACCCCACCCCCAATACCTCCACGGCAGCAGGCAGAGAACAAACCCTCCCCGGGTGATCACATGCACCACCCAGGCCAAGGCCAGCAGGACCACCACGGGGGCCCCCAGAGCCAGAGAGCAGGGAGGCATGGGAGGACAGAGAGTGCAGCTCCAGCACAACCAGAAAAGCAGCCCTCCCGCCGCGCCAGGGAGAGCCCAACGCGGGGCCCCGCCTCAGAAGAGCACCCACAGCCCCAGACGAGAACCTTATCACCACCCAGGAGTTCTGGGTATCCCCCCGCCCCAATCCCAATGTATGAGCTGGGACCCCCAAGGGAGACCCGCCCTGCGCTCCAGGCAGCCACCCACCCGGCCCACGGTTGGTCCAGGAAGGAACAAGGCAGGGGCCGGCCATCCCCGCCCAGGAGGAGGACACCCAGGGGAAGAAGGGGTCCACAGGAAGTGTTGTAAACATGGTCCAACCAGGCTCGCCCACAGTTGGAAATTTGACGTGGCCCAGCGCTCAGGGCGAGGACCACAACCCACACCTCAGGGATTCTGACACCCCCCAGGCTCAGGTGGGATGTGATTCCCGGCTCTTGGTCTTGCCAGAAAGCTCAGGGATCCCTCTCCCTGCGTGGAGAGAGAGCTGCCGGGCCCAGGAAGCCAGCACCCAGGGAACACAGCCGCCGTTGCCAAGGGTCCAGTACCCCCTACCAGTGATGGAATAGGGGAGAGGTGGTCCGAGGTCCCACCAACCTTGAAAAATGCACGTGAGTGAGGGTGTGTGTGTGCATGTATGTTTGTTTGTATTGGAGTGTATATTTTGAGGGTTAAAGGGTGTGTGTACT
Organism: Oryzias sinensis; assembly: GCA_037389245.1. Taxonomy (NCBI): domain Eukaryota; kingdom Metazoa; phylum Chordata; class Actinopteri; order Beloniformes; family Adrianichthyidae; genus Oryzias; species Oryzias sinensis. The sequence goes on from CM074493.1 coordinate 19,119,776, forward strand.
AAGGGGGTGCAAGTCCAATGAAGTCTGAAGTCCAATCACCCTACCCACCAAGGGGCCTTACATGTCCATGGTGCAGTTAAAATTGGCGGGTAGGGCGCTAAAAGGACATCTGTAGCTTGCTGGCAGTGATGTCCAAGCAACCCCCCTACCAAGGGCCCTGCATTTCTAAGGTAAAAATAAAACCGGGGGGGGCATTCCAAACGGTAACAATGGGAGGGGGGACCACTGCCAAGTAACTCCTCCCCCCAAGGTGCATCGGAGGCTGTACCTCCCATCACCCTAATAAGAGATAATATAAGGAAGAGGTTAAGTCGGGGACAGTCTACCTCCGGTGGTCAAAGAGCCGGCCCCCGGCCCCCCAAGGATAGGGCCCAGGTCCCCTCAGCCCAGGGGTCCCATCCCCCAAAGTGCGGCCATCTATTGCTATTCCTAGTGAGCCACACAGTTCATTTTAGATTTGTTTCAAAGAACTGCTGATCGATGACTAGTACTTATGTATTCAAGCATCAAGGATAGCCTTGTCTTACATAAATACATGCATTTATACTAATAGAATGAACTGTAGTTTTTTATTGTTTGCAGCAGTAGATTTAGTTTCAGCCTTCCAAACAATCTACACAGGAAATAACACCCACTTCCTGTTTCAAGTCTGTTGTAAAACAATGAGCTGCAGTTTTTAATTCTATAAAAGTGCTTTCAAGCTTGATCAGAGACCTGGTGCTTCATTTTTTTAAGCCTGATAACTAGAAGTAATCAATAACGTCATTCTACTTAAGACTGACTGCTCAATGTGCTCTAAAACAAAACAAGTCAGAAAGAGATTTAATTGCGCCTTTTACTTTTTAAAACCCTGACTGACAAATACAATCCAAATCTAAAAAAAAAAAAAACTGTAGTTGATTCTTATAAAATCTGTCTAACTTTCTGTGTGGCGTTTGCATTTACTCCCAGTGCTTTTCTCCTGGGACTCTGGCTTCCTCCCACCGTTAATCAGTAACTCTAGATTGTCCCCCTAGGTGTGAATGTGAGTGTGCTTGGGTGTATTATGGCGACATGTCCAGGGTGTTCTCTTCCTTCACCCACGAGTGACTGGGTTAGGCTCCAGCAGCCTAGTGACCCCAAAAGGGACAAAAATGGGTTTAGAAATTGAATGATCTTTCACAATAAACCTAATCATGTATTGCTCCACCTCCTTTACATTTGTCATGGTCTTTTTGATCAATTCACATAAAGTTTATCCTCTCCCAGTTTTTGCCACTTTTATGCTGAAGCATATTTTCTAGCCATTTAACTATAAACTAATTGTGAATAAAAGTCATAAAATTATTTTGAAAGGAAATAAAAGAGCAGGTAAAGCTGCACCTGTTAAAGACATAAGCCTACCTATCAATCTGCTAGTAAAGGTCAAGAGGTGGTGATCTATATCGTTTCCTTTACATTACTTTGAAGGAACAGGAATGTAAATGAAGAGCTTTTCTGTGCTTGAAAGTAAAGGTCTGAAATGACTGCCAACTCAATTACTACTGCACAGCACAAATCTGTCACGTTGTTTGGGCTCATTCTGTGTATAATGTAAATGTGTCTACACTCTGAATAGAGCTGGATAGTGTTTTTGTTTTCTCTGACCTTTAAGGTTTTGTTGAGAAATGGTTTGTTTAGTAACAAAATTTTTTTCATTTCATTTCCTGACATTTTCCTAAAAACTTGTTGATGCAACTCCTGAATTACAGAACTGTTCTTCCCTGCCTTCATTCCTGTTCTTCACAGGTAATTCTTTCAAGTCTTATTTCTTGCCTTTTTATCCTCATTAAATGATTTTCATAGATGGACAGGTTCCCTTTGGTAAACATTTCTTTCACTCTGCATCTTTCAAACACGCTTTTATTTATGTATTTATTTTCGTTGACAGCGCACTGTGGTTTGCATCTTGTAGACCTTACCAAGGACAATCAATCCCCTCTATGCCACGTCTCCAAATCTACATAAATCTGATCATGAGCAGATCTGGAATTATTTTTCTATGTATTTTTGAACTTTGAGGAAGTTAAAAAAGCGAGAAAATTGTGAAAATGTTCATGTCTGCCTGAGAAAAGTGTAAAAGGTGTGAAGTGAGGGGTTTTACTGCCTTAAAAGACGTGTAATTCTTATTTGTGGATTTCACTTTTTGCTGGTTATTTTTAGAACATAACCCCTGTGATAAACAAGGGGAACACTGTTTTTCTTCTCACATTCTTCTTGATCATAGACCTGTAAGCAGTCAGAGTGAGGGAAACTTTTATATTGTCTATTAAACACTAAATGTTTTCTTGATGTACATCTCGTGGGAAGTTACTGATGAGTTTATCGTTTTTAATCAAATGCACACTTTTTTTGACTTTGGAGTGGCAGAGCACAAAATCTTTCAGTTTCCTTAAGAATCTTTGAGTTGAGTTTCTTGTATTTTTCAGTCTCTCTCATTCATAAATGTATATTTTATTATATCACTAACTTGCATTTTTTGTCTCATAACAGTTGTTTCAGTGTTTTAGTTTTGTGTCCGTCACATTACTGTCCTTTTGGCCTTTGTCCCACTGACAACAGCCCATGGGTGGATGTGGAGCAGCACAGTCCCAATAAGTGCACTTTTTAGCGGAGCAGTGCTCAGGGCTCTTTCATCTACTTTTGAGATTTTGCAAAATAACTAATCTTTCAGGAGAATTTACATCTAACAGCCTCTTACATTAAAAAGGGCATCATTTCTGTTTTTTAGTCAGAAAACTAAAACTAGTAAGTCATTTCTTTAAAAAAAATGTGTCTATTATTTGCTTTGTGTCTTGACCTTGTCTATTAATAAAATTTAATTTATGGTGTCATACAGCAGCTCTGTCCTTTTTTTATGAAATTTGAATTTCTTGTAAATTTCACCTTGTAATGTGAAAACGGGTCATGCTTCTTGCTTGTTAGGATAATCATGAGTACAATGACACATGACACACCAGTCATGTGGATTACTTCCACCACCTGCCCGCTGGTTCAGGATGGCGCCATGGTGCTTTAAGCTCTTACTGATTACAATGATCTCCAATCAAAGTGCCACTACTTTTAGCCCGTGCTTTTGTGAGACCAGTCAAATCATGTTTGATGGGACTGGAGCTTTACAGTTTAGGTTTTTGATTGTCTTACATTGTCGTTAATACTTTTGCCCTGTAGTATTAGTTGGGGTAAATAAAACAAAAACAGGATTGAAACTTTTTTTTTTGGTTAACTGCTTAAAAATAAAGCAACATTAATCCACTTTGCTTATTTTTCCTTTGTCTGTAGTTTCCCTGCTAGCAAATCTAATCTCAATATTCCATCTTATTTTTGCTTTTTTCACAGATTTCTCAGTGTTAAACACAATAAACAGAACAAACAGAAGTGAAAGCTATAAAGAAGAAGTAATGAGCTGAGTCATGTGTTGCTCCTGATGGGAAATCTCTACTTACAGGTAATAAGAGTAGGAATAAGCATGTCTTCTGAAGCATGGTGAGGTGAGGCCGAGGATGACAACAGAGCAAAACCCAGAAAAGGACAAACACATTGGATTAGTTCATGGATGTAGTAAAAACACTTTTGACTTATTTGCACATGTCAAGTCAAATTCATCTGTTACAATTTAAAGGTTCACCTTTTTCTAAGGTTAACTTGCTTTTGTGTCCTCTTGTGCAATTTTCTAATCTAAATATTTTGTAACATTTAAAGCCAGGTCTAAATCATTTTTGTTTTGTTTTGTTTTTTGTATTTTTTCATCTTTTCATTTATTTTTTTTTACCTGCAATCAACTTACTTTTATTTGTTTTAGTCATTTATTTATTAAGTAGTTAGCAAATTTAAAGGATGAGAGAACAAAAGCTGAGATATCCGATCCATCTATTCATCCATCCATCATCTTCTGCTGGGATATGCAAAATATTTACTTAAGCGTCCAATGTGCATTAGGTATGAAGTGGTCAGCACTCAGCGTAAAATATTAGAGGTACTAAGCAACTCTATGACTCGTGAAATGATGACTTCAATCTCCCATATCACTGCATTTTTTTTCTCAGGAGATTTTTCCATGTGAACTTAGAGAGGTTAAAACACAGAAATAATTACATTTATAGTTTAATGCTTCAGGCAAATGATTTAATAAACAGTATGTAGGAAAGAGCAAGGTTTTTTTATGATTGATAGTATCATCTGAAGTTGTGAAGATGTCGATACTGCTGTGAAGCAGCTTTGGTTTTGCATTGTACTTGACTGAAACATGTAAAGTCTATTCTTTTAAGTATTGAATTTAAAACCAGTTCAACTTTTTCCAGTTTTTTTAAAGATCAAAAACCTCAATTTTCCATTGGTTCAAAGTGAATACATTTTGAAGGCAGATCTGTGGGGCAAAAAAAAAAGGAAGATAAATATTGGCTTAAGGCACCACTGTGACCCCCAAGACGTTGGTTTGGAGAAAGATATGGGATAAAGAACGAAAGAAGAAAGAGAAGATGAAGATGAGGAGAAAAATATGGTCAAAAAGATAAAGTTTGATGAGAATTACTTGTCAAAAAAGGGGATAATGTCAGAGTAGGATCTTTGCTTCAATAGCAAAAACATTTACAAATAAGTCATGAAATGTTGGATTATGCTTTAGTTATGTTTGCATTCTTACTGCCCTTTACCTATCAGTGTGTGTGTCTGTGAGTGAGTTTGATACAGGGCTCCCTGCTTTATCGCTTTAATCACTTGTTGGCAACTTTTCCCTCTGGCATGCACCTTTCATCTGGTGAGAGGCCAGAGATAGGGATCTCATCATATTCGAGGACACACAACACACACAAGTGTGTGCACACACCCAGAGCCACACACAAGCTCACACTTCATCTCAGACTGGGGGAAGTCAAGCACAGTTGAGAGGGATCAATATTTGTTTTCCTATTTACAGAAAGGGCTGACACAACCAGACCACAGTTGTGTCTACCTGAAGCGGAAACTGCTATATGTATATATATATATATATATATATATATATATATATATATATATATATATATATATATATATATATATATATAACATATATATATATATATGTATATATATAGATATAGATATATGTATATATATATATATAGATATATATATATATATATATATATATAGGCTATATATATATATATATATATATATATAGATATAGATATATATGACAGATATAAGACAGGTGTTTCATTCCAGTTGTTCATGAACATGGCGCATAGATCTCATAGGCGCGAACCTGCACCACTACAGCCAAGTCATCACCAAATTTTTATTGTGTTACCAACATGCAGCTTTTGCACACACACAGCCATACCCATAACCCTCTCTAGGGGTTTGCTGACATTGTCCTTATGCTATTAATAAAGTGCAGAGCATTGACAGTCCTGCTGTAAAAGCTGTGGCTTTTTAAAATGGTCATAAATATTTAAACAGCGTAGAAATAAAAACGCTTCACCTGGTTGTGTGCGAGTCCATGTGTGTGTCTGTATATCTAAAATAATACTTGCTTTATTTCCTGATCATTTTTTTTACATTTTAAATTCAAAATGTTTCCATAAATATGTCTTGGCCCATCATTGGAGCTCAGTTATGCCATAACAAACGGAGTACAGCAGGAACATAACGTGCTTTTTTAATGTTTGGTCTATGCACCTCGTAAATGGTGAGATAAAGCCTGCAGATGTCTGAAAATGTTAGTCTGTGAGTAACAGACCCCTTCTCTTTGTGACTGTCATTACTGAAATAGACAAGTATTCATTACTTTAGCTGAAATGTCACCCCAGAAGATCATTGCTCTTCTGATTATATTAAATATAACTAAGGGAGAATTGTCAGAACGCCAGCTAATCTACTGTGAGTATTATTGTAGCATAATTTTATGGTTAAACAAAAAAGATTAAAAATACCAAAAGTAACATAATATAGTTGGATTTGCAGTCAAACCCACAGACCCCCCACTCAACTATGAAGTCATGTAAAACCTCTGTATTAGAGAAGCAAGCCACACTGTATTACTCGTGTTTATTTGAAGACACAACCGGAGAAAAAATAACGGATAAATGTTTTTTTTAAAACATACAACTTGACTCAAATGCATAATACTGAAAGTATTTGCCTTCAAAAGTGGGCATCAGTTTGTCTTTAATAGCACACCTGAAACTTCAGATTCTGTCTCCATTCAGTCTATTGCAGTTCCACGGGCCACACTGTGACTCATTTGGTGCACTTTCTAACTCCCAGAAACTAGACTGAGTACAATTATCTCAGACAGATTTAAGACAATTTATTTTTAGCTTTCAGAGCCAGGTAAAACGTTACCCAAGTTTTAGAAAGAATTAAAGAAAAGAAAAAAACCTTACGCATAAGCCTAGACACCATCAAATGGTGAACATGTAGGAACAGGACTGGGTGAATAAAAGCTTGACCTACTTTTCAAATCTCATCAGTCACAAATCTTAAAGAACTTTGTGTAAAACAAAAAAAGGCTAAAAAATAATTTCTTTTAAATATGCTAAAATATTTTTACATTTATTAAAGTCCATTGTTTAAATCTTGTGTGGAGTTCATAGTTTATTTCCATGCATGTGTGGGTCTTCTCTAAGAACTGAGTCCTAAAGGTCACAAACATTGTTTTGTAGGCCAACTGGTAACACTAAAGTAGCTCACTAGAGCCGTGTTTCCACTGAGCGTTACAGTACGGTATTTTTAGTGTTTCCAATATAAAATGAACCCATTGAATCATACTGAACTGTACCATTTTTGGGACCCCGTTGGTCGTAGGTCCAAAGAAAAATGAAACAGGACGGTTAGGGCGGTGCTGCTGTCGTCACACGTTGATGTTTACGGTCATTACGACAAAAGAAAGCGCCTAAACAGCACCAACATTTCCAAACCCTGAAAAACTTTGTGTGAACCTTAACTAACTCTCAAAAAACATTAAATTACTTGTATGTACGAAGTACCAAAAGTCAAGCGGAAAAAATTTGAGCTGCTGAATGACCTCCATTGTTGTTGTTGATGGCTTTGCTTTTGCTGTAGTCGCACTACAATGACGCAAAGCTTTGCATGCGCTGTGACGGTTCAACTTTGAGTGGAAACTCCCACCTGAATTGCCTGGACCATATTAAACCGTGCCGTACCACTTAATGGAAATGGGACTCAAGTGTGTAGTTGTCTGTCTCTGTGACAAGTCACCTGTCCAAGGTACACTCTGGTGTCACTTAATGACACTTAATGACACCCCAGTTCCATGAAATGCTAAGCCAAATGCAAAATCAACCAGACACAAAGCAAAGCAGATGTGTTGTGTGGTCCCACTGACAAATGTACATTTTTCTTATTTTTAGATAAGGTGATAGCCAAAAAGAAAATCACCAAAAATAAAAACTTCAATTGAAAATCAGCCAGAACAACCTTTATGTACAGAGAGGTTTTTCGTTCTTTATAATTCATCTAAATTGGGTAAGAAATTCTTCTTGTTTATATATTTATATATACCATTTAATAGAACATTTTTCAGACAACAGAATTAGAGGGGAAGGAAAGATAAGAAGCTTTCCTGTTCCTTAAGTCGGCAGTAGGCAATCTACATGGAACTGAAGATGGAACCTAAGGATGTTATTTGAGTTCCTGCACTCAATTGCCACCTTTGATACAAGCCAGTGACTTTCTCACTTCAATAGTGATATTTCGACATGTGCATATTTTTCTCTGTAATATTACAAAATAAAATTAATTTAATGTAATTCTGGGCTGCAGTACAGACATGCATGTTAAGAAAAGGTAAACTGGGATTTGAGCTGAAACAAATCCAAAGCAAAAGCTGCATGACAGGATTGTCTCTGAGCCCAGAACAGTGTAGGTGGAGATATTTGTGAAGTCTCAGATTTCGTTCGGTAAGATATTGCCACATATCTCCCCCTTAATCACCCACATATGCTTTATTTGTTGAAGCCAAACACATCATTTTAAACTAAAAAGTTTCACAAATTATTAACCTTTCTCTAATACTGGAGGCGGCACGCCGGATGAAATCTTGCTTTGGAAAATTCCTATATCATTGTTTGCGCTGATCTGAAATTCAATTATGTGAGCCTGGTCTCACCAAACAGACAAACTTAATGGGATACACTTTATCTTCTCAGTCTCTTCCTGAATGAGTATTTTCAGTTTATAACAGGAAAAGAGACATTTGTGCAAATCACAGAATTATTGTGACAATAGATCAAAGCAAATCATGGAAAAATTAGTGAACGCATCTCTCACTATAAAAAAGGAAAGTAGAAGTAATGAAGGAGTTCAGAAAAGATAAATCAAGTGGGCTTTTTTTTACGAGAATGAAGCAAATTATGAACAACATATGATAATAAAAGGAGCGTTTTAAAGAAGTTAAACATAACATGTAGCTGCTAAGTGGGCAGTCTGCATCCAAATAATCTAATAAATCATACACATTAAGATGGTTTGTCATCCATGAGGGGAATCCAACACTACACTAATGATGTGAGCATGGGGACAGTGCAGAAATGAGGACTTTGGAAATGGCTTGCATTAGAAATCTCAAAGGAGTAGAGAAGCCCAAATTTCAACCACTTAGTGACATGGATCTGGCTGTGTAATGGCGCTGAGCACAGCTTAAACTCCTTGTGTTTTTTGTGCTAAAAGAGGCCAAGGATAATAGTGTGTGCCACAGAGACTCATATATTTGGTGTTTCATGTTTTCATGCTTCCATCCATGTATATGTGTTGCTTGGGACAGCACATTTTGTGGCTCTTTTCAATGCTGTGATTTGTGACCACAGCAATTACGATGCACAGTGCACAGTGTCAGCACTTTCTTAAAGGTAAACTGCCAAGAAGCTGTGTATTAAAGTGCATTCTAAACAGATTTTTTGAAGTTTCCTCCCAAATGTTATTCTCATGAGGAGCATTTCCTTTTTTAGCTAAATATTGCTAAGTGTTGCATAGTATAGTTTAAAACTATGCATATTTTTAGGCGTGGTATTGGTCATATGGGATGCAGATGGAAAACATCAAATGCCATTAAAGCCTAGGTGAGAATCACAGTGAGGGGAGCGAGTGGATGTGTTGATGTCTAGAAGTAAACATACAATACCCCACGCTCAGAGTTCTCCACGTGTGAATCTCTCTATCGGAGCAGGGGCAAGGCAGGTACAGGACAGGACAGGAGGGGGCGGAGCCAGAGGCAGGAAACAGGAAAATAGAGAAAGACATAACAGGGCGTGAGACTTGAGTCAGATAGGTTGTTGTAGTAAAGACATCTTGGTTTATCTGCAACTTTCCATTGTTGATTTCTCCACATTTTTGTATCTACACTTTGATATCAAAGGAAAAGGTCTGACCTAATGTTCATAGTGCTGCAACTCTTTTTCCCTTTGTTCTTGATGCAAAATTTGGAACTAGAAAAAGTAGTTTCATGCAGGTGGGTACTGGAAAAGGTCTGAATGCTAAAATATGTTTTCATTCTTAACAATCTATTGGGAGTAATTTTGAACAAAAACATTACTGTGTCTCCATGTACTGATCAGGCATGTTCAAATACAGATGGGCTAAAGAGGCCAAAAAACAATTTAATTTGCTTTCTGTCTGTTCCGGTAGCCCTAAAAGATCAGGCCTGCACTGTTTAAGCTTAAAACCAGCCTTTCTGTCGCAGCATAAATCAACACAGGGTGCTAGTTTAATAGTTCTTCTGCAAAGCTGCTGTCACATGATATAAAAACATAGAGCAATCTATCAAGCTGACTAGTCTTCAAACATGGACTATAAGTAGTGGAAATCCCAGAGTCTCGCGAGTCCCAGAAACAATTCATCAACCAGCTCAAAATATACACTTGACAAGGGAAAGACACAGAGCAAGGGACATTGCTGATTCATCGTAGAAAATGAACTAAATGGGCACAAAATTCAAACTTTGGAGAAAACACACATTTCCTCTACTTTCCTTGAGTGTAAAGTCACACAACCAGTATTTATGCAGGTGAAGTTTTACTCAATCAAACTTTAATGTTCAAATTTATGTTTCTTTTCAAGGAAGCCAGACTTCAGAAAGAAAACCACTAAATTCATTCTGCCAATTCTAATAGAGGAATTTTAAGAAGGCATCCTCAAAATCTTTCTTGTTCATGCTATTTTCCATTTAGTCACTTTAACTTTTCTGCCTCTTGAGTTATAACAGTCATATTTTTGACAAAGCAATCAGAATAAAATATATATTTATTTATCAATTTATGGTTGCAGGTTTTGGAAAATGTGACAAAATCTGTATGGGAAAGATTGACTTGCTGTAAATTGGATAATAAGAATATGACAGTCAGTGACAGGGAAGCTGGAATGAATGAGCCTGAATGCATGAGGCAATGGATGCAAATTATGGAATAACAAAACATGAAAGAAAATCTATGTACAATATATGTATATGTCCTAATTAGGGAGGGCTGGAAACAGAATACCCAGCAGTACAGTATATTTCCCTTTTTTGTACCCAGTTCTAAATTATATCTGTTCACTTGCTTTGGTAATTGCATGCTATCTGATCTGACCACACTGGAGTACAATTATCCTGCAAAACCTAATCAATACTATGGTAAAAATTTACCTTATTGCAAGAATGAGTTTTAGTTTTAGTTTTTTTTTCATTACAGGGCTATAAACGTGTATATAACAACAGACTGCCTGTCCATAATATTAAAAGTAGCAACAACAAAGAGCTTTTGTTTATAATCCACAATCTAAATTTCTCAGCTAAAACAAAAGCCAAGTAAGTTACTTTATAGGCTCCCAGAAAGAAGTTACCATTTTCTAAAACTTATATTTTCCTCTGCTGTAAGCACAGGAGGATGTCTGTCCTAAAAAGCTAATTTTACCATATAAAACGAATAACATCTCATTAGCAGATCTAATAGGATAACTAGTTCTGCTTTAAGAAATATAATACAATCCACACAGCTCTACCCTGATCAATAATGGTTTTAAATAAAAAGTACTATAGAGTTTGCACACATGCAAACACACAACTCTTGCATTTTACAATTGGCCATAAATAATATACAGGTTAACAGATAACAACAAAAGCATTTCAGATTAGAACAGTGTAAGTTTCTGTTATTTGCTCTGCTTTTTCAGGTTGTGGTTGTGTTTTAATACAATTCAAAAAATCCTCAGCAGAGTGCTGCCAGACTGACCGGCCACAGCTGGTGGGAGGCAGTCTAGAACTTTAGTATCAAATCCAAACAGTTGTAAATAATTTGTTTGAAAAAAAAGAGAAAGAAACCCATAAGTACTTAAAACAAAACCTATAACTAAAGAATGACCAGACTATTCTTTTTAATGATCTTAATGACAGCTGGTGTTAAAAGACACAAAGAATAATCTTTTTTTATGGATCTGGAAGCAGTTAATAGATGTCTTGTTTTTATGATACTTTTTTAAAATTTAGACTCTGTGTAGAGTCTTTCTGGGGCAGGGGGCGGCTCTAGGTGAAGCAATTGGGAGACAGGGTGTTAGGTGGCAGGCTTAGAAGGTCCTTCAGCTATTATGGATAGCAGGAAAGACAACGCCCGGCATCCTGGCCATGGCTGGGAGTTGTGCCAATGCCCCTTTGACCACAAGCTGTTTCTTCAGCCTCAAGGCCACTGTTGTCCTCTTTTTTGGAATCCTGAGCTTGCTTTAGACTTTGTATTGATCAATTTAGGAAATCCCAGAGGATAAACAATAGATTAATTCATAGTTTCATAGTTGTAAAACAGAAAGTTTAAACTTTTTGTCCTTCATTACTTTACACTTTTCTATCCGTCAAATATTCTAAGACTTGAGATAAAGAGGTCTGGCAGCACACACACTGACATTAGCCATTGTTTCTGGATGTTCAGACACATCAATTATTCATCAGCTGTCCTTTCAACCACTCCACGAAAAGTGGATCTCGCAGGGCTGGTTGTTTGAGCCCTGAGAGCCCCTTGGCTGCAGAAACACTGAATCCCCATTAAGACTTTGGTCGTGTCCAGTGTTATTCAATTTTACATTGCATTATTAAGAACAAGTTCTGGCTTTTTCCACAATGTAAAGTCCATTTGAAACACGTGTGACTGTTTGAAAGATTCATTGGACAGTTGTACATGTTACCTTACGGAAAATGTTTTATACCAGAATAATTTATAGGGGTTGAAAGGCTTGTAAAACACTGTAAAACATTCTTTGCCTTTTGAAAAATATGTGCAATACAGACATACTGTCCAAAACCAAAAGCTTAATGCTTTCTGAATACATTTTCTGCACTCATTTATTAAACTGTTCGTCCTCTCAATAGCTGCAATTTCTTTCATTTTGGTGGAATGCTGCTAGTTTTTCTTGACTTTTTTCTCACACGTTCTGACCATCTATATACCAAAATACTACCAAATTAATATTAATCTTAAATAATTGTTGGAAAGAGTTTTTTTTTTTTTTTTATAAAGACAACAGGGTAATAACTCTGCTGTTATGAAACACAAAACAGGTTGCATTTGGTTAACAATTCTGCACTCCATCACCAAGCTGATGAAATAAAGGACCCTGTTTACTTTTTTTTCTAGTAGCGATTCTTCTGTGTAAGCCCGTGTATTTAAAGTCCCAGTCCAATCCACTGGTCTATCATTTATGATTATGGTGTTTTTAGGCAAAATCATATAACTTGTCTTTTTTTAGGATATAGTTCCTACAGAGTGGCAATAGTTAATTAAAAATTCACCACTCACTCAGGGTGTTCTCAAGGTAAGCTTGGATAGAGCATGTCTGTGGAATCTGTTACTTTGCAAAGGTTTCCTGCTTCTTCAGATTCAGGAGTGAAACTCTGATAAATCTCTATAGACACACAAATGAAACAGCTTACGTTTTTCTCTGTTCTGTTCTGAACTTAAGTTGTTTCTCTGAAACATGGACTTGAAGTTCATCATAGTGATTTTTTTTTAATCTACTTATGGCTCATTTTCCACAAATTTTCACAGGAGAGGCATTTGCCCTCCAGGTGCTTTTCATCTTTATTATGCTTCGGTTAGCTTGTTTAGCATCCCATTAACATATCCACTTGAACTCAAGGTTAACCAGTGGAGTCTTGCTTTCACTTTTCATAATTTTTTAAATCGGATAAATTTTCTTCCATCTTAAACTTGCTTCTTGTCTTTCAGTGACACCCTCATGTGAAATTTCTACAGTTCACCTTATCTGGTTCTGATTATTTTTATTTTTATTCCTCTGGTGTTTAGGATATGCTCTGCTAGACGGAGTTACCATCTGATTAGCATCAGTAAATGACCCTGTGCTCAGTCTGGGTCCCCAACTGCCCGGTCTCACATGAACCACATTGAATACTATGCTTAGAGAAGCCACAATATTCATTTTCACTCAATGTCATTAGCTTTGTTAAACACGGTACCTTTCATTTTTTATGCATTATCGAGAACTGTGAACCTTTGAAGGACTACATTTCTTTTAAAAGAAATGCAAACAAGGAACTTTAAAATAATTTATGCAAAAAACAATGTTCCACACCTCAGGAACCATCAATAGAAAAAACATTTTTGCATGTTTTTTTTTAAATAAAACAAACTATCATCTGCACTTCAATATTTGTTTAAAAAGACTTGTGCACAGAGCATGCACCAAATTAGATTGAATCTACAAAAACAAGGGTCATATGAATAGCTGTCTTTAAAACAAAGTCTGAATAGGTTGTATTGTCAAGCAGTCTAGTCTGGTTCTTCTAGAGTCTGGAACAGAGGTCTGCAACCTTAGGCTCCAGAAACACATGCAGCTCTTTTTCTTCCTCCAATGTGGCCCCTCTGCCTTGAAAAAATGCCCAAAATTGGAATAAATATTATAGATTAGTGTTAGTTTTAGTTATGGTTAATTTCCTTTATTTTATTCAAGATTTGACATTTATGTTTAGAATATTACCATGTCAGATAACTGAGCAAAATTATAGTAAATTATTTAGTCTACTATACATCCAAACATGTATTGTTAGACATTGCAATGTTTGACTTTGCTTCCTTGCATTTCTAAAGTCAAGTAAATCTCCTGCAGCAGTAGTCTCATTTGGCGATAATGCATTTTATTTAGAAATGAACTTGGATGTACTGCTGACAAAAGTAAAATAAGTTGAAGTTTAGCTAAATATAATCATGTTATTATTCATATTTTGTAAATATTAAAAGCTGCATTACATAAATAAATGGTTTAATGGTAAAAAAAACATAAATAAAGTGTGTTTATCTAAACATAAATGGGACTTTGCAGCTATCACTGAGTTTTGGTCAGTAAGAATCTGGACCAAATGGCTCATCTAGCAGTAAAGGTTGCAGACCCCTGCTCTAGCAGCTTTCTGCTGACTGCATGAGTCAGTGTTATTTATTTGTGCAAAAGTTGGAAACCCAAAAGTAGACAGTCGTCTTAACTTACTGCACGTGTTTGTATCTGTAGACAAGTCAAAAATAAAAATAAAAAAATAAAAGTGGAAGCTGTTGGCTGGTTGGGAAATCTATGTTCAAAGACGGATGTTTAGAAAACCCATCTATTATTGTGCATTCCTCATTTCTGAATGGAGGATCCAGAAAGTTACATACCATAACTGAACCCCTTATTGCTCCTGGTGGTCTGGCTGACACCATCATTGTGTCGATATCTGTAAGTGTGAGTGAATGGGACTGTGATTGTAGGGCACTTTGGGACTTAACCAAAGGTTAAAAAAAAGTATGTTACTATAAATGATACTGTATATGAATAAAAAATGGTATTGGTTTTTGGTAAATACATTCAAAACTCATTCCAGAAATTGTGGTTGAACGTTCAGTCACTGAACCGTAAGGTGTGTATGTAATTAAACAGCTGCTACTGACATGTGAAAGAGATGCCCTTTAATTGACAATCCTTTTAGCTTAAACTGTTCACGGGTTGATTTAGGAACTTGTCTTTTTTTTTATAGCAGAACTGTACTTCATGTGAGATTTGGTTCCAATATGAGGGGAAAAAAATGAAAAGAACTTAAAAAAATGTGAGACCCAAAATATATATCCATAGTTAAAAGCTGTATGTGGGTGAGGTAGAAGGGATGTGTGATTTAATGGAGTAGAGAAGAAAAAGTGAAGGAGAGAAGAGGCAGGTGATGGTAGTGGGCCAGAGTGGATGCTTTCAAAAGCACTAAGCTATTTTTTAGTTGACAAAATCAAATGTTCTACAAATCTATTGATAACTGCTCCATTGTTATTGGGTATTAGGCTTTTTCGTTAAGATTTAAAATATCCATTTGTTATCATATTAATAAAACAACAAAAAACATCACATTTTGATTAAATGATTATCCTATTGTCAAACATTTGCAGCCAACCTTAACCCTGTAACCTTATACTACCGTGTCAGTACGTCTATTTCTAAGGAATGCCCACAAGTTTACAGTAAAATTATAATATAAACTTTTTACATAGTTTTATATCTTTTAACTATAATAAAATTATGATCAATGAATTTATAAAATCCATTACTGAATTTAAATCAGAATGTGTTGCGGACCAGAAAAGGTTCTGTATTTTGGACAAAGCCTAAAATATTAAATAATATATTATCTCTATAAAAGTTAAAGCTTTGTAAATAAAAAATTAAACGCTTGATGTTTCTGTGTCATCTTACTTTTTTGTCCTAACTTGTTCCTTCAAATTTAATTGCACAATAGCTATGAGGACACTTGGTGAGCCTTTGTAACTTATGTTGCATTTTGAACTGTGTCACGAAATAATGACATAGTTCAAAGACTCTTGGCAGCCTCTAAGTCAAACCAGCCCCTGCCTTTTTTCCTGATTTTTCTGTCAGCATTTGTTTGTCCATTGATCAGTCGGCCCGGACTAAAGCCCATTAATGCCTTGATCGAGTATTTTTCTTTTTCTTTTTGCAGAGGAGCCGATTGCCTGTAATTGAGATGAGTTTAAACAAGTGTTTGACAATATGCACAGTCTAACGGAGGCTGCCAGCTGTGTTTTTAGTGCCTACAAAGACCATAAACAGACAAAAGACAAGCTGAGTCTTTTATAAAACACTGGGTTTTAAAGGTCTTTTGACTTCATACCTGCGCTTGAAGGTGAGGACGAGTCCGAGGAGGATGATGATGAACATGAGAATTCCTGCAATCACTCCCGCCATTTTCACAGTGCTGTCCACCTGCTTCTCTGGCTCCATGGCATCTGAATCCTGTGTGGATGCACCTACACATGCAAACAAACACATACACACACACACACACACACACAGACAGACAGACACATACACAATTATGTAACAGACATTATGTTTACAGTAAATTAAAAATCCTCACATAATCATTTGAAAACATGAACACTTTTTTTTTTATTTCATGCTTTAGATTAATTTTCTGGTCATTATAGGGGATTGTGGAGGTAGATCTATACAGCTTCAAACAAAAAATAACTTTTTTTCATTCTATTTTAACATTTATTTTATTTCAGTAACTTTAAAATTAGATACCCTTGTACTGCTTTCAAGATATCTCAGAGGGTGAGCTGCAGTTACATTTGTGTCATCTGCCTTATTTCCCTGGTTATCAGCAGGTGTTCAGACTTATGGTAAGTTAAAGTCTCACTATTGTCACAGGTTGAAGTTGTTCTCTACATTTGACCCATACGCTTGGGAAGGAAGCAACAAATGAGGTGGGTTAACCCCACAAGTCAACACTTTAAAGTTTAAGCAACAAGGGAGTAATTGGATCCCACTTTTAGAGCCTTTGGTATGACCCAACTGAGAATTCAAATCCACGATTAACCCCGTCTCAGAGCTGACACCATCCTACCATGCAACCAAGAGCAGGAGTTTTGCCTATTTGCTGCTTTGGAGTATTCAGATGTACAGTATTAGAAAAGCAACAGTTTCTGCACTTTTACAGGTAAAACATTTGTAATTCTTCTTGAGTTTAAAAAATTTCAGTAAGAAAACAAGAGTCATCAAAAGCAGCAACTAGTTCCCCAATAGTTAGAAGTCTAGCAAATCCACCCCTGGTGAGACCGCAAAATACTCAGAGGAATTCAGGAGCAAACAAAAATGTGTAGATCCCTAGTGACAGTCTGAGGAAGGATAAACACGTACTGCTTGTTTGGAGAGTTTTCCTCTGAAGGAGAGCTAATAAGTATAGGCTTGTTTAGGAGCTGTTATATCTACATTTACATCACATACAGTGTTCCTATGTAGAGCAGACGGTCTGCATGGCAAAAATTATAAATCAATAAATGAATAAATAAATAGCTTCAGCATGCCTAAGTTAAAGTTCAGTTCTTCATAAAAAGTGCTCTAAGTCTGTAATCACAACACTCAAACCTACTGTCATCACATGGATTTATTGCTTTTAACACAAAGACAGCATGGCTTTAAAGGATGCTGTTTTTTTTTGTTTTTTTTTTACATAACAGGACTTTCCTGCATCAAAAACGTTCACATATTCCCCAATGTGAAGCACACGTTTGCATGCACATGCATAAATGTAAAACACCTTTTTGGTTGCCGCAAAAAGAGCAGCACAGGATGAGTATCGAGGTGGTAGTTTAAAAATGAAAATGAAAACAAATAGGAAGAGAGATGCAAGGCAATGACAGCCAAACATGCAACAGAACAAAATGATAAAAAAGGTATTGTCTCTGTGCAAACCCTAAACTCAAACTGTAAATAGTTGGGTGGAATTTTGAAGAGACCCAAAAGCAGTATATATAATATTTCTGGAGGTAGAATAAACTTGTTTTCTTTGAAGGGGCAACATATATAGCAAGAACAAAAAGAAAAAAAAAGAGAAAGAGTTGTAGAAGGAATATATAAAAAGATCATACACAGTCCTTAAAACAATAGAAAACATTGGTTTTCAGACAGACAACAACAACAAATCTTTAGTATAAATAAATAAAACCTAGCAGGACTAGACGTGCAAGAGGAGGTAATAAAGACTTTGTATAAAGATATGTTCTTTTTCAAATTTCTTTGCACTCTAGCATACTCACACAGCTCTTTTTTATTAAATAATGGGGGGGAAATGCATGATGGTTGGAGTTCCGTAATGAAAGAGAATATTATACAACCTTAATCAAAACCTTTGGATGGTTATATTCACAGGGTTTTCATACACAGAACAATCTTTTCATGCAGGAGCGTATGATGATCAGCAGTCTTCAGAGATGTAAAACTAAATCGAGTAATGTAGGTTTTGTACTGAAAAAAGTTGTAGATTAAATCTTTTTTTTTTACAATTGTGAGACCAAGAATTTTTATTTTATTTTAAATAGTAGCAGTCAGACAGCTATTCCAGACTGAATCAAAGAAATAATTTAGTGCTGGGAGAAAATCTGTGTGTGTCTATTTTAACGTAACAATGGTTTAATGAACCTAACTAGCACTACCGGTGTACCGACACGTCAAATTTCATGATCAAATTTAGGCATAATTATAGCAATCACATGCAGTTTTTGAGCTGGATTTGATTCCTATTTAAATTTCTGAAGCTCCACACCTTTCTTCATCGCTTCTATTCATTTTGAACCCATATACGGATAGTCAAAAGGAAGAATCAAAATACAAAGATTGGCTGCATCTTCAGACTTTTCTTTGTGAGAGCTAAAATGTGCCAAGAGGGTATCCAGAACTCCTTATTAAGGTAACTGGTAGATGCTGTATAATTATAAAGTGCTTTACTACCCTATTACACCAAATATAATTAGGAACTACAGAGCAGAAGAGGAAAGAAGGTCAAAAAGTGCAGCAACACGTCCATCAGAGCTGTATAATGATGAAAACATGGATCTTTATCTTATGTGATCGTTTTATTGCGTCATGAGGGATTTGGTCCAATTTGAAGAGATGTGCTATACATTACTACAGTTAGGCTACGTTCATACCGAATGTAATTCACACATCAAATTCATGTTAAATACCTCTCTTTCGACACGTGTCAAATTTCCTGCTCAATGCTTGTCCATAAATGTCTTCATGAACTTGACACTCCAGAAACTTGTGGAAGGAGCTTCCGCTAAAGGTTCTAGCGTCATTGCTACAAACTAGAATAAAACTAGAATAAAATTAGGGAAGATTTAATCATTATCTCAATGTAAAAAAAGAAAAATATAAAGTTCAGGAGAAGAACTATTAGAATCTCCTCCATATTGGCTTTGGACTCCACCCGCTGATGGCAACACGTCCCTGAGCAGCTGATGCAATATGTCTTCTTTGCCAGTTCAGATTTTTAAACTCTCACCTCACCAAGATGCCTGAAACATGCTTTTACTAGGCCAACAGGCTGCGTCAGAAACACAAATTGCTACATTGACTTATTTAAACTGGACAACTACCGATGCCTAAATCGGGTTTGGTATGAAAGCAGCTTTAGTACAAAAAGCAAGAATCGTTTGTGTGAGTGTTTCTGTCTTTTAAAAATGCTCTTATGTCTTTGTTCAGATAAACCAATCAAACGTGTGAGAAAGTTTCAGTCTTTGTACCTTGATCCCTTTTTTGTTTTTGTTTGTTTGTTATTTTGGTTATATTACTACACGTTCAGAAGGCATTATTTTTTATATATTTAACATTTTAAACTGAAATTATTTTCTGAGGTCTTGCAATAAGTGATTTTAATCATTTTAAAAATGCTAACATTTAAAAAACATAATATTTTTACAACTGTTACAAATTTTAATTCAACAAGTTTTCAAAAATGTTGCAAGAAAAAAACAAGTTAAAAAAAATCATTTTTTTTCCTGTGAGCAGCTAAGATGGATTTGAGCTTAGAACATATTCTCATAACATAGGCTCAAAACTACTGTGTAAATCCAGTGGAACTCGCTGACCTGAAATACCCAAGCAATAATTTTAGCCTGACCCCACAGTAAAGAAAAAGAAGAAAGAGTGGTGAATGGTTTTGTTCTATGTCAGTCCTGCTCTGAGCAAGTTCCCATTATACTTTGATGAATAAAGACAGCCAATTAATGGAGTAATGCTCCTGTGTGGGAGTTCAGTTAATCTCTTGCCTCTGTCATTGTACCCCCGTTTTCAGTACCTACACAAGGTTGGCAGCAGAGTTTACAGCATAAACAGCTAACCTTGGCTTGCTCTGTTAAAGCTGGTTCAGTCCTGCACGGCTGCCACAAGATTATTTTCTTTCAAAAGCATTTATAACCCAATCATACAGTTTTTATGTTGATGAGAAAAATGAGATGAAAAACTACTGTTTATATTTTCATCTTTTTTCCATCTGCCTCTTTACAACCTGATCTGGTAGACTTTAATGACAAAAAAAAATGTAATATAACTTCCAACATAATGTATGTTCTTTCAACAAACACTACAACAACCTGTAGTGTGAATGGCTTAAAAGAAAAACCCTCACCTGTCATACACATATATATATGCGCACACATTTTGCTGAAACGTGTGCCCCGTTAATCACCTCACAGGTGTATTAAACCCGTATTTCCTCTTTGAGTGATTCACAATATGTGTCAGCTGACACATTTCCCTGTGACCCCATTTATTCACAGCTCGCATGCTGATTGGGTTCAACAGTTCATGATGCAACAGAGGAGGACCCCATCTGGCAGCGGGTTCAGCTTCATTTAACACTGCAATTGGCCAGCTCGGAAACGCTCAGCCAATCAGATGAACTTGGACAAGGGTTCTGACCGGAGCAGAGGAGATGAAACATAATGGGCCGTGTCCATTACAAGAGGATCAAACCTGAGTTGAAGCAAATTGCCACAGCAGAACAGGATTGATTGAATTGTTGCAGATACAATATGAAAGTGTGTTGTTACTTACAGGAAGCCTCTACCAACTGAAAATGTATGGTTCCACCTTGAAAACTTTCCAGCATCACCGAAACATGATTTTGGTGTAATTGCTTTACAAACATCTCGTCTCCTTAAAATGACCCTCAATGTACAGGTCACATGAAGGTTCGCACATTTTGATTCATGATTTAGCTGGTGATGCAAATGGCTTATACTTATACAGCGCTTTTCTACCTACAAGGCCCAAAGCGCTTTACAGTCACAGACAGTCACACATTCACACACTGGTGGCGGCGCCAACTTCCCACCAGAGGCAGGGTGGGTTTCAGTGTCTTGCCCAAGGACACATTGACTCATGGGCGTGCAAGGCGGAAATCGAACCTGCAATCTTACAATCATGGGTCAACCGCCCTAATGCTGTACCACGGCTGCCCCAATATCAACCATAACAACAAATGGCTTAGGTTACAATAAGATTGGATAAACCGTAGTTTTAATTATACTTGGATGCAAGTTTGAGTAATGGAGTCAGCAATCTGTCTCTCCAGCCACCACTCCCATCTTACTCTTAGGCTTTGTTGAATTGGGCTATATTTTTAATCTCTGTTGTGAAGGATCTGCCTTGGATCCTCCTCCAAGTCCTCTATGGTCCAAAATATTTATTTAAACTACACGGCTCACAGCCTTAGGAGAGAAGGAGCTTAGATTGACTGGTAAATTGACAGATTCACCATTCACCCCAGATCTCCATCAACCCAACAGATCAATACAAAGTCTGTATTGCTGAAGACACAGGGACCAAATGTTGACCAATCACATGTTTCCAAACCAGATAGTTAAACTCCTCCATGTAGGTGTGGGGATCATTCCTAACATCTGAAAACCATTTGACTTTGAGGTGCCAATTTTCATTACAGCTGCCTCACACTCCTCCGCAGACCACTCTAGCAACAATTGGGGATCATGGCTTGAGGAAAGAATAGCATCAACCACTAAAAGCACATATGGGATTTTGAGGCTCCCAATCAATTCCGATGCTAAACTACTTTAGATGAAAAAAGACAAGTCGGATGGAGTCTAGCTTTCACCAGAAACAAAACTGACCCGAATCCATCCTGCAGTGATTATAAACAGAACTGATCATCCATAATGGAGAGCTATATGTGTCTCATCCCCTGAGAAACCCAGTAACATATTTTGTAAAAGAAGATCAAATGCCTTCTCCAAGTTGTGGACACAAAGGAAAAACTCCCAGCATTCCTCTCAAGGACTCTGGGTTAAGGAGTGCAGGTGATGGCATCAAATCTAGTTTTTAGAAAAAGAAGATAGTGGTTCATAAATTATGCACAATAAAAGCAGAGGACATTTATGTCCATATTTAACTAATCTTTGGGGTGATTGCTTGCTGACCTCGTACAGGATATATGAATCTCTGGAATTTCATGATTGTTCCCCATGTACACTAGAATAATATCCTATTTTCATACATGTCACTGGATTCTTCTTTTTTTCATTTAGGTTTCCCCCCATTTGAAAATATTATTATCAAGGAGGAATTTTGAGTCTAACCAGTTATATTAAAAACGTAATCTCATCCAAATCAAGAGAAGATTGATTCTTTGAGCTACCAACCCACTTCAGCCCCCCTGAATGGCAAATTAAATGTATGTGTGTGTTTGCAGCAGACACGCATGTGTGTCTCTAAGGTGAAGGTTACAGTTTGCTTGCTTTGTGTGCTTCTTAATGAGTACTTGAGCATTTTAAGATCAGATGCATGCCTCTTTCAATTGTATGAGGGATTAAATGATGCGTTTGTGAATGGTTACAAAGGAGCCCATTGTGAAATGTGTGTAAATCAGTGGTTTGCTCCAGTCAGCAGTGGGTTTACTAAATTCATGCTGGTGGGTTGGGTCTTAGACCAGGGTTGATTCAAAGGTTTCTTTTTTTTTTTGGTTTTAAATGTTGGCAGCTGCAGAGCGCATCCACAGTGGATTAGTGCTGCCATAGCTATAACAGGATTACCAATCTAAACTATGCTACCACAGAGTTTCCCTTCAGTCTCTTTGCGTAAGCATGCTTAATCTGAAATCCACCTCAGGCCGTGCTTACTTTCTGTGTGCATATCTTCACTTCACCACATGCCTGTGTCTCCTATAAAGGCATTCATCCAGACACAAACCAATTTTTTTCTATATTGAGGTCAACAGAGGACACTTTAATGCATTATCCTAAATTTGAAGAACCAAAATGCCAAACTCTGTTCATCCTCTGATAGATTTTGAAGTAACGTCAGGTAAAAATAAAAACCTATTTGTTCTTTTTTCTAATTTTTATTTGGGATGGAGCACAAATCTTTCCTTCTAATATGAGATGGAAAACCCAAGAAGTGTTTTGACCAACCAGTGGAAGAGATTTCTCCGATGTGTTTCGAGTATTCCCAAAAGCCTACACTAAATAGAAAAAACATTTTTGAAAATGGTGCAACTCTAACTTTTTCTTTGCCTTTTCCAATAAATGTGATGAAGGCTTGCAATTATGATGCTAGTGCCAGAACTAAATTAACTGAACCTAATTATTCCATTCTCTAAGCTGCAGTTTTAAAACATAACAAACTATTACTTTTTTTTTATTATTATTCAAGAATTACCCTTAACCTACTTTAAATGTTTTTCTGAAAAAAGAAACCGCTAGAAAAATTACAATGATGTTTTAGGATTTTTCAAGCTTGCTTCTGCATGCTGCAATCTGTACATTTTTTAGTGTCTAATTTGTATCTACAACCTACTTGGTACAAATATCCTTCATACTTTCATACTCACCTTTTGTGAGCCATCATCTTTTCTGAAGGTATAATCATTTGGGAATCTCTTTGGTTTGCTAGTCTAATAACCAGTTATCTAAAAGGAGTTCCATTTTCATCCATCCCCACAGAAATTCAGGAAGTGTGCATGCACAGCTTAGGAAAATAATAGATGGGTTGATGACCTAAGGAACCACTTAAAGTCCCACTCCAACTATATGTTTTTCTAGTAAAAGCGTTCACAGGTCTTTAATCATAAAACTGTCATTTTTATCCAAATTAAAAAGCCTGTGCCATTTTTTGAGACATATTTTCTGCAGACTAGCAGGAGTTTACAGAAATTCGCCTCTGAGTTGTGGGTGGAACTGTTGGCACGGATGTAACCCTACACTGAACATTCTTTTGTCAACACTCTGTCCCGCTAGCTTACAGCCCCTCACAACCCCAAGCTAACATTAGCGTAGGAAAGAAAATGGCGAACAATTTTAAAGCTATGCAGCTATGGTTTTGAGCCAAATGGTAGCACAGATGAGGAAAATTAAGATGTTAATGGATCTTTTTGTTTGCAAGTGAATGCATCAAAACTTGAGCAGGGAAGGGAGACTTTGGCCCGCCCATCGCAGTTGCGGCGTCACAAACCTGAGCTTTTTCAAACTGTGCATTTATTCTGCTCCTAATTCAATATAATTTGAACAAAAAATTACTCAGAAAAACGTCCTCCATCATGAGAAAAATGCTACAAGCACATGATAAAACCACCAAAAACGCAATTTTCAATGTAGTGAGTCTTTTAAATAATCTCAACTGCAGTCAAGAATGGACAAATGTGTTAAAAAATATAACGGATAGTGATGTGAATGAAGTTCTTATTCTGGTTACTCAAGTACCACTGACACTATGGTTTCTTGCACTCCCAAATGTCCTCGAAACATAAGCAGCAGCATTGGTGGAACTCTTTAGGTTTTCTTAAACACCATACATTTTTTTTAGTCAAGTGTCCACATCAGTGCTCCCCCAGAGGCCGAGGTTAAACTACCAGCTGCCATCTTTTCTAGAGCCTCTTGCACGAGAGCTATTCTGCTGAAACAGCTTCAGCTTTTCAAATATAAAAAAAGCAGTTTTAAAAGTATATTAACTCCTATCTACTCAAACAGGGAAACTATAAAAAATGCAAGTATTGGTTTCAGAATCCCTCTGTATTGAGGTGAATCTATATTTATTTGGTTGATACCTAAAAGAAGTTTGGAGTAAAACTTTTCAACCATCTGTGAAATTGTAGGCTCTTCTGTCTGCACTAAAGACAGTCTACTCTGTTCAACAAAGATTTTACTTGAGAACACATTACAAATATTTGTAATGTTTTTGAAAAGACAGGAGGATGGATTTTGTCTTCAAATAATCCAATTTTTTTGATGAGTGAAATGATAAATATAATAAATATATTCCAAATTGATGTGGTTATTTTCAATGTTTTTTGCTGGATGTAGTTGCATAGCGAGATCTTTTTACAGTTTTGTTTATTCAGTTTATTTAAAGGCATTTATAGTGGCTACAGGACCTTTCAATATCCAATGCAAAGCTTGTTTCTGCATCGTAAAATGGTTAATGATGAGTTGAGTGAGTCAGACGTAACACTACTAAAGGCCCAGGTGTGTAATACATGGTCCACCACTGCTGAAATGTTGCCCCACCCTGCTGGGATAGTTTATGTTGACCTTTTTTTTTTTTTACAGACGGGTTTCTAATATCCAAATAATTTAAGATTGACTCATCAGTAAATCTCTTGTAAAAATAGAAAAGTCAAAGAGCAGTCCATGGGAACAGCAGTGAGATTAAACCTCCAACACACGCTTGTTTCAAATTCAGAAGACAAAATGATGTAATAAACGAAGAAGCAATGCACTTACATATTTGTGAAACACAAACAGTGAAGTTATGTATATGAGGTTCTCAATCCTCTGATATTCATTTGTATAAGATTTTTCCAGCAATCCACCTGGACAGTTGAGTCTGTCCCAATTTTACTCTACAACACGAATAAATTCATATCAAGCATCATCTTGCATCAGGATTGCATAGTGCCAGGTTTGGTTGCAACTCAACTTTCTGAACTACCAATTAAGACCAACCTTAGAACTAATGGTAATGGGGGTTGGATCTGACATGTAACAACAGTGTGTGGATGACAAGAGGCATGTTTGATCCTCCTGTGAGCCGCACGTGCAGAGCATATAGCAGGTAGAAGTCTTATTTATCATTCCATGCCATGCATATTACTCTTCCCACAAAGACAAAAAGAATGTTTATCATGAAATGTGACTACTGTTGTTACAAAAAGTTTAGAAAGTCAAACTAAACCAATAAGACCAAAATATAACTAAAGGTTTGTAGACAGTGAATTTATATGTCAACAGGTTTCTCCATTCTTATTGAACAGAAAAGATGAATACTTAAATTGACCTTTTTTGGAAGTTAATAAATCATAACACTACTCATTGCTAATATGTGGTTTTCTGTGCACAATGAAATCAAGGATACTGTGCATTTGTTTTTAATTCACGTTTCACCAGTTTGGAGTGAATGTGCATGATAGGTGGTTTATTTATTTTTTTGCTGTGGCTCCAAATATATATATATATATTTTTTTTTAATTCAGAAAAAATAAGTGTTTTTGTGTTTATGTCAAGCGATCTCCTATTCTTGACAAAGAACTGCAACAGCAGTTTTCTGTGTGATTGTTGCAATTCTTAATTCTGTATTGTGTGCATGTTATTGAAGTCATCATTTTGATTGTTGTGCTGCTGGATTACATTTACATTTTGTTTCTTCATCTTTGCCTTGTGAATATAAATAACCAAAAAATATGTTGATGTGGCTTTGATGCAGTTTTGTAAAAAATGTTAGGCTTTGATGCTGGATTTAGAGAAATCTACTAAGCTGAAGAAATTACAAGCTTTTTGTGTTGCTTTAATTTCCTTACAAAATGTTTATTTAGATAGTAACCTTAAACTATGTCTCGTTTTGGCAAAAAAAAAAAGTGCTACTACTGTTAATAAGTTCAAATTATGTCCTGCTTTCTGAAGCAGGTGAAGTTAAATTGACATATCTGTGGCAGATTTAAAAGAAGAGAAGTATGATCTCCTGTAGGAGGCGCTACACAGACAAAATGACAATGTTGCACTTGTTGCACTCTTTTCACACTTGTTGCAATCAGGTGTTTGAAGAACAGCTTCTTTAGGATGTAAAACAAAAAAAATAACTCAAACTCTACATTCCTAAAATACTTTTTTTGAAGTAAGGAGTCATTTAGAAGTGCTCAGCAGCTTAAATGCACGACAATAATTAGATCTGCAATCAGATGGTGAAATGTCCTTTCTGTTGGGTTTTCCATGGTTACACTCAAGTGGTGGTAAAAATCTGTCAGTATTTACAAATTCATCAATTTAGCAACAAAGTAAATTAATTCTCAAAGTAAAAGGAGTATGGTTCATTAAAGCCATCTGTTACGGTTTCAGTTCCTTTGTGTTTTGTTCTTGGATTTCCTGTTTTATTTTGTAGTATTTCCTGTTTTGTTGTTGTTTCTAGTTTTCCCTTGCCCCATTCAGTCCTGAGTGTTTCCACCTGTGTCTTGTTGCCTTGTATGTATTTAAGTCCTGTCTTTCCCTTCCTCCTGTGCTGGTCCATATTGTATATTTCCCCGGTTTCGAGTCTTTGTAGTGTTTCGAGTTTTGCCTGCCGTATGCAGTGGTTTTGTTTTGTAGTTTCGAGTTTTGTTATTAAACCCTATTCCCTGCATCCTCCTGCCCCCTCTCCTCTCTGCGCCTGGGTACTTCCCTTTCCCCCCGTGACACCATCAACTTCATGGCTAAGGAATATTAAAGTTCCAACAGCATCCGCTCAAGAACAAATATTGTATGATGGGAGGTTCATGGTTGACCAGCTACATGCTGGTTTCAAGCCACATATTTTCTGTTTGTCTATCATCAACCATCTGGTATGACAGTAGACTTAATACCTGTGTGCCTGCACTGTACCAACTGTGTTTGTGATAGAGGCTTGTGGACTGCTTTTTTAGGACTCATGTCTAGTGCAGCAGCGATTATTGAGTGATCCTTAATTTACAACGACTTGGGGTATTTGCAAACATGGGATTCAACAAAACTGTTAAAGTTTACAGGTGGAAATGGAAAATCACGGCAACTCACAAATGCAAACATGATAGTGATTGTGTTATGTAGCAGAGAATAATACGGTACAGACAACCATCCCTTGTTGCTTTACCAAGTGTTTCACCTGGGTTATTTTACCAGCTAAAGACATGACTGCCGTAGATTCAATGCTGAAACCATGCTGGTGTAGCTTGTAGACAGCAACAAAGCCTAATGGAAAATTTCGTCCCAGGCTTTGATCCTTCTTTCTGTTGGGTGATCTTTGGTATTTTAAGCTTGTAGACTTTAAAGTAAAGGTCTGCATGCAGGACCAGGAAAGAGATTTTAAGCACAGTCAGCAACATTGGAAGCAGAGCAGACATGCTGAAAAATGCCGTGGGATGAGTAAGATGACGATGGTGATGAAGGAATGTTAACAATCGAAGAGCAAACAAGTGAGACAAAAGAAAACCAAGACCCAACTCAAGCAGAAAACAGAGGTGAGAAGGGGACAACCAATAATGAAAAAGTGTTTGTGTTGTGTTTATGGTTGTAATGTGACATAACACGGGGAAGAAAAATTTGCTGCCTAAGAAGCAGTAATCACCTTCGCTCGGGATGACTAGAATGTATGGCGTTGTTATTTGTCCCCTACCTATTACCACTAAGGCCAAGGGTCGCACGTCCCCGCCGGAAAGCATGAGGAAGAGAGGAGAAGATAAAACAAACAACAACAAAAAAATGAAAAGAAAGAAGAAAAAAGTCGAAGAAAAAAAATGTAAAGTAGTGTTTCATCAAGGCTTAGATCTCCTTTGCTTTCAACTGCATTACTTGGTCTTAAAGGAGATAAACTGCAGTAGGGAAAAATAACACTAGCACAATGAAACCAATAGCACTTAGCTAGGATATGACTGGTCCTTTAGCCAAGAAATTACTGTAAATGAGCAATTTGATTGGTTTGTTGCAGGCGAAGGCCTAACAGGTGTGTTACTGGTGAGGATGTTTATTAGTAGAGTGGTCAGAGAATTTGGATGTGGTGTGTCGGGTAAACACTGGAGCCCACCGAATATGTCGGCCTGGCGTGACGAATTAATAAAACATAAGGGAAAGAAAATGGAACAGAACAGAACCAAGTGATGATACAGTAAAATAAAATAAAAAAGAAGGCCTTTGTTTAATAAAAAAAATTAAAAAAAAGTTGGGCATGGATATATTCTGGCCTTGTGCTGCATAAAAATAAGTCGAAGCAAAGAACGCTAGGTTTATTATTTAGTTGCCTTTGTGCTGCATACAGAACACACTAATTGTTCATTTTATTCCACTAATTAGTGTTGTGTCTCTAAAAGTATGTTGGGGGATGGTTCAGTAGCAATAATCACATCCTTGAACATTAATTGTTAATTGTCTCTATCATACGAGTTACCACAGGGATTCTGGAGTTTCATCTCAGAAGTACTTCCTAATGCAGCCAGGCTGTGACCAAAACCTGGTTTTGAACCAGCAACTTTAACACAGAGCCTACTTCTTGTTTGTCAAAAATCATTTTAACCTCAATGGATAAAACACTACTTAAAGCTGGCACCAGGTAACTAAAAGGGATGGGTGTTGTGACAGTTTTTTATAAAAGTTTTCATTTACGAACTAACTTTTTTAAGCAAATCTAGTTTGCAATCAAATTTGACTGTTTACTGAATTAAAATAACATTACAGAAGGTTTATCGGCATAAATGCGCAAATGTAATGCTAAATCTGTAAATTGCTTTCCCTATAAAATAGTTTTAAATGTGATTTAGGAGAAACATTTTCTTCCTAAATTGAAAAAAAAAATTAAATTTGAAGACAGCCACAAAGTTAAAAGCATGTCTTTTCTTAAGCATATGTACTTGCAGAGACAGAGATCGAGTCTACACTCTGAAAGACCTCCACCCACAGTATGTCTCACTTAAAAACAAGTTGGAAATGGTTAGATAAGAAAAAAGAAAAGAAAAATGTGCACAAATGAGGAATAAAGGTCTGATGCAGACGAGAAATAACAAGGCAGTGAGAGACATGGAGATGGGAGAAACAGAAAAACGAAAACAATGTCTGAAGTGAAGAAAAAAAGGTAAAAATCAATAGCAAGCTGAAAAGCTTTTAAAGCATGAAGGCTGGCACACAAATGGTTGCATCTGCAAGAGATGAGCAGCAAATAACAATGGGAGACACAAGGAAAGCAAAAAAGAACAGGATGGAATTTGTTCTGGAGAGAACAGTATATAGAATATCAAACGGTACGTTTTCAATATGTGCTACCGCTTTCTACCTTGATGAGTGACATGGATGTTGCATGGAAATATGGACAGGACCATAGAGGAAAAAAGATAAGGAAAAAAGATTTAATCAAGTAAGATCAAAGCAGAAAGAAGGAAAAGGTTGAAATTCATGAAAACCATGCAGGATAGAATGGTCAGGATTGAGTCTGGTTAATATTTTAGCTTCTTGGTTTTCAGTGTGTGTGCGTGTCTACTTATCTAAGAAAACTGCAGCATCAAACATTCTAGAATTCCATTAGAACAACATTTTACTTCAAAATTTAAAATAAAGAGTGATCATGCAATCCCAAATGAGAAACCTGTGTAGAAAATACAAAATTTGGTTTGCAGCATTTGCCTAAATGTGAATGAAAAATCAATAATGGTATAATAAGTCTTAGTTTTTTTTATTATTATTTTACATTTTCTACACAGTTTCTTTTTTCAATGGGAGTCCTGCAACACAATATAATAAGTTCAGTAACTTCTGGATGTCTATCAATGGAAGGGTGCTCATACCTTTGTGAGCGAGGCGGACACAGTTGATTTTGGTTTCCTGCGAAGATAAGAGACAAAACATTATCGTTCAAATCGAAAATCATTTGATTCATTCCAAAAATAAAACAAATAAAAAAGTACAAAGAAATGTGGAAACTACAATAGCTGTTTCAGGACAAGGTTCCTTTGTAAGAATTTAATCTATAAATCTATTCATGCCGCTGTAAATGACCATGTCTTTCTTTTCATTTTCTTTATTAAAAACTGAAAAAAATGAAGAGAGAGAACACAAAAACAGAGTTAAATAAAAAGGCTTATTTGAACATGGAGTTCGTGTTTTCACATTGTAAACAAAAATGATAATTTGAGGGGAAA
This sequence comes from Oryzias sinensis, assembly GCA_037389245.1. Lineage (NCBI taxonomy): Eukaryota > Metazoa > Chordata > Actinopteri > Beloniformes > Adrianichthyidae > Oryzias > Oryzias sinensis. The sequence goes on from CM074493.1 coordinate 19,150,731, forward strand.
AAACTTCATGTCTGCAGAGTTTGGGTAGATAACACCTCCTTCCACCTCTAGATGTTGGCTGCTTTAAAGCTTTGACCACTGCTGTCATTCTTCTTCTGATGGGCCGTCACTCTCTGAAGTGATGTGCGCTTTCATTTCTATCTGCTCTTTTCACTCCTTCAGTGCTCCCGTCTTTTCCTCTTTTATTTCCTTTTCTGACGTGCCTTCACAGGTAAGTGTACCTGTCTAGTGATCTTGTCATACAAGGATTGCCTCTGTCATATGCTGGACCATTTGTCTTCATCAAAGACAATGACTAAAGCAGCTGCCAACTCGGATTCTGTTCGCTTCAGCAGAAGACCAAAGTTAATCTTAAGGTACAGGCAATGCTTTTCAATAAACTACAATAAAAGGAACAGAACCAATTAAAAAAAAAAGAAAAAATCACCACGTTAAAAAAAAAAAAAACATAGTAGGTTCCAAACACAGCGATTGATGGGTAATAATTTTAGTGTGTTTTGCCGCTATAGAGTGGTTTTTTGTTTTTTACATGTCTGGATTAGGTGCACCAAAGCACTCCAGATCAACAGTAGACCAGTGTTTTGGTATTTATTTTAGTCTTTGTCTTCTTTTGTTCAAAAAAGAAAGACATATGGTGATGGATGCTGCATGGACTACATCTCCTTAGTGGACAAACAACACCTGCTTCTTCCATTATCGTTGCTGTCCATTGGAAAAGTGAGTGATTAAACCCTTTGTCTATCTGCCTCACTGACTCAAATGATTGCCTCATTGGATCTTTCATGCAATTTCGAGTGGGAAACAAAAACTTCTGCTGTGATTAATGTGTTTGTGCTTTGTGTTCTTCACAAAGTATAGAAGCATAACATGCAAAAACAAGCTATCAGAAGTGAATTGAAAAGTGAAAAACCTATTTTTGACATTACTGGTAATAAGTGAGATAGTAAAATTATTGAGCGGATTTGTGGTCCAACGTTTGTTCCAATAAAAAGTAACTTGGGGAACAACCTACTTAAGTCTTGGATAACCATTTTAACATGTTTCATTTTTAGTCAAACACAAAAAAATTTTTTATACCAGACTGGTATGATAAAATATTAAGCTGAATAAAGAAGAAACATTTTATTTACAGCAACTACATTTCCTGATGTAAAAGCAGAACATTAAAGTTCTGCTAAGATCTCACATGCTGATGTTTTCAACTCAACCAATTCCAATATCTGATATTTGATATCTAAATTTTCGATTGTCTCAAACTCTAAGCATCTCTTAATGTTGGGTTAGTAATAAGAGAGTGTTTGATAAGTTAAAGCCTTAGTCACATGCACTTGTAGGGGGTTGACCTGTATGGGTACTGCCGATTTTGGGGGTCTCTAGTCCTGTGAAGGGTTGTAGAGAGGAGCGGATGCATCTTAAGAGGAGTCTATGTGTGTTTTACACTTCCCTCACTTACTTCACCCTTACTAACACATGTTGTTTCAGTGTTCACTATGACATATCGCTTGCAGCATGCCTATCTGCATGGACTTTTTTCCTCTACAGACTGTGGTCTACGACTTCACTCAAAAGTGAATGCGGGACACCTGTATGCCCTGTACAGATTTGCCCATTGTTTGAAAGCCTGTATCCATTGGTAAGGGCAGTTGTAATTAAGGCTTTAGACATCCTTTACTCAGTTATTAATCATGTCTGCTTCACAATTATTCTTTACAAAAAGAACAAATTGTCACCTCTCTGTGTCTGAGAAAGACCTTTATTTCACAAACATGGTGATAGTGGTGACGAGGCCACTAACTTCTGGACGTCAGTGAGATGTACTGGCAGACGTGTTTACATTGGACAGACAATCTGAAACTAGGATTATGAACGGTACTGAAGCGTCAAGAGGAAAAATTACTTTTTAATCTGCTCATCCCATTGGTTCGAAAATGGACAATTGGCAGAGACAGTAAAACAATTAAAGTTAAGCATAAAAAAGTTGAACTCTAATAAATTAAAACAGCTTGTTTAAATAATAGCATATTCACCATATATCAAATACAAATGCAAAGGAAAGAATTTCAAGGAGGGTTGAGTAAAGTGTAAAAAAAAGAAAAAAGCTGTTTTTTGTTGACAAAGCCTCTGTGAGCTTGAAAAAGAAAATTAAATGCAACTGTCCATGAAAGAATGAAAGCATGCTTTCCAGTCCAGCAGACACGCTCTGGGGGAAAAAAAAGTGCATTTAAGGGATTTCAGAGTCATCTGAGTGCACTTTGATTGACACAGTCAGTCAAAATCTCTCTGAGAACCTCAAAACCTGGCACTTTAAAAAGCGCTCAGTACATGTATGTGGGTGGATGATGCTGATGTTAGAGTACTCTGGCCAGCCTCTGGGGCTTTTTACATTTTGACAAAAGACATCTGCATTTTCCCAGAATGAAAAAAGGATAACAGGATTTTCCAATATGCGTCAATTTTGTTTTGTTGTTTTGTGTTTCTTACCCGGTTTCTCCTCATCTTTTCACAGTCTTTCATGATCAACAAATGCCAACATCTTTTCTGACCGGCATTTCTTCATAAATCTTTTACCGACATGTTTGGGAAAATTTGAGAAATTTCAATCAATACAAAGTGAATGTGCACGAAACTGAGCATTCTGGTTATAAAACCTTTTATTCCTCCATATTTTCTTACTTCAAAATGACCAAACACGCATGTAAATGTTTGAGATATGTTAGCAAAAAAAAAAACATAAAATTCTTCACATAGAAAAAAAACAGCTTTGGGCTAAAATGTTATATTAAAATTTTTTTATCATCAGGAGTGGCCCTTTTGTAATAATATACTCCAAATTACAGCAAAGAGAGATAAGGTGAGCAGACCAAACAATAAATACAATGATTTTTAATTTTTATGTAATTTATGTAATTTAAAGGTGTATATGTCACCTAATGTTCCATTCAATTATCTTTTTTTCATCCATCAAGTTTCATCAAGTTTTTTTCATCCATTTAATATTGTTTTCTTTACCTGTTTTGCAATGCTATTTTTTAAAATGAAATCTGTTTTTACAGCTGTAAAATCAGGATATCAATATCGTGAATACACGTAAAACTGTCGTCTACAACCTGAACTACCTGTCATCATACGTCATTTAAGGCTGTTTCTTCATTTAAACTTTTCACTACATGACTGAATGTAAAAAAAAAAGATTGCATGGGACATTTAAGAGATTGATTGGTTCACTTTTGCCCCATCATAGGGCAAAAAGATTGTGCAGACAAAACCCATGAACAGATTTCTACTCTTGGAGTCCATTACTGCCACAGCTGATGTTTCATGGCACTCTTCAGGGACTGATTACAGGTTAAAAATCACTTCAATTTAATTAGCAAACTGGTATCTAGTTTCCTAAGTAGTCTTGATCACATGTACTAAAAGTCTGGGAAGTAAATGTCTGTCTTTCACAAAATTCATTTAAAAATGTTATTTCTTCATTTTCTTCTTTTGTGTTTTTTTTTTTTTTTAAATACAGAGGTTTTGTCCCATTAAAATCAGGCTTGTTAAATTATATTTTTAATGAAAAAAAGATGATTGATTGTTGGACTTGGACTTGATTAATATTGCAAGGAAATAAGGTGGCTGTTCTTAAAGAGGAAACGGTTCACATGTTATCTTCTAACAACTTTATAAAACTGTAAAAAACATTTTTACTGATTTCTGATTGATGATGGAGGCACATTAAAATCCAGACCAAATTTAGGATCGTTTTTCTGACCTTTGTTTTCCGGCTGTTAGATGAGAAACAGCCAGAAAACATCCCCGTCTCTTTCAAAATCTGTCATTCATCTAACTTCTGGTGGTTAAACTTTATTTGTTTGAATGTGTTTAATATGTGTAATTTTAACTGAAAATGGTCATTGCAAACTTAAATCAATCATTTGTTCTGTGTACTGAAAGTCTATATTTCCACCATGCTTTCCATACTTTTAACTGTCAGAAACAATTTGATTCTCTTTCATCCACTGTATCCTCAAGCAATCTTTAGAAAAAGCCAAAGCAATGTGTCAATAGCAATTACATTTGCTGTAATGGACATATTTCTTCTCTTCTTTATTATTTGTTGATCTTAGACTGCTGTCTTTTTTAGTCCATTTAAAACATTGTTTGCCTAAAGCCTGACAAGACTCTTTCTCCTCCAACTTGAATTTGTAACCTCAAGAACTTGCCTGCGCCTTTGTGAGTGTGTGACATCAGACAACATTGAAGGAGACACAATGGTTGGCAGTGGTGAGTTATCTGTTTACTGTGTATCCACTAATGATGGGATATGACACAGTGAAATCAGTCTAGTGCCATGTGATAGAGGGAAAGATAGAGGCGAAATAAAAGATGACAGCCAAAAATAGACAACGTAAACTATGGCAAAAGAAGATAGGAAAAGAGCAAAATAACATTTTGACCTATGTGTGGCAAACAATTGCAAAAATAGGGATAACTAATTCAAAGATAAGCTTTCACTTTTTCACATGAGCCTATCTAAGTTGTCTTTCCATAAAAATTAGGAACAGAAAAAACAACTTTATCCAAAATAAATACTTAAATATAAATCATTTGTATGCAACAATAAAGGGGCAGAATGTTGCTCTTTAGTGTGGGGGTGGATGCAGAGGATTGTCTCAAAAAGGCCATCTGATGTTATACCCAGGCCAAATCTATAATGCCAATTGCAAAAAGAACTTTTATACTGGATCGGTCAAGGCCCAGGGTGATGATTAAAATAAATGTTAATGTCCACAAAACATTTGAGGCTCTCATTCTCTCCACCTCCACAGTGATTTTATTAGAAACTTTAATCAATTTATCCACTCCCTTTAAAATCTCCCCTATGGTTTTATCTCTATTGTTATTTTGCTTGTTATTACTCTAATAAAATTTTGAATAATCCTTGTATCATGGGTATGAGGAAAGCCCAAAGAGATAAATGCAGCAGATAGCAATTTATAGAAGCAGAGAGGGAGGATAAAGAGAACAAAAATCCATCTAGATGTTCTATAGAGGGACAAAGAGACAGAAAGTAGAAGAAGGAGAGGAAAGAGAGACAATCTCCTTGATGGACAGGTGGAATTCGGTTGATGGTTTAGTTAAGTCAGACTAAGAAAGAGAGACAGACTTCAAGCTGTGGCATCAAAGTGACAGTCTTCTAAAATGCAAATGAAGTGTTTATTTTCCATGGAAGGCATCAGTCACTGCAGAAGAAAGCAACACCTACTCCAACAATATGACTGGCAGCAAACAAAAAAAAAACTATTTACAGCACTTTGTGACAAATGCAGATAACTTAGTTTCCTGATTGACAAAATACTGTTGCTACAGATCCCACCTGCCACTGAAAGTCAATTTAAAGAAAAAAGCATATTCAAAAATATTACATGATTGATCATCTGAGCGACTACTTTTTTTTTTTTTTTTGCCAAAATAGTTTCTTAAAGTTAAAATAAAATCTGTCAATTGGATTGATTTTATTATCAGCTTCCAGTTTTGCAGCTCTTACTCTTAGGCTGCGGTAAACCGACCCTTCAATCATTGGCTGACCTGTTGAACAAAGACCTACTGCAGACCACTGCCGCCTCTATGTAAACCAAAGATCAGTGGTTAAAATATTAATAAAATATTGTTTAATACCCTTACATTTTATCATCCAAAAACGTAATGCATAATCAAATTTTCTGATCGTGTTGTCTAACTTTATTAACAAACCTTCTTAGTTAACATTTACTGTACATCATTTCTTTAATATTGCGAAGTAAAGAATAAAACTGTTATTGAAGTCTTGCAGAACCAATATTCTCTGAATAGGACCAAAAATATAGTCTTTCAGTCAGATTGACAAGCCTCGAAAAAATTCAGCTCCTGCTCAGGATAGAGAACATGGACTGACTATATAAATATATTCATGAGTGGCAGTAATGTGAGTCTATTTTGCATGCCTGATTTCCTCATCAAATCATCTGGGTTACAGCGGCTGCACAGGTCCACTTGGTTTCCTGTTTATTTTTCACCACCGAGCCCCCACAATTTTCCACTCCATGATCCGGACAAACCTCATGCTGATTGGATTGACTGAGATCCAATCAAATACTAAGTCAGAAGTGACCATATTTAGGGTCAGTGGATGTACAACGCAAATGCATACACACAAGTGGAGCACACAACTGACAAAGCATTCCAGAATTAAACAATGCACAAAACCTCACACTTAGCCTTGCTCTGTATGAGTGCATTGTGGGAAATCTGCCGTCTGGAGGGCGCATTACATCACAACATCAGCCAGCTTACCAAACCTTTCTGTCTGAACTGAATTACTGTGGTTACTGCAGCAGAAAATTAAAACAACTGTTGCTGTGTTTCCAAGTGTTCTGCAAGTGTAATTTTTGAGCAACTTATAGCGAGCACAAACGTTTAGGGTTTTTTTTTTTTTTTTGAGTTGGTCAGTCAAGAAAGGGGCAGTTGACTGTCATCACAAGGCAGTTTTACCCAGATTTTGTACCTTTAAGGAAAATAAAAATTGGCAGGTTTTCTTTTTGCATGAATCAAGCTCAACTGCATACAAATGGATGCAGGACTCATTAGGTGACTTGGACTTGATCACACATATTTTAGATCCCCTGTACTTTCCACCCCGATACAGTTAAATAATAAAAAAGAAAATACTCTCATGAGAGATTAATATTCAGCAAGTGAGGAATGAAGGCAAATCTGTTCCATTGTTTCCGACTTGCCAATGACTAAGAGGGCATTTAAGACAAATGGAAAAACAATTGATTTTTTCTGAATGCATCTCATGCTGACAAATGATCCCCAGAAATAACATTTCCGTGAAATTACAGGTGCTTGTGTAGCATTTGGACTCACCCCATTAGCCCTACTCATGGCCTGGTAGAAGATGCTGTAGCTCTTGGCGGGTGACAGCGGAGGATTCCAGAAGCCACCATAGCTCTTGTTGTCCCCCACTGTGAAGGGCTGCACCACCGTGAGGCTGGATGGCGGCAAGTCAGCGGCAATGTAATACGGCGAATCCAAGATGGAGGCATTGCGGAAGCTGACCGGAGCAGAAAAACACTCGAGGCCTTCAGGGGCGGCTCGGCGGGTTTTAGACTTGCGCTCCTCTTTCACAACAAGCTGGTAAGAGCTGGAAAAGCAAAAGTGTGATGTTACTTTATGAGGTTTGTTTTTTATACTGAAACATTACAAATCTCGGATATAGGAGTGTCCTATTAGGTTTGGAACTTTTTGTTGAAAAATAAACGGCAAACATAAAATTTCAATTGGTCAAAAAGAGCTTTCATCGTTGATAGCATGTTGTAGGTGGAATAAAAAAAACACTTTTAGCACTTTTTTTTAATCAAAACATGAAAAAGAAATAGAACACCCATTGGTTTACTTTCAAATATAAGCTAATAATTGGAATATTAACCTCCTACATCTGTACGTTAATTACAAAGATAAGTGCTCCATCCTATTATTTAACTCATTTACAAGAACAGTTGTTATTCTCTGTTCCATTTATTCACGCTGAATTGGGTAAGAGGGCATTAGTCTGTTCTGCACAGTATGCAAGAAATTATGTAGAACTTTCCTTTTTACCCAGCTGTAATTTCATGCCAGTTTCTTTTTTTATTATTATCATTTTCTACGTATTTCACTGTGTAGTTGATGGTGTCCGTTCTTCTTTTTTTTTTTTAAATGTATTTAATTGTTTGTTTCTATTGAAACTGCCTATCTTGGTCAGATCACCACTGAAAAAAGAGGTAATTAATCTAAGTGATAGAAATAATATTGTACCTAGTTATATAAAGGTTTTTTGATCGATTAAAGTCCTCCGTGATCGCCATATTGGAGCTATCCAGCCATACGGTTCTGAGTCAGATCCCAGCTCAGAGGCGGAAAACAAAGACGTTCACACCATTTTAAATAAAGAAATGCTCAGAAATTTAAAATGTAATTTTCTTTATATATGTGCTCCATCGTCAGAAAAATACCATAGTAACATGTTACAAAACAACACCAAAAACACTATTTTTATCTGAGTGGGTTTCTAACAAAAAAAGTTTCAAACAAAGTGTACAGTTTTGAAGGCAAGTTTCAAGAGGGCACATAATGGTGGATTGCAGTAGGAATACAGTACAGATTGGTCCCCTTCAACCATGAATTCTTTTAGTTCTCGTACACTTCGGTGTGCTCACAGTCACTGCTGGTGTGTCTGTTTTTAAACACATGTAGAGGTGTACTTGTAAACTTAAATGAAGCTCTATCTTTGCATGTCTCCATTATACTCTGAGAGGCTTCATGAATAGCTAAGGGCTTCTTTGGCGGTCAGGACGAGCTCAGCAGCCTGCTGCAATTACCTCAACCCTCCACGCCAAGAACTCACTTCACAATTATATGCAATTAGGGAAATGTATGTTTCTGTGAAAAAGACGGGCTACGGCCAATTATCCTCAGTTCCCGTTTGGCAGCTTTTATAAAAAATAATTGGTGGTGACCAAAGATGAGTCTCTCGCAGGCTCTTGATGTCAGTCCCTGCGCCATTTCTGCCTTTCTGGTGAACTATCTATTTCAAATTAAAGGCTTTTCGATACTCCACATCAGATGAAGCAGGAGTCTAATCCAAGGAGGACAAAGAGATCAGGGAATTGTTTGTGTGTGTGTATGTGGGTGTGGGTGCTGGGTAGGGAACATTTGTGCTTTTTTTTCCACATACAATATCGGTCAGTTTCAAAGACTGATTGTATGCTTGCCCTTTTTTTTTTTTACTTTTACTTTCTTTTTTTACAGTGAGAATGTTTTAAAAGCTCCTGATAGCTTTGAAATTGAGAGATATTTCATTTACTTCATTCATATCATATCTTGATTCGTTTTTAAAGTTGAAGTTCAGGCCAAGGGCTTGCAAATGAGCGATTACTCATTTTGGTCTTACTCTCTTTACATGCATTTGTTCAGGGTTGGCTTGGGTCATATTCATTTATGTTCTCTATAGAGTGTTTTTCTGCAAATTGCTCCTCTGACATTCCAAAATGTAGATGTTGAATCTTTTCTAAACAAATATCAGAAATCAGAAAAATTGACTTCAATGGTCTCTCTTTGTCATTAACATTAACATTGGTAAATGCACAAATAATTAGCACATACCTAATTTTTCAATGAGGGGATCATCTTAGGTAACCAAAAGCAAAGAGTTTTCGGATGAGGGTTAAATTTGTTATTACATTTTTTTAAATTTAACGCTAAGATCAGTGGTGCGCACACATTTCACATTATTTCCAAAAACCCAAATTTAAATGATACATGTTCCAAAGTAGCCCTGCCAGGGCTGTAATTCCCTAAAGCCAAGAAAGAATAATGTTCACTTACATGCCTATTAAATGGATGAGTTCACATGTTCCAAGTGAACTTCTAATTAAAAGCATTTTGAGTGAAAATATCAGAAAAGAGCAAGAAATAAATCAGCTGGACGTCTATAGTCACTGGTATAGTGGTAATAAAATGACTAAAATGGGCTACCATGAAAGTGAAAATATCTGAGACACGCATGTTACACATCAACAACCCACTGAAAACATTGTAACTGCAACTAAATTGACATTAATTATGTGTATTGCAAACATTAACGAAGCATTTGACTAAAGAAATACACATAAAGTCAGGAGTATGGCATTCAACTAAGAAGTATCAATATGCATCAATATTCACCTTTAGTGTACACTGTTGTTAAAAAAATGTGGGTAAAAGTTGTGAGAGCGATTTAAGAAAAGGTAAAAAGCTATAAGAAGATGCTGAGAAAATGTGTATATATTTATCCAAAGTCATGATTTCAGTTAGTTTAGTTTAATATTATCCTACGAAATCATAATTTGCAGAAATGTTAGACATCTGTTTCTTCTTGTGTCATTTTTTTTTCCTATAGTGTCATTTTTTTTTTAGGGGGGGCTTGATATTAGTATCAGCCTGTTGGTTTAAGTTACCTGTAGTCTTGAACCACCTTGATGTTAAAAGAGTTAAAGGTTTGAAGCTTGGGGGGGGAAAAAACAAAATAAACAGGGGGGTGGGAGTCTCATTTTCTTGGTTCCCCTGCAAGTAAATTGGGTTTATATGTGTGAGTGACTTTAATAGCCCCTCATGGTGCACCAGGAGCAACACTAGAGGAATGTGAATAAAAGTAAGAGGATGGATGAGGGAAGAAGAGGAAGCTACAAGCAGATAAACAATTTGAAATTGAAAAATATGAAAAAGAATAAAAAAGAAAAGACTGACACACACTGCTGAAAAGAATGTACCTGATCGGTGCTCCACGGGACTGAGCAGGCTTCAGGAGGACGGTGATGGTCGTCTCTGTTTCATTGAGTGGGCTTTCAGAGTCGTACTCTGGCATCATGGGGGCTGAAACAACACGCGTGGAATTTTACAATAATATTCTATTTTAAGTTCAGTTTAGGTTTCAAACAGCACAGGATATTAACTGAGTACCAAGTACCAAAACATAAATTCTAGTTCAACTTGGGTTGATAAAGTAGTGTAACGTAATTTTTTAAGAATTTTAAAAATAATTCTATGATATTGTTTTCCTATAACAGTTTAAACTTACGTATACTAATAGTTATTGATTGTGTGAATCTCCATTTTTACTAATCCATGTTTTGCATTTTGGCAATATGGTCTCATATCTTGACATCAGTAATCTTATCAGGCCCTCAAAAAAGCAACGTTTCCCATTTGCCATGGTGTCGTGTTAAAGGTGCTGGATAAATGCCCATTTGAGTAAAACACCAACACCTTTTTTTCATGACTGACACAACATTTAGGTTATTAATGTGACTCCAAGCACTCTTTTTTATCCCCTTTTCCTCCCTGGTTCATCCATCTCTGTCTGTCTGCAGCGTTTAATTTAACTCTCTGCATCCTTTAGACCCTGAATGAGATAATGAAGATTAGGGATGGCGTGACATTTAAAGGGAGACATATCTGCTATGGTGTGCGAAAAGAATGTGTTTTTTCTACTCTGAGCAACATGTTATTAAGATTAGTGGGGATGAAGCAGAAAAAGAGGCTCAGAGGAAAGGTCAAGTTAGGAAAATCACAGGATGTGTTGACAGAAAAGACAGGGTTTTTACACACTTAGGACATACAAGGCTGAAGACTTTTACAATTCAAAACCTTCAAATTGGATTGTTTTTTATGTGTTTCTCAAAAAGTATTTTTTTAATTTTAATTTAATTTTGTATTTAGAGAAAGTAACAAATCAGTTGTGTACATACTCTTTGACTTAAGCTACCGTACTTAAGAGGCCCCTTGCTGGTAACTGCAACAAGTTTCTTTGAGACTTCATAAAAACAGGGTTGTTGTTTTTTTGCAATTTCTGCTCATTTTTAAAAGCCTGAAGCACATTTCATTAAGAATTTTAAGGTCCTTGTGGGAAAAAAAAGAAGAAAGTGGTGATTTCAGAGTGAAAAATATCCATAGTTTTTGGAATTCTCTGTTGTGAATAGTTGAAATTATCACAAGTGTGTGTCCATTTTATCTTATTTTATTTATTTTTTTGATCTGAAAATAATAGATTTTTTGAGTACTGCAATTCTCCAAATTCTGAAAGGCCATTAGCCATCTTGGACATTCCACCCTCAGATCGTGACTCCATTTTGACTCGTCTTTAACAGGAAACTTTCCATTTGCTCAGCTGCTGCACAAGACAAAAACATTTTTTGAATTTCATTTATCCCTTTGTTACTCTCTGAGATTTTTTGTTGGCTTCCATCGGCATGTTAGCCTTCTAGTATTGTCAGACATTGTCAGGAAAGCAACTGCACCTGGTCTGTTGTAAAAGTGACATCTACAAAAGTCTGCAATGCCTTATCGATGTTTGAACTTTTACTTGCTTTTTATATTTGCAGATTTTTATTTCACAGAAACAATAACTTACCAAATGTCTTTGAAAGAATTGTTTTTACCAATAACAGTATTCTTTGTGAATAGTGATTATAAAACAGATTAAAAAAGAATTTATTGTTGAATCAAAAAAGTACACTTCCTTAAAATAGCAATAGGAATAAATGTGTTATTTTCTTGTGCAGCATAATTACATTTCTTAACATATGAGGGGTTTTCACAACTTTTGCAAAAAAAAAATTAAATTATGAATCTCTAGGCATTTTTATATACTGATGAGAGAGATACTAGCAAAACTGTGAATGGAAAGAAGATGTAAGGCAAAAAGAAAGACAAACAGAAATTTATAGAGATAGTGACCAACATGTCAGCTCATCACCAGGTCAACTGTCCATAACTGCAGTTCAAAGCTTTTGGTAATTACAGGTGAACATCGAAAGTCACCAGAAACAAAAGGGGACAAACTTTTTTTTTTTTTTTTATCGTCTTCCATTTATTCCCTCTCAGGGTCACGTGGCTGCCAGAGCCTATCCCGGCCACTTGTGGGCACCTTAGACCGGTTGCCAGTCTGACGCAGGGTAGAGTGTCCACAATCACAAACCCACACATTCAACCAATTTAGATCAACCAATTAACCTATGAAGCATGTTTTTGGTTGTTGGGAAGAAACCGGAGATCCCGGAGAAAACCCACGCACAGAACATGCAAACTCCACATAGAAAGGTCCCCTGGGACTTGAACCAGAGGCTTCTTGCTGTGAGGCAAAAGTGTTAACCACTGCTCCACCGTGCAGCTGGGACAAACTTAGATTCCAAAATACAAAAACCAAACAAATCAGACACTTGCCTGCTATCTTGGTACTGATCCGATTTGTGACAGGCGGGCCAAAGCCTTTGTTAGTAGAGGCTTTTAGGGTGAAGAAGTATGTGGTTCCGGGGTACAGACCCACAAACATGTGGTGGGTCTCGTTTCTCAGCTTAAACACGCGGCCCCTCTGTGTGGTCAGGTCAGCACTGGGGTCCAGTGAGCTCAACGCCTTGTAGGTGATCTGGAGACAGAAGAAAGACACAGTTAAACTCCTAAGGGTAAAAACCAGGCAGTTTGGACAGCTGAGCATATCGCAGCATCACACACACAACATAAGATGGGCTATAGAGATTGGTTCAATGCTTTCCTTAATAGTAACAAATAGTATTTTGCACATTTTAGCTAAATGTGTGCTAAATGGCCTGTTAACACTTAAGTCTTTTAAATGTAAAGAATCTTTGCATGTTCAGTTTCAGGATTATTTGAGGTCCAACCAATTTTGAGTTTGATGCTGTGTATTGGCCTTTTAAAATGACTTTACTTCAAATAACTAATTAAATTATAAGCTAAAAAATGAAAATAAATAAATAAATAGGATGGCCTTTTGCAGTTTAATCATTTTTAACGATCATTTGTTTCCAACTTAACATTTCCCAGTCAACTGATCGATTATGCAAAATGTTCCTAATGAACGGAACTTCAATACGTACTTTTCAGAATAATTTGTTATTTCATCACTGTAAATATCAATAATGTTCACATCCAAGTGTCCTTGTCTGTAAAGATACTTTCAAAGGCCGCGTGTCACACTGTAGTGAAAACAAAATAACATTTATAATCGATTTATTACTTTTTTTAAATTAACAATTTAACAACAGATATTTTTAGAGTTTGACCTCCAACCATGACAACTGTCACATAAAAGCAAATCCCGAAAATTGAGGATCAGTTATTAAATTGTCTGTTAAATGTTTTGGTGATCAATCCCTGAGTTGAAGTGCTGTTGGCTCTTTGCAACAGGTCTGTTTGCCTCCACATGATCTCCATTCTGAGACGGGGGAAAATTGAGTAAATTGACCCAGAGCCACTAAACCGGCTGAAGGACTTCAATAACTCTTTTGAAAACAGCCGTCAATGCATGTCTCAGTGTTGCTGCTGGCAAGTTTCCACACTTTAAACCATCAATGACTGCACACATGAGCACACACATGCATGCCCGCTCAAGCACTGGAGGACAGCTGTCATTGTGAACGACAGTCAGCACAAAAGACTATTGACTGATGAGAGAGAAACACATTAATGGCACCTCTCACTGCAAACATGTTTCTACACTTTGTGGAAGTTTCTGTTCAGAAATCAGTTTATCCCTCTTTTTCAAGGTGATGTATGAGTGGAAACAAACAGTTGTGATGAGAGAATACAAAATTAAAACTGAATAAAAGCTTTAATCAAAGCCTGTCGTGCTGCATCGGTAAAATCATTTATCTTTTCCTGAACTTCGAGTTTTATTTCTTAGTTTCAACAGCTTTCCAAACATGATAAATGGCACACCATTTGTTTAGGACAGGAACTTTGTTTTGGGAATTTGCTGGAGTTCAGGAAGTGCATTTTTAAAACAGTCAACAACAATGAAGGGGCATCCTGTCATGTGAAAATACAACAAACACATTTCACCGTTTGACTGATCGCATAAACCCTCATCTATTTGCACTTCAGATATCACATCTGACAGTGACTGAACAGATGTGAAAGTAAAGCATGTTCTGCAGCCAAACTATCACTCTCAATGATTTACTGGACAGAAGAATCTTGGTCTCAGTACCAATGACTTCTTCTTAAACAGTTGTATGTGTATGTCTTATATCCATTTTTTAAAATATCTTCCTAAATTGAAAACATTTAAAGCAAGCAATTCCAAAAGGACAGGAAATATGTGACTAAAATTTAATTTCCCTTTCTTTTGTTTATTCTTTTTTTGTTTTTTTATAGAACATTTCTCAATTAAACATTTCTGTGTCTCCACGATCTTAAATAAAATAAACATGCAGTTCAGCAAAAATCCAAGGGTTTATATTTATTGTCTCTACATCTGCTCAATACTGATTAAATCTGATTCCTTTTTTTCTTCCTTTTTTTCTTGTTTAAGGTCTTAGACTCATTCATTGTATGCATTGGTGACCTTATACTAAAATCTATGTCTTGCAGAATTATTTTCCCAGAGAGAAATAATGGTCTGTATAAACATAATTTTAGTTATCCTACATTTGCTGATAATCTAAGGTATTTTTACAACATAAATAGAGACAAGTAGGTGAAAAAGTTGATATCTTTGGTTTTGAATGGAACATTCATCATGCACAGCAACAGATGAATATGCGAGTATTAGCTGTTTTTTATAACCAATTACCGTGGGGGTTTTTGGTTAGGCTTTCATAAAGGTGAAAGTTATAAGTGCACACAACACAAGCCTTAAGAATCCAGCTGTGTTTTTCTGTGTGAAGTTTGGACAAACTCGTGAGCCACTTGTTGCCCTTAGATCTTTTTTTAAATTGTTGCTTTAATCCCAATCCCTAACCAAATTAGCTATTTATTTTGTTTGGCAAAGGCTTTGCTCTGCCTTGAGTTTGTCTTTCATCTTTTTCCTCATCAAAACTTCTATGTGTGTGTCTGTGAGACAATCATGATGGACGTTTGATTTGTGGCTGCTTGTTCACATCAATATAGAGATTCTTGTACATGTTCCTGATCCTGCTATCTTTTGAGCTTTATTTAGTAATAGAACTATAAAACGTTACAATTTATTAACAGCACTTTCTATGCACAGTTTGATCTAAGATTACAGAAGGGGTGTTAGCAGAAGACTGTGTTTGTGAAGACCTCATACACTTTTGTCTAAAAAAGATATCAAGCAGTATAGAATGCAATTTAGATCACAAGAGCATTTTATTAAGGGTGCATCTGACTCAACAAAATGAAGAGTGTAAAAAGACAGACACAAAGAAAGTGACAAAACATCGATCCAGGTAAAGAAAAATGATAGCGGAGGGAATGGGGAGAGAATGAGGCAGAAAAGGGAGAAAAAAGGAGGAGAGTCGTAACCAGTGATGCAGATGGATGTTGCACAGAATGAATGGCTGGGAGGTTGGAGATGTGTGCGCGCAAAACAGCAGGAGGAGCATCACAGCTCTTCGCACTCATGGACGTCAGGCGGCCCTTGTCGCTCCATTAACAGACTGGAGTGAAAAGCACTGACAGCTGGGTGCCTCGCTTCGACCAGGCCTGCAGGCTCGAATGCCGATGTGTGAAAGTGTGACTGTTTGCGCTGATGTGTGTGAGAGTCACTCACAAAAAGATATAAAAGGAAAGGACAGGGGGCAGGGTGGACAAGATAACGGTAAAAAGAAAATACGAATGCGGAGTCTGCACCATGATTTACTGTCTTTTGACATGAGCAGGGATCATAACAAAAAAGGTTTGACAAATAAAAACACAGAGTCGATCATTTAAATCCAAATCTAAAAAAAAATACAGCCTTCCACTAAAAGCATTGAAATAGAGAAAATTTGACTTAATATTTTTTTTTAAAGAAGTCTGAAAATATACTGGTTAGTGATAAACACTGACACTTAAAAGAATACAAATAAATAAAAAACACTTCCACCCACATAAATATGCAATTTAAAATATGTTTCAGTTTTAACTCAAAATGAAATCTTGACCCAGTAAGACAAAAATGCAGCAGAGAAACTCCAACAGAGCGAGAGGCTTCTCAAACAGTTCACTTCTGCTTGGTTTGAAAGTTGGCCGAGCCGACTGAATAAAACATCTAGAATCAATAGCTATTTATACAGGCTGGGACTTAGGGGCTGGAACAATAAAATATCATCTATTTCATCAATGCCGCAGTTTTGGTTTGCACATCAATGGCTGTTATTTTACAACTAGTGAATGGCTCTCTGAATTTTGATGAGCCATTCTCCTCATCTTTTCCACATTCGCTTCGTCTAGGTTGAAAAATAGATCATCTTTTTTTGATTGTATTACTTATTTATTGGCATTTTGTCTTTCTAAGCCTTTTATCCTTCCCCACCGTCTCACCACTATTTCACTTTTTTTCTCTCTCAGCCTCCCTTTGTCTTTCTTGCTCTCTGTGGTTGATGTGTTGGGAATCGGAAGAGCCATAAAGCTCAGGTTTGTTTTATTAGCCAATGAAAAGGCCAGTGCACAGTGGGACAGTGCATCTTGGGTAATAGAGTGTGCGTCTGTGGGGGATAACTCACCAGAGGAAAGGCATACTTATGTGTGGGTGATTGAATTAGCAGGTAGAAATGGAGAATACATGAGAAAAAGATTCAAAATGGCAGAAATAAAGATATCTTGAGTGAAATTAAAGGACATAAATAAAAAAAAAAACAGATTAACATGTATAATTAAATGATAAAAAATCATTTCTAAATGTTTTCTTTTAAAAGTTAAAAATATTTTGCATATAGGAAACCCACATTTTGTTTTCCCGTTTGCATTTGTTCATGACAAGCATGGAGGCCCCAGCTTCTAGTCTGCAGTTCTCTTCCTTAGATTCCCCACAGCTTTTCTGTATGTACCTCTGCGCACATCCAGGCTGCAGCTCTGTGAGCCCAGGCCGAGTTTTATGGAAATAACAATGTTTACACGCTCCTTTGTGAGCTGCAAATGCTATCTCAATTCAGCTTTGTCAGGCTCCAGTTTTTGTTTAGTGCTCCCGTTTGTTTTATTAGAAAATATGCAGCAACTTCATCCCCTATATTCCAGATTTGTTTTTGCTACTTTAAAATTAATAGCAACTCCAGAAGAAAGCTTGTCATTTCTGTCCCCGTTTATTCCACATGAGAGAAGTTGGTATCGTGAATTTAATTTGTTATATTTTACGTTTTGTGGCTTTGAATGAAAATTGAAAAAGTGTAGAAAAGTTGGGAAGTTCCTTGAAGCATTTAATATCAATGAGTATTGCTTTAAGCATTCAAATGTCATTATTTATAGCAAATTCCCATATAAAGGTTTCATAACTTATGAAAGCCAAATCAGTATTGATCTACCTCTAAATTGTACAGATGTTGCAGTTCAGCTGCAATACGCTAGTTTTTGACTGGCATATTTAAGGCTCTCTTGAAATAAAGATGATAGTGTACAGGTAAAATGAATTTGTAACTCATTGCTTTTGTTTTTTCCCCAAAGTTATTTGGTAGCAACATCTTAAAAAAGTTGGAACCATGAGTTTCTCCAAAGAGAATGAGTGCCCACTTAAAGGCTAAATAATCTGGTAAAGACTTGTTTGAGTTATGTTTGAATCAGGTTTTTAGACAACTTCTTTAGCAATCTGAAAAACTAAAACTGTGATTAAATCGTTTTCAAATTGTGACTTTTAAACACATTTTGATAAGACATCTGGTTGTTGTGCACTGTATCATTTATGTTAAAGGTTATGCTAAATATGCTGAACATTTCTATGCATTCTTAAAATCTTTTTTCTTTAATATTAGACAGTGGTCAAAATACAGAATAATTTGTATTTAAAAGTTAAAACTGTTGTTGAAAATAAGATGTATATTATAATTTATAGTGAATCCAGGAATCAGATGTTATTTGTTCATTTCTAATGTTTGCACTCTTAATCCTGAAACATACTTGTCACTTTACTTGACTGGTCACTTTACTTTACTAGTCACTTTTACTTTACTGGTCACTTTACTTTACTAGTCACTTTTACTTTACTGGTCACTTTACTAGTCAGTTTAATTTATAAGTAACTTTACTTTCTTAGTCACTTTACTTTATTCGTCACTTAACTTTCTTAGTCACTTTACTTTATTAGTCACTTTACTTTACTATTCATTTTACTTTATTAGTCACTTTACTTTATTAGTCACTTTACTTTACTATTCATTTTACTTTATTAGTCACTACTTTATTGGTCACTTTACTTTTTTGGTCACTTTACTTGTCAGTTTACTCTATTAGTCCTTTTTACTTTACTAGTCAGTTTACTTTATTAGTCACTCTACTTTATTAGTCACTTTACTTTATTAGTCACTCTACTTTATTAGTCACTTTACCTTACTAGTCACTCTACTTTATTAGTCACTTTACTTTATTAGTCACTCTACTTTACTAGTCACTTTACTGGTCACTTTTTTTAATGTCACTTTTGCTGTTTTTGGATGTCTGTGTTTTGCTGCTGCAGACGCAAAGAATTTCTCCATCGTGGGATTAATAAAGTCTATCTAATCTAATCTAGTCTGAATATCGCTTCTTTCTCTTGTGGGAAAGTTCGTATGCTTCCAGTTCCTAAACAACTTCTCATCAAAAATCGGGTTCAAACAAGGGCAGAGAACCCTTACACATAACATTTAAATTATTAAAGAAAACTAAATGCATAATAGTAGACAATTTCAGTAATGCTACTTACTCAGAGGAGAGCATATAGAGACAAGACTAAACAGGCAATAGCAGATCTTATCTGCAATATTGTGATTAATGTTGCTTTACAGAGTCAGATTGCCCCATTTAATGTGCCCACTGCAGCAACAAAAATGTTTTCCCTTCTAAATATCTGGAGCCTCTGAAAGTTTATCTAACTCACTGACGACATACTTCAATGTTTTCCTCAAAAGGAAATGAATATTTATTAAACAGTCAGAGAGGAAAAGAACTATCTCATCAGTACGACCTCTAACTCACCAACATGTCCTGGTTTTAATTTGATCAATGTGATTGTTGAGTCAAACATTTCAAAATGATATTCAGACAAATCGGTCTTGTGGTATTGATTCGTCCCCTCAGATCTGCAGAATGGATTTTTATTTGCTGATTGAATTTGTATAGGTCAATTTGATCTGTGCCTACAAATCAAATTAAGAATAAGTACTGAATCAATCCAATCTTGGATTTAATTTTCATTTGTTTTCCGAGAGGAGAACTTGCTTATTGTGCTCGTTGAAGAGGCCAATATCCTTCGTTGTTTGCAGGTACGTGTGGCACATCTTCAACAACACAACACTGCTGCTGCAGGCCATTCTTCCCGACAAAACTCTTGACAATGCAATGCAAAGTACTTGATCTCTTTAACCTTTTATTTTTGGTTTGAACTGCATAACATTAGTTCTTCGCTCCAATTGTTTCAGAACATCGTCTTTCTCTGAACTTTTCCTAGGTTTACCTGAAAAGTACACTGTTTAGTCTAATTTGGTACGTGTTTAAGCAGACATTGTGATAGAGTGACAGGCTTATTATACCTATATCACTGCATTTTATAGTTCCATTTAGTTCCCTCTGAAATGTGTCTAGTAGGTCAGGATAATGAGCCAAAAACCTAAATCTAGCCTCTGGCAAAAACTGTAGGTTAAAGAACAACATTTACAAATACAGAGTAGCAGCACAGACTGGAGAATTCAGAATTCTTTAGGCTCAAAGATAGATGAAATCAAACAGCAAACCTAAAAATATCATACTTTTTTTTAAATGTTTGTTAGTGTTTTAGTGAAATTTTTTCTGTTTATCATATCAATTTTTTACATTCAATTTTGCCATCTGTGCAAAATCCTAACCACTCTGTAAGTGGGTAAGATAAGGAGCTTTCATATTATGTTTTTAGTTGTTGTATACTTTTATTTTGGTAAGCAAGCCATTGTAAATCATAAGAAATGTTAGATTGAAAATATGTATTAAGCTGTCTTTACCTAAGAAAGCTGACCTTGTGTGATCAGTGCCACTGTGAATTACAAGATTAATATTTTTTCTACATGACCAAAAAGTTTATTATAATATGTGCAAATAAGAAATTGTGCTCTACTTACCAGGACTTTGCTTGTTCTCTTCAAATTGTGAATATTAAGCTTCTGCCTGCAGGTTTGTCACACAGCCCCATTTAATTTGAATTGTTGTTGTTGAAACACATGAAATGTGAACCAAACTTACATGTATATGTCCTGTTCCTATCCTCCAGCATGACATTCACTGCTGTTTTGGTAATTCAGGTAGATTACATTCCAGTAGAATACATTCAGGAGCCTTCAATAGGGACAGTCTGTTCCCTAGCTCACTTTTTTCAACACTGTCACAACATTCTGAGGCAATCTGAATAAAAAAGTAAACACTTAGACAAAGTAAGACAACTTAAGAAATACACAAAAGGCATTTCATCCAAAAGGTCCAAAATTTTCACATGTATTCCCCACATACATACAAATCTAAAATGAGCTTCATTCTTTTGTTCTTTTTTTGTTGTTGCACACTGAACAGAGACAGACACTCTCCAATAAAATATTATCAGTAATACTTCTTAAAATCTCTATTATCATCAGAAACACTTGATAATGAACAGAAGTGTGGAACAGAGATGAAGATTAAATACACTCAGCATTTCTCACCACCAGAAAAGACAAAAGTAAGGGTAGATCTACACTGACGACACGCTTTTGAACTGATAAAATGTAGAAATTATCCTCCTGATCAAGTTTTTTTATTTAGTAGCCAAAAGATAGAAGAGACTAGTACTGAGAATATGCAATTCATAAAGGAAGAGAAAGAGCTAGAACCTCCAGCTACCACCAGTATGTCATTTGTCACCAAAATGTTCCGTTTTAGATCAAGCCCCCCCCTCACCACAAAAAAATCTAAGAGATACTGTCACCCCTAAAGAGGTGATCAGAGATGGAGAATTAAACTCAGCCAGGGGTGACAGTTTGACAGAAATCGTCCTGAATCGCAGTAATGCCTGTTTGACAGCAACGCTGCAACTTCCTGCCAGCAGACTTAAAAGGATTGACAGAACCGAGTTCCTCCCCCTATGAAGCTGATGCAGGCCACACTCGCTGCTGCTGCTCTCATTCCCACATTACAAATCCTTTGCTGACGAGGAGTTCACCGCAGAGTGACAACGATTTACAGCTGAAGTGTGACTTTTTTAGTGTTGAGGAAATGGGAATATTCACATCAGCTTGTGTGCTGACTGAGCTGCTGCTTGTTGTACGACTGAGATTTATTTTTGTCCCTAGTTACTGCAGCGTATGAATAATAAAGTATTTTAGAAACAGTAAAAGGAATTAAACAATACCAGAAATTGTTTTAAAGTACTTTTTCTGCACAAAATTAAACTATTAAATTATTTTCCCTGAAAGAAAGGATGTGTTAGCAAACAGAAACTTCTATTTTGGGATGATGACTAATGAGACGGGACTTTGACGGATGAACCATTTTGATGGGGGTCAGGTGGTCAAACTGGTAATCCTCTGACAGTTATACCATTGTTTAAGTGACGCGTGTGTCTGAGTGCACATGTGTGCTCATCCATGAGTATTAATAATAATCCCCCACTCTTTGACCATCTGGCTTTACTAAGTAACATTGGATTTTGCTAGTTGTTTTATGACTTCTATTCTTTTAAATCTGTGTTTTGCTGGGGGGGTTCCTGGTTAAGGGGTTTAGCATCAAAGCAGTGACCCCAAATATTAGACACACGGCCTACACTAAAGCACATGATTTAGCATGATTGCAACACTGCATCTTTCTAAAAAGAGTTTTTGAATTCTGTCTCCTCTAGTGTTTTCTTATTTTGAAACATTTCTAAGCAATGTAATAGCCTTCTTTTATGATTTTGTATTTAGAAATTCTAGGAATCGAGTAGGCATCCAGTTAGGAAAAAACATTTCTACCTTTCACTGAATGTGTTTTAAAAAAAGTCTTTGGACATTAAAATGTTATTTATCTTGCACAGTTGATGCACCAACAGGTTTCAGAATAGCAGGGAATGCTGGCATCTCACCTGTCTCCATTAGAGGTTTCCATCAGTAAAGCTGTGTAAAATCTGGAGGTTTATTCTGTGTTTTTGATCTGCAGTACAACATCACTATATTTACACTATTCATAAAACAAGTTTTTATTTTGTAAAGCTCTTTACAATATGTACTTTAAACACATTAAATATGTTCAAATAAAGGTTTTGTTTGAATAACTAACACTCTCTCCTTCACAGTTCAGTGCAGCTAAAGCTCTGGACATACCAGTGATTCTCTATAGTATTGAATTCTTTCCCCAAAAATATCTTTAAGATCATTAACAATAACAAAAATGGAGCACTTTCATTAAATCACTGTCTGACTCAATAAACAGACTAAAAAGCTGAATATCAAGGTTATTGGTCTACTTTTGTAAGGCACCCTCATTCTCTTTAAAAATAATCATAAAATAAGAAATGTGTTATTGCTATTAACAGCTTGGCAGCCCGATGTAATAAATGCCAAACTGGTCACATTAATTTCTTAGATTTGACAAAGACTCACTGAGGAGAGATGAACCAGAGAGTAAAGTTATTCACATGTACAATCAGATAGCAAGAACCACTGACTGCCACTGTTGTGCTGCTGTAATGTGGTGGATTAAATGGTCTGCAGTTTTGTCAGCGAGCCTCCATTTTGTTCCTTTTGGTTCTGTGGTGGGATATTAAACATCCAGAAGGTTTTGTAGGAGCTTTAAATAGACTACAGTGGAGAAGACAAGAGCTGGAGGGTTTCGATTTGCTCCTGAACTAAACACGACTAGATAGCGGCCACCAATAGAATATGAAATAAGTTGCAGTTCAAGTTTGCATGAAGCTGTTTCTTTTACTGATAAAAGGTATGCAGTAATAATGTTTCCACCAGCTCCTCGTGACACACTGTGTGAAAAACTTAAATTCTAAAAAGTCCACAAACTTAAATTCTAAAAATATCACTTGTTACTTGATTAGATTCAGGGCTTACTGTGATGCAGAGGTAGAACGGTCAACCTCTGATTGAAGATCCGCAGGTTCAGTTCCTGCTCTGCCCGCCCATGTGTCAAAGGGTGAATGAGACATTAAAGTGCTAGATAGGTAAATATACACAAGTGAAATCAAACAACTTATATGAGACATCACAAATTACAATGTAACATTTTTGTTGTTTTTATTTTTGTTTTTTCAGGTTGTTACCAGTGTTTGTTCCTCAAATTTTTAAAGTACTTGTTAAAAAAAAAATATATATATATATATATATATATATATATATATATATATATATATATAATATATATATATATATATATATATATATATATATATATGAAAAGAAGAAGGGTGAGTTATACAAATGACAAATCTGTCAATTTTTCTTATAAAAAAGATTTGTTTCCTCTGGTACCCCCAAATTCTAAGAACCAGAACTTTTAAACATTGGGTCCAGTTTTGGATTAAACTTATTGGATCACTTTTGAAAAGCCTGTGCTAAATGTGAAATGGTGACTATATTTTCCTTTTGTTTTGAGGTAGAGACAGTATAATGGTGTGGGTCTGCATGTCCCCATATCTAGATGAGTTTACTGTAGATCAAAGTCATTTGAGGTTATTTAAATTCATAGATATAATCAGATGAGAATCTTCAGCTGATGGACATTCTCAAACCTCTTCATCCTTGGACTCTGACTCTTTTGGCATTAGATGAAAACACTCAACCCTTACAGAGCAACTTTAATAAAAACTCACTTAAAAATGTAGCAGTATAGAGGACAAAGTCTTTGCAGCCCTGACCTTAACCTCATTGAACACTTGTGGGATCAGCATAGACATGCCGTTTGTGTTAGAAGGCCAATACAAACGGTGGTGATCTTTAAAAATGTTGGTTAAAAAGATGTGACTAAATAGGTCTTTTACAGACTAGAGGGTTGATTTGCATTTTTTTTCCTGATTAGTTTCCAATATGTTCTGTTTTATCAAGTTCAACAATGCAAGCCACCATTTAAAAACTGATAGAAAAATGAAATTCAGAAAAGGTATCTCTGAGGTCATGGCTGGAAATAATGACATTAATTCAAGCATCCAGCACACTTTGCATTGTTAAGGGTTTTGGGTCAAAAACATCACTTTTGATGCCCGTCTCTCAAATTTGATATTAAGACTTTCATTTTTCCGAAATACGTGTTATGAAGACACCGTCTTGGAAACAAAATGTTGCTTTTGAATCAAATAAAAAGGCTTCTCAAAATTAATAAGTGAAAACACTGAAAAGTTTTAATTTCCACACCGTAGCCTGTATCAAATCAAAGCACAGTTAGTGATTACCATGCACAGCGCTGAGATTAACACAGCTTCTGGGTGCCGATCAAATGATTGTAATTTAAGGTAGTAAAGATAATCTATCTACAAATGTGCAGATACTTGCTGAGATGTGTCGCTTTCCACATCAGTCAGAAACACCAAAACCTTCCACTTTCTTCTTGGTTAAAACTAATCAGCAAAGCCATGATCTCGCGATGTGCTTCAGTGCTTTATTCTAATCAATGTTAGCAGCAGCGTCTGTTAGGCGAGCAGGGGGTGCAGAAATAACTCTACAGAGACCAGCAGGGATGTAAACGCCAACAGAAGGAACCTGTAATGCTCCAACGGTTTGATGAAGCAATCGAAGAAGGGATTGACAAGGTCATGATCTGTGAGTGTGCCAAGTGGCTCTCTGAGTGCTTCTCTACTTTCTGTTCAGACACCATCAATATCTGCGCATTCCCCTGGTTCTCCCAGAGAGCAGGTAAAGCTGCAAAAATGCTCACATTAGCAATATTTTTTCATTAATTACAACCATTTAATTAATAAACACTTAAATTAAACCTATTTTTTGCAGACAGAGGAAATCATTACAAAAAGTCTTTTTGTCACAGTGTTTTTCAGGCTATGAGGCAGATTTAATAGCCTTAAAGGAGCTGCTAGAGTTATTTAAAACTACATTAAAGTTTTAGACCTTTAACCAACTGCAGAGCAGAACAACTTAAATACTTGGAAACACTGATGATGGAAGGGTATCTTCAGAAAAAGTTTAAAAACAAACCTACAACACACAATGTGAAGCAGATCGAACATGTCATGTGCTCCCTCTTACAGGGTCTCCGAGGCGCCCCCTTCTGCTTACTTGACCTACTTTTTGGATTTCCCAAGAGCCACTAAAGTTGCTCAAAGAGAGAAAGAAATGGGAAAGTAACCATAGATTCATTTTTTTCCAAATATCTTCTTTTTTGGATCAATGATGTTACTTCTTTAAATATTTGTGTCTGTTTTGATCCCCTCTACATTGTATTACATAATTAGAAAGGAGTAAAACCGTTTTTTTAAGCCCAAGACAGATGCTATATTCACACCACTCTTGGCACATTCAAGCAACAAGTCTATGTAAACACGACTATATGCATATTTTGGGTTTCTGCGAATAAAACTTGCATTTATGCAGTGCTACATTTTTTAATTTTTTAATTAGCTTATGGGCTCTACGTACAAGGTGTGTGGCCATTGAACATGTCTTGAAAGTTAAAGCAGTTGAACTTTGACCAATTAGGGACTTGAATTTTGTAGTGACATATGGCTAACATCCTTTTTTAAATCACGGAAGTGCCAACCATTTGAATTGTGATCACAGAGGGCAAATTCATAATTGTGCTTTATGTCCAGTTGGAATTGTATCAGAATAAAGTTGTGAAAGAAAAAGTCTGGAGCAAGATTTACACCGCTTTGACATTTTGCACCAAACCTCTTCCGACTGTGAGTGCATGCCCTAGTATCGGGAAGCGACAGTAGTGTAAACAGCATATGCTAAAAGGGCCTTCGTGAACGCACATCATATGACCGGTGTGTACGAAGCATTAGGGGAGTGAAAGGGGCTGGGAAGCGAAAATTGAAAAGAAAAAAAAGAATTAAAAAGATTAAATTCAAGGTAAATTGGTAACTTGCATCTTTGATGCTCTTTTGAAAGTGGTTGTCAGAATCCCTCGTTTGCATGCTAACAAGATGTAATTTCTTTGAGTTTTTTTGTTGTTGTTTTTTATACAAACACCCCAATAAAATATACTGTACTGCTTCAATTGCAAAATACCCCTGAAGAAGACATTCAAAAACAGACTTCAGTCTAATTTTTACTTTAAAAAAGCATCACATGAATGGAGCTTTTGACACAGATTTCATTTCTGTTCACCTTACCCCTTTTCACTTTTTCATTTGGAATAAAGGTTCACAGAAACGGGCGGAACTTTACGGATCCGCGTGAAGGGCAAGATAAAGCATCTCTTAAAGGATTAAGTTGTTCAAAATTGAATGTGAAAAACGGAAATAGTTTGAATCATCTTGAAAGATCAAGATAGATGACAATTTAGGAAGTTCATCATGCAAGTAAAGAGGGAGCTGGTCTAATCTATTTAATATAAAAAAGGAGAAAACTCCTCAGTCATTAGTTCTAAAAAAAAAGACGGAAAATCAGAATAAACTGATAATAATACTTTAATGATACAGCAATGACAAAATAAACTGAACTGGAGACAGAGCTGTATAAATGAGGAAAAAAGGTGATTTTGATGATTTAGTTTAACAGATGTATTTCTCCATTCTGAGGTCGACACTCCAACCCTGAAATGTCCTCTTTTCATCTCAGAGGTGGAAAAAGGACCAGAGGCAGCGGAGGGATAAAAAAACAGTCCCTTTAGAGCCCCCCTTTACCCCCCCTCCCAGATGTGTTCTTTAATCCTGTAATTAGCTGCAATTATAGTAACAGATCCACGAGATGGAGAGATCATATTTGCACACTGATTAATTCCTGTAATCACGCTATAGGATGTGCAGCTTCTTTTTGATGCCATTCTAGTGTTTTATATCCCACTTCTGCCCTCCTCATTCTCCTTATCTCTCCCCACCACTCTCCACCTCCGCAAACCGCTCCAACCCCGCCTTCTCCTCACCTTCTTCCCTTTGTCTTAGGTGTATTTCATCTGGTTTTCATCCTGAAAAGCAATGAGTGCAAAGCTGGGGTGGAAAAAAAAATAAAAAGAAAGCACAAGAGACAACAGAGCAGGATAGGACACAACAAGAGCCCCTTTAGATGTTGCAGATGATGCCTTTAATCCTGTCAATAGCTGCAATTATAGCAATTATCTCTAATAGCAGCGCATTGTGCTGGGGCTCTGATATGTTTAACAGATGAGTTGCGCCGCCCCCGCCCGGCAGAGAGGGAGCACAGATTGATATTAATGAAATCCAGAGAAAACAAGGCAAAATTGATGATGGTCTCAGAGGAGTTACAGACTGCAGAGAGTGTTTTTCAAGCTTTGGGTTGAGGTCTAATGGAGGTCCCAGAAATGCTACTGAGTGGTCTTTGTATAGCACTGAATGAGAGGAGAGACAGGAGACTGATGATCTGAAGTAAAAAAGGGCTCAGGAGAAAAAAGAGAGACTATTATATAGGAGGAACACGCTGCCAAGTCAGGTATGTCAGTGCTCCAAGATGTGTGAGGTTGTAAAAATGTGAGGATCAGCAGCAACAACAACGACAACACAAACTCTGCTCTGCACCACGGAACAATAATCTCTAATTAGCTTTCAAACTGAGGACATGATGCTATTATTTGAGTCCAGTTCTACGGAGTAATCTGAGATATGAAGAGTTTGAAAGCAGCATTTTAAAAAAAAAAAGCCACTACTACCAACAGAAAATTTTTACTTTCAGATATTCAAGTTACAAAATTTCGCAATTTGTTTTCCAGTTTTTTCTCAGCTTTATTTCTGATATTATAAAAATTATTTAAAAAATATGTACCAATTGTCTCTACAAAAAAAGGTATTTCACAAGAATATATTTAAAGTCCCACTCCAATCATCTCTTGATCTATTGCGTTCCCAGTCTAAAGCGTTCCCAGTGGTCTTAATTATGATTATGCAGTTTTTAGACAAAATCAAAAAACCCAGAACAAAGTTTTCTAGGACGGTTTCTGCAGAGTGGCAATAGTTCATTAGAAATTTACCTTTATGTTGTAGGGGGGGCTGTTGGTGTGGGGCAACACCGCTCCACCTTCCCATCAGCCATGACTGGGCTATCTGTTTACACTGTCTTCCACTAGCTCAAACATTACCAGTGCAACACCGGTAATAAGCATTAGCAACAAGATGTGATAAACACCTGTGCCACAAAAATGGCGCGCAATATCTGAGCTATCCAGCTGTACAGTTTTGAGCTCAGGCAAGAAAAATTAAGGTGTATATGGATCTAGATGTCTACAAGTGGATACATCAGAATAAAGTGGAACAGGGAGCTTGTGGTTCACCTAGCGTATTTTCTATGTAACAAATAAAATCTTTATTTTATCTGCTCCTGATTTACAACAACTCCAATAAAGAAATACTTACATTATGGTTTGGTTTGAAGATTTAGATTTTTTCTGTCACATTATCAGCACCTAAATCTCAGATTGGAGAACATAGTCCAATTTTTCTTGAATTTTTAGCCATGAGTTCCAGTAAAGTTTTACATTTAGAAAAAAAAATAGTATTAGTAAGAAGGTTCTGCTGTGTGCAGATGAGTTCCCAGTCATTGGTTTCAGATCAACTGCATATTTCAACTGCATGTTGAACAAACCTGACAGATTCTGCCTTCTACTGCCCTGCAGTTATGTGTTTTTCAATTCTAAAGTGTTTCAGAATCCAAATGAATGATTTCATGTATTTTTCATTCCTGTTAAGGCAACCCACCTCATTTCCGTTTCAGGTCGCCATGTGGATACTTCATGTGTTTGGTTTTTACCAGTTAGTCAAAGGTCACAGCATGTCATGCTCTCAAAAAAATTGAAATGCTAATCCTAGATATTATTTCCAACATTTTGAAACAGATTCTTTTTACAAAAATCAATTTAAAGTAGAAAAAAAAAGTCATACATTTTGTCATGTAACCCTTGTGCTATCTTAGATGACCCCACCCTTACATTGATGTGTTCTCTCTACCATGACAAAGGTGGATAAAGGTGGAAAGATTTCATGTTATCCATGAACGCCAGTGAGGTTCACAAATCATTGAAGAAAAAAGGTTCAGAGCACTGTCTAGTGGGTCTAGATGACCCAACTCCCAATGTTAAAGTGCCTAGGATAGCACAGGGGTTAAATATTTTATTTAATTTTTGAACAAAGAAGTGCTGGAGAACCCCTTAAATTTTGATGTCTTTCTTTACAAAATGAGGAAATACAGTCTGTTGACAAATGTTACTCATGACAAATACATCCCCCAAATAAAAATATTTAAAAACACAATTGACCTTTCATAGAGCCATTCTCGGTCACTGTCATTCACATCCAACCAACACACACACTGACACACACATATACACTCTAATAGCTTTGCCAGGTCTCAGTGTGAGGCAGATCCTTGATGCAGTGATATAAGAGTCAGACAGGAGACCAAGAGCAGGTCAATAATTCATTAGATGGAGGGCTAAACTCAACTTCAGCCTGAATAAACCACCTGTTACCACACACACATATGCACGCACGCACGCACGCACGCACGCACGCACGCACGCACGCACGCACGCACGCACGCACGCACGCACGCACGCACGCACGCACGCACGCACGCACGCACACACGCACACACGCACACACGCACACACGCACACACGCACACACGCACACACACACACACACACACACACACACACACACACACACACACACACACACACACACACACACACACACACACACACACACACTGTATCCCTCTCTTAATCCCCACATAAACATATTCTTAAAGGATGGATGCTTCCCCTTATGTCTCAAGGAGTTTATAGTAACATTTTTTTAAATTGGTTTCTGATTTACCGGGTTGTAAAGCTCAGGTTTCACATCCACAATAAAAAATTGAGAACTGAAACGAAGCGTTTTTAACAAATACTTTCTGCGACTCTGACAGTGTACTTTTCCTAAGTTCCAAATCCTCTCAGCTTCACAACAACAGCTTCTGTCCATATGCTATCCAAAAGCATCTGTAAATTTGCAGTCTTAGTAGATATACTTATAAAACTTTTGTGAATTCTGTTTTGTTTTGTTTTTCAATCTTTTAGGCTTGTGACAATTTGGTCTACAAGATAGTTTGTTACTTAAATTGCATCAAAAACACTTTAAAACAAACTTTCTTAAATTGCAGCGACTGCAGAAATGACACAGTTAATCATTTTATACGCTTCAACATAAACTTTATTTCAATAAAGAAATCGATGTGTCTCGGAACAGTTATGTAAACTCATTTGTTGATGTAAAGTAATTTAGTGCGAAATCCCACAGGTGTAGCTTTAAAACCAGCTGAAATACACGCTTTTTGGTTTTGGAGCTCTCTGTACATGGATTCCAACCAGTGAGAATGACGCCGAACAGCCAGAAGGTCATGAGTGCTTAACTGACCTCATACAAAGTGATGGCCCCGTTGGTCTCATTGGGAGTTTTCCACTGCATGAAGATCTTCTCCTCATACGGCGTGTTCTGCAAGGACTCCATGGGCACAGAGCCTGGCACTGCAGAGAGCATAACAAACATGCATTGAATAGATTTAGACATTATGTGGTCTTCATTTAAACAGCAAAGGAAGTTTAAGACTTTCATAGCCATCCTTCAATCACCATTGGCTCCCTGTCGTTACAAGGATTCTCCCTCTGTGCCCACTGATGCGATTTTGGAAACACTCCCACCTACCTTAAGGAAATCCTCACACCACAAACTACCCTGAGGTCCCCATCAATACCCATCTTCTTTTACTCCCTAGAATGAGATCATCACTATGGATGATTGTGCTGTCTGCTATGCTCCTCCTGGCTGTGGAACTCTTTGGGTGAAAACTTATTTCACAAAGTCACAGTTTTTTCACTCAAAACACTTTAACTTTTTAGTTTTAACTGAACTTCCATCTTTGTTTTGGTTGTTTTTTTGCTTGAATTTTTAGCAGTACTTGATAAATGATTATGTTATAACATAATTGGTAGGCTCCCTTTCAAGAAGCCCAGCAGACTGATCATAAAGGATGCAAACAGTAAGGAAAAACATGATTTATATGTTTAATACTGCAAGACTGCAGCAGTTTGTTGCTCATGAGGTCTTCCTTAAAAGATTAAGGGAAGTAAAGAACTGATGTACAGAAGACTGCTGGCTTTATGCAGCTTATTCTTTGATCCGCAATACACAAACCTGAAAAAAAGAGAAGCATTCCATGTAAGAATGTGATAAGGATATCTTTTGTTAGCGGTTATGCCGTTGCTGTGTTGATCAAATGCTCAAGTGTGTAAAGAAAAAGTGTGCTTTGGTCTTAATGCATTTGAGTGATGAGTGTTCAAAGCGTCTGCTGAGTTCTTAATCAGCTTTTTGATGAAACGTGGCGCGATAAATTCCCAAAAAGCTCCAAATCAAAACTCCGCTGTAATTTGTAAAATTAAAACGGCATCTTTCCAAGACGAGGGGAGAGAGATGAGCTGTAAATAATGTCACGCAGGGATCAATCTGGAGGCAGCTCTGCAGACGGTGAATAATGGAACAACTGCTGAGGCAAACAGACATCAGCCACGGTGAATTGTTCGGACTCTAAACAGAATCTTTGACTCACCACTGGGAACACAAAAATCAAACTCAGTCGCTTGGAAAGCCTGAAACAAAAACAACAATGGTACTAAAGAAAGTCACCTGATAAATCCATCTTATATGAGACATGATTATATCTTCTAACGTATGCACTTCCTCATCTCCAGTTTTTGGGAGGATTTTGTGAATTTTTCTACTTATAGAAGTAACATTTTACATGCTTTTTAGGTCCTTCACGTGTATTTTGTCAAGAGATTCAAAGTGTTCGAAGTTTGTCATATGTAACATGGCAGCAAAGTTCTTGTTACAATTTCATTTTTACTAAATGTCGCAGACATTTATAAACAAATAGACAAATATAAAAGTAATACATATAGTAAGTAAAATAAACCAAAAATAGAGTTTAAAAAAACAAAGAAATGCTACAGAGAATAAAATCAGAAAGATAGTCCTAAAATAATAAAAAAAATGTGTCCCATTGACAAAAAGGAGGTTTAAAACATTCCCCACATGTTTGACTCATTGTAGTAACATGTTCATTTGAGCAGAGCAAACAGTGTGAATATCTGTTTTTTTAGGAACAGGAAAACTTTTGTCATATCTTTGCAGAGGTGTGCAAAGTGTCAGACACTTGTCTATGAGGGAACTGTAAAACGTGTACACAATCCACACAAAAATGTGGAGAAGTCCTGCAGACAGCACAAAATGTGAGACACAGGCTTAGTGACAGGTGTGAATTGTTGAAAATGTGTATAGAGAGACAAGCAGAGCTATGAGAAGGAAAGGCTGTAAGGTGTTGAAATGCACTAGTGTGTGTGTGTTGGGGGAGCTACAGGAATATAAGCATTAGCTATGCTCTACATAGCATAGTTATTGAGTTTTACACAAGAGGATTTTCTTATTTTATAGCTTAGATTTGATTTAATTTACCATATTTTGCCCTTTGCCAAATAATCGAGTAGTACTTGCGGAGATATCTCCCCCAACATTCTGATCTCTGACATCAATCTTCTATCAGCTGCACACTGATGATGAAAGGAGTCAAGTTTATTTTTGCAGTTTCTCTAACCGTAAGCAATTGTGGATGAAATTGTCAGCCAAATGTCTGCAATGTAACTCAAAATCTGACTTTAGCAGAAAGCTTTTACTGCTCCCTCAGATGGATTCGGATCAACTGGAAAAAGCTTTTAAAAGAAGTTTAGACGGTTGTGGGTTCAGTCTAAACTGAATCCAACAATGAAGATGGATTTGCCGCATTATTTCCTTTAACACTTCAGTGTGGGGAGCCATCTTCTGCCTTTCTTCACAGCATCAAATAGCTGCAGGGCTGCTGCTATTATAGGATGTTTCAAAAACCTTCGTCCAGAGCTTTCAGGCAATAAAACGGCTTCCTCAAAGTCCAAACATTACAGAGCAAAGAACTTTTTAACTGATTGAGACATCAAGTCATAAAAACAATTCGATATATACACAAAATTGACAGCGAAAATACCTTTCAACATACAACTTCTACCTTTCTTTATGATTTCAAAGTAGGCTTTTAAGGAATTGAATTTCCTGTCTGGTATTCATTAAGACATTGCTTGGTTCTTTATACTGTCCTAACACATGTCTGAAAGGTTAAATGGAGGCTGCATTGGCCGTTAGAGAGGGTGTTTGTCTACATGAGCCCATAATGAACTGGCAATCTGCCCTCATCCAAAGCAATGTTTAAGCCAGCCCCAAAACACTAACCAGGGCAAGGTGGGTATTGAAGATGTTTGCTTGGATGTTTTAAAAACTTTCTTTTTTGGATAATTTTTGGTTTTTGTTGTTTGGTTTGGTCCTGCACTTAGATTAACTGTTCCCATGACTCCAAGGCTTTTATCTAATTTGGCGGTGACTGATGCTGATAATTCAGGGAAGCTATTTACAACGTTGGTTCCAACATGTTTGGGAGTCTTTGTGGGGCTTTCTAATTCCGAGGCACCAGGTGCAAGGTTGTATCCCTGGAAATATTACCAGATTAAGGGGAAATGACAAACATGTTTTAATATTTTGAGTTTCTCATAAGATTTTAGTAGGAAGATGGACCCGTATGGGAATAGGCTGGATGGCTCAGTTGGTTGGGTGTAGGACTGGCACATGGAAAAATAGGGTTTATTTCCCAGGGGTTGCGATGAGCTTCGTCCAGCGTAGGTCCTTGAGCAAGACTGCCAAACTATGTAGCAATGAGGTGGCTCAAGTCTGGATCCTCCAGTGCTGGTCCACACCCCAGATAAAACACAGGGTGTGTCAGAAAGGGCATATGGTGAAGGAATCTCTGCCAAACCCCCTGTGCGAATCAGTGGAATGTGGTGGAAACCCCTTAAGGGATATGCAGAAAGGTAATATGAGAACTGTAAATAAAATAAACAAAATAAAATAATTCAATCACATTTTTTGTTTTTCTTTTGGCAATACAGATACCACCCTTTTGGAGCCACAATGGGTAATTAGTGATTGGTCCAAATCAGTCTGAGTCATCATTTCAATGGTAACAGCTCTCGCCATTCAGCAGTGAGCTTGTTAGAAGTTTTTTGTAAAAGCAAGAAAATAAAGCTTGATAGACAAGAGACATGAATGTGACGTGACAGTCTGAGTGAGTGCCATGCCCTTTGAATGTGACATGCAGGAAACTAATCAGTGTGGAATAACAACAGAGTGAGAATATAATTAATAAAATTTCTACCCTTTGTATAATCTGCCACGTGTTCATCTCTACTTATTTACAACAGCTGGCAGACAGAAACTCCAACAGTGTTGATAACTTCCTAAACTCACCAAAGCTTTTGGCTATTTTAAGAAATTACCTCATAAACATTAGTTTTGATTTATTTGAACTTCAAACTCTTTTGCAAGGAAGTTGCGAATGCCATTTAAACTTGTTGCCATAACGAAAGAAGACTTAAACGTAATTAGGCTAAGTAGACTTTAAAAAATATTTTAGACAAACACTGACCCTCGTTAATGCTGTCTGAGCTCTGTAAAATACCCTAGTTTAGACCAAAAGGAATGAAGTCGCAATGAAGAAGAGTCTGATTAGTAATTCCAAGGTGTTGATTATGCGGCTAGACTATGGAGTGGATCAAATTATCCTAACAAAGAAACGCAATTAGACAATGCCATTTTATTCAACACCTTATCGCTCACCTCTGTGCGCGCATACGCACTCCTGTCTTTAATAATGCGCATTGTCTACCTTGATATCTGTGAATATCTGCTGCTTTCGTGAGTGGCTAAGAGTGTACGAGCCTCCGATGGCTGGAGTGCATGCTGTGACATCTGTCTGCTCTCAAAGCGTGTGCACGAGCCACATTTTGTATCTGCCTTGGTGTGTTTGTGCACCGTCGGGAATGAGACAGAAGAAAACAGGCTTCATTGAAAAGATAACAGCAGCTGTAACACATTAATCATAACTTGATTAACTTCCATCACGCTGCACAATGAAAGGCTCATTTTATTATGCTGGCAGCTCTCTTTATATGTGTGTTTTCGTGAGGGGGTTTGTGATCGCCTCGCTTTTTGTTTTTCAGTTTTCCTCTCTCTCTGAACACTCTCTTGTCTTTTCAGCCCTGTTCAAGCCTTTTTATTGGTATTAAAAAAAAATTCTGGCCTCTTTTCATCACAGCACGACACAGTTTAACAGCTGTTTCATAATAATTATTTTCTATTCTTCAATCTTAGTAGCAGTTTTCAAACAAGTAGAATTTAAAACAGTTATTTATCACTGTTTGTGGTACAAAAATTGACATTACATGGAGGATTAGAATGCTTTTTTCCACTCACAACTATGGGGACTTGGAGGCAGAAAACAAACTGCCTTCAATGTGTTGTTTGTTGACAGCTTGGTGTTCAGTTTTTCAGACTCAGTTCTCATGACTTACTCTGACAAGTCACAAGAAAACACTGAAAAGAGAAATGTAGGTTCAGGGAAAAGTCAGCCCTGCACAGTTGAGAGCCAAAGCCCATCACGCCCCCTTAAACTGACTTCTTTGTTCTTTTAAAAGTTGCCATTCATTTTCTTCTATTTATCTTTTTCATACATGAAAGAAAAAGTACATGTTAGTAAAAGTCTGTTGATATGAACACCCTATTGTCTACACATTTTTTTTTGTACAAACACTATTCAATTCAATTCAATTTTATTTGTATAGCCCAAAATCACAACAACAGTCGTCTCGATGGGCTTCGAAGTAAACATGAACTCAAAAGGATCACGAATACAAAGAGTTCAATAGGAAAATACTAAAATGAACTAACAAACTGACTAAGCTATACTGGCATCCCTGCCCTTAGACCCCCTGACACTAAACACTGATAGAATGTGACTTTTTCCCATAAAAAGACAGACATCTGTGGACAGAAAGATCCATGAAGCAACTTGGAGATACTTTTGGGGAAGCATGGAAGGATGAGTCAACAGATGTCCTTTTTTACCTGTCAAATGCAATGTTCCGGGGTCACAACAGCATACCACGACCCTCCATCTAATCAATGTATCTTTGCTACTTTAAGGCAATGTTGATGTTTTTAAAGCAAATAAATACAAAATACAGGTTAAATTTAAACCTCCTGTAAATGTTCTTTGAACTAGAGTGGAATTTCCAGTGTGCATGTAAAAAGGGGTTAATTAAGGCAGTGGGGTTGGGAGGTAGGAGGATTTGCAGCAGGTATACTTTTGTCAGAGGTCTTTCAAATCACACATAGTGCTTGTCACATGCTGGACAAAAACAAAGAAGCTGCAAATTATAAATATATTTGTTTCTCCTTTAGAATAAATTATTTATTTTGCTTGGAGAGAGAAAACGGATTGAATTTCCAAAGAAAGAATCCTTACATTTTCTGATATTATCCGAGGCCATAGTCTCATCTATAACCTGTTGAAATTGTAGTACAGTATGTTTTCTATCTGTTTAATTTTTTTTTTCTTAGGAGACTATTTTGTTTAATTTGAAGCCAGGTGAACGTTTGAAGAATAATATTTATTACCATTATCTCCATCTGAATATTTAGATTCCTTTTAGATATATACATATTATTTCATAGTTTCTATTATACATGTTTTTAAGACATTGATCTTTATCATAATTTGCATTTCATCTTTATAAGGACGACGGAAAACAGGGATTTGGGAGAGTGTAAATAAATTATTCTAAATAGATATTCATAGTTATGAATGGATTACATGACAGATTGGTATGGTTTTAGAAAAAAAAAACATTTAGGCTTTAGGTAAAACAAGGTCCAGATTAGACTGGGGAAATTCATCAAAAAATAAAATGATAACATGCTAGAAACTTGAGCAGTTGGGGGAAAAAAAGAGAAAAACAATAAAATAAAAAAATATATAAGCTTAAAATGTTTAAAGCCTATAAACAGGGAGCACATCTCTCAAAATTTACTTTGGTAAACAATCAATCCCCCCAAAAGAGAAACTCAGCAAGAACTGAATGATATTAATCTCAAAGACAATCATGTGGTCTGAAAATAACAGGATTATAGCATATCAGTGATTGTCAGTGCCCTCACAGTAAGCAGATCCCCTCATACATTCATGTGTGTGAAGGGACAAACATGATTTGAAATCTCTGTATTTAATATTTACATTTTATATCTTTATCCAGAGATTAAATCAAGGCTGCTGAATGGAAAAAAACAAAACAATCGGACCCATTATAGAAAGAGGAGATATAGTTTAAATAGGGCTTTATGCAGTGTACTTCACTGTGCCAAAATCAGTGTATCAAAAGGCACATAGCTTTAAATAAATGTAAGAAATGTAAGAAAATCAGTGCATTTCATCAGTACTTTTCTTTTTTTTAAGTGTTCTTTCTTCTGTTTTTAGGGCCTAGGGTGGGTTGGGTGGGAGGGTATTTTTGTCTTCTTTTTGCCTTTTCTGGTTTATTTCTTAGTTATATTCTACTTTCTACCTGTTATTTATGTATAATTACATTTCTTTTGGTCCATGTCTATAAATGTGAGCCCAACAATACTGTAACGGAATACTGTGGATGAAAAACCGGCAAATAAAGTTTGGAAGAACAAAAAGAAATGTAAGAAAATACAAAGATGTACTGTAATATGAACTGTAGCCTGTTAAGTATCTCCACCTTCATTTTTAAGTAAAAGTATTAAAATTAAGTTTTTTTAAAGACAAAAAAATAACAAAACTAATCAAAAAATAATTGCAATTGTTTGCCAGTAAAGATGCAGCTGAGGTCTATGTTTGCTTTGCCTTGACTCTTGTCACTCGGCCCCCCCCTTGACAATGTACCTGAAAGCCTCTCGTCCGTCTAATCTAAACAAGCGAAGACGAGTCCGTGTGAGCCAGAGAAAAGTCCACTCATGTCAGATGTCCCTGTGTGAAAGAAACCAAAACGGGTGTCCCAAGGGAGAATCCTTACAGTGAAATTATGGCGACACCAAGCATCCCTCACCCTCATTTTTGTGCATTTTAAGGCAAAGTGAGATAAATAAGGCTAAATTTTGTTTCTGTGTTTTTTATTGCCTTTCTGTGCACTTCTTGACAACAGGCTTTTCTGTTGTATACTGCTTTAGACTACACATCTGTTTAACACTTAGTTGAAGCGGAGAGTCCTGCAGATGTTTTAAGATATTTTGGAAATGTTTTTTGATTGCTGCTAAGTATCCTGATGCTCATGTGAATGTTCCAAAGCAGTGCTGCTTTGGAACTGGACTTCAGTACGGATCGAGATTTAAAGCGCCAGTCATCCTGCTTAAGGACACCGTTTTGTTTACGTGAACTTTTAACATGTCAGACAATTGTTGTGTCGCGGCATAAAGAGGAAACCAGTTCCCACAGTAAACATGAGGACTCTTTAGCCTTTTAGCAGCATGGGGGTCGAATTAGAATTCATGACAATAATGGATGTGTCAAATTAAAAACGCTGGTTTGCCAGACAGAGAAATAGCCACAGCGTCAGCGATTTAATGCAGCTGCGTGTGCGTGTCTGCACGTCTGTCTGCTTATAATAACATGTAAATCTGGACACTGAAACAATTTCCAAGGACTTGATTAAAACCTGAAAGCCTCTCGTCCGTCTAATATAAACAAGCGAAGATGAGTCCGTGTGAGCCAGAGAAAAGTCATTTCATTTCTTAATTGCGAAT
Source organism: Oryzias sinensis (assembly GCA_037389245.1). Taxonomy (NCBI): domain Eukaryota; kingdom Metazoa; phylum Chordata; class Actinopteri; order Beloniformes; family Adrianichthyidae; genus Oryzias; species Oryzias sinensis. The sequence continues at coordinate 19,190,017 of CM074493.1, forward strand.
TCCTCATTTTGCCCCTAAACATAGGTTAAAGATAATTTCTGTGTAATCAGCAAGACTACAAAAGGGGTAGATAAACCTGCTTCATCTGCAGGAGCCCAGGCTGTATAAAAACCATTACCATACAAACAACAATTAGCCTCAGTGTGAACTATTGCTGTTCTGGTCCCTAATTACTGAATTACAACCAGGAGATTAACGATTGTTAAACAAAAAACGATTAACAACAAAACAATTAAGGTCTTTTTTTTTTCCTTCTGTTCACCCCCAAAGCCTTTTCTGCTCCTCAGTTGTGTGAGCTTTTTTAAATGCTTCAACCCTGTTTGTGTGTGTGCAGTGAGAGGAGGCTGGAATTTCAGGGTGAGCTGTGATGTTCCCCAGAAGCTAAATTCAAAGGATATTAGTTATATGATGAGCAGCAGAACAGCGAACCCCGAGGACAGAGGGAGAGATATGAGAGATCTGGCATCGCCGCAATGGTGCTTTTATTCTGCTTATCTGACGCCGCTCTAATTGAACTATTCCACTTTATCACAGACACGCTGCTGAGAAAAATGCAAGGCATCAGTGAATTATAAGATGTGGAGGGGGGGAATACACTCAATGTAGGGAGACACAGAGCCGCCTGCACCAGAACAAGGAACTTAAAGATGCCTTTTCTTTGAAATACTCTGATCAAATGGAGTTCCTGCATTTTTTGGGCACTTGCAGATTCTTTTTTTTTTTCCTTTCTCCTTTTCCTGCAGCGGGAGTTTAAAGTTGAAAGCTTATCTAACTCAATTTTTTTGTACTTGTAGTTGAAACTCCCTCCATTCCTAGGGTGAATCTCAACATGTGAGTAATGCTAATGGGGAAATGGAGAGGGAACGATAACTGGAATAGCTACAAAGCCCTTCAAAATAAGTGCTGTGAAAGATCACACATCCAATTGCCATTTACTGTAGGAGTTTGCCATGTCTACAAACACAGACAGAGGTGTATGCATTTTTATTAATTCTTTTTTAGAAAAATATAGTTTTAATTATTAGGAATGAATATGCATTATATATGTATGCAAAAAAATAGGGCATTTAAGATTTTGTATTTTCTAGTTTGTTTTATATCTTTATGCTTTTTTTCTGAATATGAATTCCTCAAAGTTCCAGTTTCTACCCCTACCTCCTTATGGGTAGGAAAAGGGACTAAGGGGAAATTGGAAATAATCCAAAATTTCTTATTTACCCTTGGCTTACACTTTATGCAGTAAAAACGCCCATGCCACTATGACCAGAAATGCAGCAGTGTTTTTGATTACTCTACTGTAACTTTAAAGACCCACTCTGATCATCTTCTGAACTATTTTAAAAGCATTCCCAGTGGTCATTTAAATTTAATGGTGGCGTTTTGTTTTTCCAAAATTAAAAAACTAGTTTTCTAGGACATACTTTCTGCAGAGTGGCAGGAATTTATTAGAAATAGTCCTCTAAGTTGTGGGTGGAGCAACCCCACCCTCCCTTCCCCTCCCCATTGTGGAGAGCTTAGACGGAATAGGGAGCTTGTGGCCCATCCAGTGTATTTTTTCTGTCACAAATAAGCTCTTTTTTAAAAGGCATTTTTTTCATCTGCTTTTGATTAACAGCAATTAATGCTCGTAATTTTGAGCATAATTTTCTTTCCTCCATCATCAGAAAAATGCCACAAGAACATGTTAAAAATACTGAAAGTATAATATTCGAGTGGGTCTTTAAGAAACATAATCACTGTCTTTTAATGTAAATAAATGATCAGTAACATGAAATATTCTCTTAACTCTCTTGAGCTATCAAAATATTATTAAAGTTTCAATTTCTGAAAACAAGTTTGGTTTAAGTTCCACATTGATTTATAACTTGCGCAAGAATCAAACCCTTTACTTGGAACAAATACACACGTTAAAAGGTGTAAATTGCTGCAGGCAATTTCATTTGATGACGGTTATTTTCATTCAGTCTCCATGTATGATGTTTGCTTGTGAACTGCAGTTCCAAAATCACCTGTCCTTCACACAGCACGGGTTAGATGTTGGAATCTCTTTTCTTGCCCCTTCTGACAGAGAAGTCTGAGTTTTCTGAGCAGGCGGGTGATCAGCGCTGCCGTTTATCCCAAACAAGCTCCTACTGGCTGCACTTTTTTACGAAGCCTTTTTTGAAAACGGCTTTCTTTGGGGAGAATCTGACCAGAGAATGAAATCTCATGATCCATATCTCATTTTAAAGTTTGACTCTCAGTGTTTAAACCTCCTTTTGTAAACTTTGCTTCTACTCACCGTCCTCCTCCGTCTGTTTGACGATCTCCTCGCTCTCCTTGCTGCCCTCTGGGTTGGCGAGGACGAGCCGCAACCTAACGGTGACAAAGGGCCTTAGCCCCCTCAGCGTGTAGTGTGAGGATGTCTGGATCAACTCTTCAGCTGCAAACTCTTGCTGGTTGAACACATACTGGTACTGCACCTGGAGAGAAAAACAGTCAAATGTTCTCCATTCTAAATCATTTGAAGAAAAAAATTTCAGAGCTGCACAATTTCAGCTTTGTAAAAATAATCAGAATTGATGGTTTTCTCAAGTTTTACCAAGTATCTGGTGTCAAGACATTTAAGGATTGTGTCTTGATTTGTCAAGATCACATCTTCTTTTATCTTTGTTCATTTTTCTTTTTTTACTATTAATGTATTAATTAATATCTGAAATGGGTTCAATATATTTGTAATGTTGTATTTTATTGTATAATGTTTTTTAATGCTTGAAATCAACCAATAATTTAAATCAATCTAATAAATGACAACTTAATATTAAAAAAATGATCTAAAATAATAAATGAAATACATGGTGCTTGCAGGTGACATGCTGAAGACAAATATGCTCACCGTCAGATTGTAGCTGTGGCAGCGTGTCACAGCGTACCCAAAAGTCTCCCACTGGATGGTCAGCTGACGAGCTCTGACATCCACCACATTGACATTTTGGGGGCCATGGACTGGATCTAAATAGAAGAAGCAGACAGAAATCTTAGTTGTGAAGCAAAGCAGTGGGGGGGCAGTTACTGATCCACTGAATCCATGGAATCACAGCCTTCTTTAATCTGGAAATGCTCTTTAAGAAGTGGCTAAACTTTGATCCGTGGAGGATTTGGGCCAAAACATCTGAACTCTAAGTCTCAGCTTTGTCCGTCTGATCTGCCCAGTTACCCCTCGATTTCCCAAGAGTCCTCTAAATGCAGCAGCAGCTGGTCTACTTGGACTTCACTTCTGGAGCATCAGAATTTAAAACAGAATTAAAAACCGGTATGGAACAATCATCAACAAAAATCGGCAAAAACGCAACCTCATACCTTCAAAGATAAATAGATTTTTTGAAGCCTTTAAACCATTCAGAGAATGTATAAACACATAATGAGGGGGGGAAAAAGGAACACTGGTTTCGCTATGCATTCATAAGTTAGTTCCACTCTGGTCACAATTGAAAGCAGGAGAAAATATAGCTTTGGCAATAAATAGATAAAAAAAAAACTTATGTTAATGAAACAATGCCTTGCTAATCTGTTAATAGCCAGAAAATTGTGAATATATTTTTTACTATGCTTTGGAATTTGAGAAAACAATGTGTATTATAAAATGTATATAAAATGTATTATGTTCTTTAAAGCATAACTTGGGTTTGTTTTTAATGAAATAAGCAGCATAAAAAGAGAAACAAAAAGTCAGAGATAACCTAGGTTGTGTAAATCAAAACACAAAGGGACAGAAAGATTTAAAGATTATAGCCTGTCTGAGAAGACAGCCTAAAAAATATCTCTGTCATGTTAGAACTACTTTCTTCTTTCTCTCAATTAAAAAAAAATACTTCAAATGACTGGCTCAAACAGAAAAGTGAAATTATAGCCTGATCCTTGATTTGAACTGAAGTTTATCAAAATAAAGTTCACAAACATTAAGTCAGCTATTTTGTTGTGTATTTCTTAATTTCAGATGCAGGGTTTTTTGAAGTGTATAGTCCAAAATCATCATATTCTTCACTTCAAGTCGTCAGTAGATTCTATAAGTGCTCATTCATTCATCTTTTAATCCATTTGTTTTCTTTCGGGGTTACAGGGCTGCCGGAGTCTATCCTGGCCGATGGCATGGGACACCCTGGACAGGTCGCCAGTCTGATGCAGGACCACAGTCACACAGCCATGAACTCTCACATTCACACCTATGAACAATTTGGAGGAATCAATTAACCTATGAAGCATGTTTTTGGACAGTGGGATGAAGCCGGAGTCCCGGAGAAAACCCACGCATGCACAGGGAGAACATACAAACTCCACACAGAAAGGTCCCTCATTGGTGTTCTAGTTCAGGTCCCCCAGCCCCCGGACTTTAACCAGGGGCCTTCTTGATGTGAGGCAACAGCGCTAAACACTGCGCCAGCGCAGCTATGAACTCAACATAGCAAACTAAAAAAATGATTTCCTTTGATTTCAAAAGTAAGTTTTCCCAATTCACATACACTGACCAAAAATATAAACGCAACACTTTTGTTATTGCTCCCATTTTTTATGGTATGAACTCAAAGATGTGAAACATTTTCCACATACACAAAATAACCAGTTCTCTGAAATATTGTTCACAAATCTGTCTAAATCTGTGATAGTGAGCACTTCTCCTTTGCCAAGACAATCCATCCCACCTCACAGGTGTGCCATATCAAGATGCTGATTAGACAGCATGGTTATTGCACAGGTGTGCCTTAGACTGCCCACAAGAAAAGGCCACTCTGAAATCTTCAGTTTTGTTTTATTGAGGGGGTCAGGGAACTCACACAACCAGTCAGTATCTGGTGTGACCACCATTTGCCTCATGAAGTGCGACACATCTCCTTCGCATAGAGTTGATCAGGTTGTCTATTGTGGCCTGTGGAATGTTGGTCCACTCTTCTTCAATGGCTGTGCGAAGTTGCTGGATATCGGCAGGAACTGGAACACGCTGTCGTATACGCCGATGCAGAGCATCCCAAACATGCTCAATGGGTGACATGTCCGGTGAGTATGCTGGCCATGCAAGAACTGGGATGTTTTCAGCTTCCGAAAACTGTGTACAGATCCTTGCAACATGGGGCCGTGCATTATCATGCTGCAACATGAGGTGATGTTGTTGGATGTACGGCACAACATTGGGCCCCAGGATCTCGTCACGGTATCTCTGCATTCAAAATGTCATCAATGAAATGCACCTGTGTTCGTCGCCCATAACATACAGTATGCCTGCCCATACCATAACCCCACCACCACCATGGGCTACTCGATCCACAACATTGACATCAGAAAACTGCTCACCCACACGACGCCACACACGCTGTCTGCCATCTGCCCTGAACAGTGTAAACCGGGATTCATCAGTGAAGAGAACACCTCTCCAACGTGCCAGACGCCATCGCATGTGAGCATTTGCCCACTCAAGTCGGTTACGACGACGAACTGGAGTGAGGTCGAGACCTCGATGAGGACGACAAGCATGCAGATGAGCTTCCCTGAGACGGGTTTCTGACAGTTTGTGCAGAAATTCTGTGGTTATGCAAACCGATTGTTTCAGCAGCTGTCCGAGTGGCTGGTCTCAGACGATCTTGGATGTGGACATGCTGGACGTGGAGGTCTTGGGCTGGTGTGGTTACACGTGGTCTGCGGTTGTGAGGCTGGTTGGATGTGCTGCCAAATTCTCAGAAACGCCTTTGGAGACAGCTTTTGGTGGAGAAATGGACATTCAATTCCCTAGCAACAGCTCTGGTGGACATTCCCGCTATCAGCATGCCAATTGCACACTCCCTCAAAACTTGCGACTTCTGTGGCATTGTGCTGTGTGATACAACTGAAGATTTCAGAGTGGCCTTTTCTTGTGGCCAGTCTAAGGCACACCTGTGCAATAATCATGCTGTATAATCAGCATCTTGATATGGTACACCTGCGAGGTGGGATGGATTGTCTTGGCAAAGGAGAAGTGATCACTATCACAGATTTAGACAGATTTGTGAACAATATTTCAGAGAACTGGTTATTTTGTGTATGTGGAAAATGTTTCACATCTTTGAGTTCATACCATAAAAAATGGGAGCAATAACAAAAGTGTTGCGTTTATATTTTTGGTCAGTGTATTTGTTTAGAGATGATGAAGTTTTAGTTACTTATTGGACAGTACTTGGAATAATTATTTTTGATTTGATCATATTTTAGCTGAATAATGTCTTTGTTTTATCTTATTTTAGTTTAAAAGCAAATCTCACCCAGAGCTTGCACAAAGTTATTGCATAATATACTACCAAAAAACTTAGTTGTTAAAAATAAATCAGCAGTTAAAGCTTTAGATAAACTAAAAAAACCCTTTTGAAGGAATATTCAGTACAGACAGAGTGCACAGATTTGTGTTGTAAAATTTTATGTGACTTTTCCAAGCCAAAAGCCGTAAACGTGTCCTGTCCACCACCTGAGATTTGACACCTTTTCTGAGCTGCTGCTGTTTGCTTACATGAATATCCGTTGTAAAACCTACTTTACCCAAGTAATGTGTGCATCAGCTGTATTGACGGTTGTTTCCTTCTGCCTTTTAAATGCTAGTTGCCCCTCTAGTTTATTGAGTCACAAGCCCCCTGGAATAATACAGTTGCTGGTCACGTCCTCATCTCTCCTCATCAGACACTTGCATGCACACTCTGACTCTCTACACGAAACCTTTTAACTGATTAAGCTTCATTAGGTACTATGCAAATGCGAGTCATTTATCATTTGTTTGCAAAAAGCCTTGAGATGACTTTAGCTGTGCAGGGACAACATAAATGAGCTGACTTGAATTGAATTAAACTGTGCGATCTTTGCTATAATTCACAAATACACCATTTTACTGTCACCGCTTTGCATGATGTCGCAGTCACTTCTATTTAGTGTTTGAAGGCCACTCATTGACACACTTAACACAAAAAATTCTTAAACGGAGACGCAAAAGCTCAGACAGACTCGCTCACGTGTACTCACACACACACAAACACACACCTTTGCAGCAACGTTCCAAGCATATGTTAGGCTCTCATTCTAGGGTTTGTGTACCATGACCGAACGCACTAACAAGCTTGTTGGGACCAATTTTTTTGTCTCTGCCTAATTAGTTTTGTATCAGCTAACGATGGCAACAGAAACAGGTCACTGCATGATTAGAAGACCTGAATTATCCACATCCCTGCGGTGAGACAAAAAAAATCTTTATTTATGGGAGAAAAATAAACTTCACAGGAAGGGGGGAAAAAAAGGTTGGCTCAGAAATAAAAATCTATTTCTTTATCATATCAGAAAAGGATCTTTCCCCTTTGTTATAGAAATGTAAAGGTGTTCAAGACTGTAAACCTTAAAGCAAATATGTCAACCCAATTTCTTTGTAGTTTAGTGATTTTTAAGAGGAATCCAAAGTCATCTTCAAGCAAATCAGTGAGTTTGTTCACCTGTTCTGACTTTCACTCTAGATGATAAAAATTAAGAAAAAAAATCTTTTGCTCCTTTGTTCTCCTTGTTACCAGGTAATTTCCCCTTTGTAGGATCAATAACATTCTTTTCTATTGTTGTCTATCAATTGGTAAATACCATGTCATATGGTTGTTTGTTTTTAAATCTCTTCTTAAATTTTTACATTAAATGTAGTGCTTTGACAAAAATAGATATACTTTGTTAATGCATCTAATTTCATATGGAAGAATTGTTTTCATCAGAAGACCAAGATATGGCCTTTTTTGATCAACAAACCTAAATGAATCCAGTTAAGCATATTATGGGATTGTTCAAACAAGCTACTTATTGAAGGTACAAGATAAGTCTGTAAGACATGATTAGACAACGGGACCTTCGGATGATCCATCTGAGATAAATCCAACTGTTTATGTGCATGACTACAACTTTTTATCTTCCTGATCCTTGAGTATATAGTCTTTTCTTTTTCTAAAAATATTTCGCATAGTAAAGACAACAATGTAGTGATCATGATAAAAGTTGACTTCATTAATGATTTAAATAAAGTAAGTCCAGTCTGAGGAACCAGTTTCAGTGGCTGTTGTGGATTCATAGTATGCCTAAGCCTCCTTCAAGAACTCCAAAATCGACACACAGCGAACATATTTTTGCGTATAATGACTTATGGGGAAAAACTACCATCAACAAAGTCGGCTTTTAACATGAGAAGTTTTTCATTTAGAGTGTGGCTCAGCAACAGTGTTTGTGACAGTAACACATAGAGGTTGTGTTTACTGTGCACTCATTTGAACTTGAAGAGATAGAACTTTTGGGCTTGTAAAATGTGCAAAGTAAACAACCACTTCTGAATTGGTCAGCAAATTATTAAGTTACAGATGAAGGACCCCTGTAAAACTTTCAACTGCATTCTTACAAGTGCAATCTTGTGAGGAAATAATTCTCGTTTGCTTTGGTATTTTCACTACGTTTTAGAGATTTCCATCTTTGGACCACCTTGGACTGACACAAAAAGCATAAAAATGTTGCCTTTTTCTGATCATATTTTGCCAGTAGAAATTATTTCTAGGAGTGCATAACAGTCAAATCTATTTATTTTTTTCTAACAATACCTTGAATATTGGCATGTTGACTACAGGATATTGGATAAAATGTAGTAATGTATGATGGGAAATGAATCCTTACAATTGAAAACTGTGGATGTAATTAGAAGCTTTTGTTGAATTTCAGAGTAGACCAAATTAGCAAAGTCATTATGAATGTCTATTTGATGAAAGCTGAGAAGGATCCCATTTCAGAGTTTAAATCTAACGTGAATTAGCTGTAACCGTGCACCTTTAAACAGATCAAACGTTGCACATGTAATAAACTCAGATACACAGACATAATCGTTCATCGTGGAGGCAGAAAGCAAATTAAACAACCAGTTTTCCTCAATAACAGCAATTTTTCAAAAGTCCTGTCACAGCAATGACTCTTGTTTCTGAAAAGACCCAAACCGTTTTAGCTAAATCTTGTTTGTGTATTATGGAGGAAAAAACCTTTGCCAGCTGACAACTAAATCCTTATTGCCAACAACCTCCACCAATCACTTAATCCAACAGTGTCTAATCTTTCAGTTAATCTGACTACTTCTAAAATAAACTCAATTTAAGCAGATTGATTATTTCCGCTATCAAAAAGAGATGAAGGCAGGATTAAATGACAAAAGGACATGAAAAGTTTTTTGTTTTTTTTACTAAAAACCAGAGCAAACTTTGAAACATTTGCATAAGGGTGCAGATTCAGGATGAAAATAATTAAAATGAAAAGCTGCAGAAGACGTAAGCTTGATGCAGAGAGACTGATGTGAATGGTGACTGCTGGGAGACGTTTTTTTGAATTATAACTTTGTTTACGTCGTCAGGATGATGACTCTGTCTCCCAGGTCGACCTTGGTCATGACAAATACCAGATTTGTCCCATCATCCATCTGATTTACGCTCTCTTTCTCCTCTTCCTCCCTTCATCCAACTCCTAAGCGTTATGCATTCCTCTTTACCCCCATCCATTTTAATCTCTCCTTCATATGATCTTTTGATTTTCCTGAAAACTGTTATCAATTTCTGAGAAGAAGAAAAAAAAATAATAATCCAATTCTTTATTTTAAAAGCTCCATGAAGGCTCTTTGGAGAAACCGGTGAATGAGAAAACATGCCAGCTGACAGATGGGAAAAACATGTGTGTGTGGAGGAAGAACAATTGTGTGCTTCCACTGGGACATATTCCCAGCAGTGGGCACGGCTGCTGTCCTCATTAATCAGGACCGGTCAAGGTTTGGCATGTTAGCCATCACTTGGTGTGAAAGGGCACTGTAGGAGGCACAGCTGGTGCCCAATGTGACACAGCCAAACAGTGAAGGCATGTTGCAGCCAGATATGAAGTCCCTCTCCTGGTGTAGGACCAAAGGGGTGCCCACTGATATCAAAAGGACAACAGTGACAAAAACTGGCCAACGGGCATTTTGGTTTCGATCTATAAAAACCTTAAACTTCAAAGAACAGCTGTCGCGGTGTAGCTTGACAAGTGAACAAAGTTAGTCTTTCTTCGAATTCTATGTGTGGGTTATTAAACCACAGTAAGATATTTTACACTTGGTTTAACAGCAGATAGATTACTAATAACATTTTACCGTGTTTTGGCTGAACAAAACGGGAATCTATAAAAGGGTAAGCATAAAAAAGTGGACAACCCTAAATAGACAGCCTGATTTCCTAAAGGTTTGAGTGTACAAAAACATGTTCAAACCTGACTGGCAGGTGGAAACTGGCACATCTCACATACAAGCAGCTGCAGTCATTGTTTTAAGGAGGAGGTGTAGACACTATGAAAGGCAACAAACATCTTCTCTGCTAATAAAAAAACTTTGAAAACTAAAAAAGAAAATTGAGTTGTAATGTTTGAGCTTCATGATATGGGCTGATATGAAACAGGCCATAGTACTTAAAGCCAGCAATGGCTTTATTCACTAGAGTGTAAAATCTGCTCCTTTAATTCATTTTCTCCTACTCTCTTTTGGTAAGCAGACTCGGCTGCTGCACTCTGGGGCCACTGACATCGACAGCCCTCACCATCACCCGTACCCCATCATGCTCTGGCACTATTGGCCATCATGAGCTCACGCAGACTGACCAGCTGTCGAGAGGTGCGCTACAACGGTACCTAAACACTCATGTCACAGTAAAACAGATGTTAGAGCATTAACATGACCTGCAGTCTTGTTCATATCCGCTGTTTGTGCTCCTCTTCTCTTCATTGCATTTATTGCATTAAATTGAATTAACATGTATTGCACTTTGTTTGTCAAATTTGTGTGTTAAATTCTCTTTCTTGTCTTATCTGTTGCACATTCATTTCAAGTTGATAATAAAAAATGTGAAAATATATATGCTATTTTTTATTCATATGTTTAGCAAATAAACGGATACATTTAAGAGAGGGGAAGTAACTTTTGCCACATCTGTGTGTGTTCCTAAAGTCTCTTGAACTCTGCAGGGTGTTGTGGAAGACAGAAACGGAAGCTACTCAAATATCATGTACCACTGTACAAATTCAGTTTTTCATGTCCAAACCAAAGCCTTCAAGCATCACGTTTGACTTTTCTTTGACTTCACTACTACTCCAGGATGAGGCGCCTTTGATCATTTACACAATGCCGGATAACAAGTCTGTATGTCGATGGATGGGAAAAGTCCCAGTTGATTTCACCTGGGGTACAGATAAAGTTATTTTTCTGTCTTTGGAAGTACTTAAGAGCCTGCTGGATGTTTAGCAGCTAGATTTCTAGTTCAGTTGAAGGCCCTGTGAGGCATTGTGTTTTGGGATGCCTTCCTGAATCTGACAAATGAGCAGCAGAAATGGAGCCATTATTCCAAAGACTTTAGGGAGCCGTTCCACTGAGAGGGAGAGGAAGAGGAGGAGCAGAAATCAATCTTCTTTACAGTTACTATCCTCTCGTGTTGCTCTGTTTTGTGTTTTGTTTTCTCAATTTCATTTTTTCTGTCTCCTGCTTTACCCCCTAAGTTGGCATGCAGGTTATTTTTATTTTTTATTTTTCATTCAGTTTTGGCTGCTTCTGCTCAAGACCTTCGGCTTTAACATACTGCCTTTTGTCTCCATGATGTTTTCAATTTTATATTAAATGGATGGATTTTTAATACCAAAATATTATATTATATATTACATATCAATGATATAGCATACATATTTAGGCAACAGCTAAATATACAGCAAGCCACCATTTGGGAAGAAATGAGACAATCTGAAATTGGTGGAAAAAAAGACTTTACCATATCAAAACTTAAAATGTACTATTGCGCAACTTTGACAAACATTTTTCTGAATATTGTTGACAGAAAAATAAAAATGAGCACAGCTTCATGTGGAAAGTCTAATAGAGAAATAAAAATAATTACCATTAGAAAAACATTGTCTGGTAAATTGTTTAAAGATGCACGGAGATGAGTATTGTTTTTTTTCTTTTGTGTGTGTTTTTATCATGTTTCTTGTGGGATTTTTCTGGTGATGAAAGACATTATGAAAATTATACATACATCTGAATTTCTGAGTCTTTCATCATTCAAACTGCTGTTAATCAAGAGCAAGCAAAAAATGTTTGGTGGGCTACGAGCTCCCTGCTCCCCTACATTCTGATGCATCCACTTGCAGACGACTAGATCTATGTACGTCTTTGTTTTCCTCGTCTGCGCTGACATTTGATTCTAAGCTGTACAACACCAATATTGCTCGCCACTTTTGTTGCCCCTTTTAATTTAGGTTTGGACTGTGAGGGGCTGTAAGCTAAAGTGTAAACAGATGGGTGACGGGAGGTGGGGGCACTGCACCAATAATCCCTCCCACAAATCAGAGGCAAATTTCTAATGAACTACTGTCATCCTGCAGAAACTATATCCTAGAAAACAACACAGTTTTTATTTATTTATTTTTTATATTAGCTGAAAACGGCATAACCATGAAATGACTACTTGGAACGTTTTACAATAGATCAAAATATGATTAGAGTGTGACTTTAAAACCAAAGAATTTAAAGCCTAGAATATTTATTGTTTGACATTTAATGAGGATTGTGCACTTGCTGCAACAATTCCCTATTTTGGCCTCCAAGGCTTATTCTCATTCTACAAAGTCTAAAAGTTCATCCAAAATTATGCAAAGTATTAAATAACTATTATACACTTTAAAAAATCAGCAGGTGCTCATGTTGCTTCTATTTTGACCTTGCAAAAATGATTGAGAAAGTATTTTTTGGAGGCTCTAAGATGATGTTTGTTACAGAAAACTCTGTTTTGCTTCCTCTGTCCATGACCTCTCTAAGCTGCTCTCTTTTTTCTGTGTATTTGATATGGTTTTCTACTTTCAAAAGACAACCAAAAGGCTAAAACCTTTAAAAAGGAAGATCAGAGAAGAAGATGAATGAGTGTCAGAAGACCTGGAGCCTCCCTTTGGGAGAAGCACGGCAGGGACAGCATTTGGTTCAAGGTTGTGTGTGATGTTTGCGTCTATGTAGCCTATATATGTACATGTATTTGGAGGGAAATTGCTTACTGCTGGAACTACCTGAGCCAAAGGCTAGAAGCAAGTTAATCCTAGAAATTATAAACTAACTCCCAGCAATACAACCCAGATGCACATGTACACACACCCGAGGCTTTTATATATCCTCAGCAGTACTTCTAAGACTGCTGATATGTTGCAGAGGCTGCGTTTTTATCTACGTTTCTGCTCCTCAGCAGTAACGGCAACCAACCTGCAACCGAAAACACACAAACGCACATCTGTGTGTGTGATAAAAACAAAATTATGTCTGCAACTTTTTATTACTAAACTACCTCAAACCGCCTCAGTGTCAGATTATCAGACAGCTTCTGCACTCATTAAAGTGGCTCATTGCCCACCCACACTTAACCAAAAACAAGCCCTCTCAGAGTACATCTTGTCGGGGTAGAAATGTTACAAATATCTACTCATGTAGACAACTGTGGAGTTTACAAGCAGCAGGGAAAAAAACAAAAAGTAACGCACCAGCATCACACAAAATCAGCAGCAGACAAAGCGACACCCCGCAGCTCCACGTCTTGGATAAATTGGATTATATCGACTGGCAGATGCCTTTTAGTGGATTTTAATTACGCCTCTCAGCATGGAATCAGCCATGAGAGTTAAAATGCAACTTGTAACGTCTGAATTGAACTTTGAATCAAAACCTATTTAAACAAAAAAGATACAAAAACTTTATGGTTCTAGGATAACAGGCAAGTTAATGTGTGTGGGGCTTTTAAAGCGATGACTGCTGACTCTCTATGATCATACAGACATTCGTGGTGGTGGGGGGGGGGTCTTTCCAGCCTGCACCAACATTCTTAAACCGATGTATCTACTTTGCATTAAAAAAAGAATGAAAACTTGTGATAGTGTGTTGAAAAGTGATTTGCCACCTGATGTATGTGGGGACTGGCGAGCTGTCAACAGTGACCCTGCTTTTAGCAGAAAACAGCTGGAACAAACTTCAGAGAACTTCATGACTGACTTTATTACAAAGATTTGGTATCTTTAGAATGAATTGTATTAGAATAATCGTAACTGCAAAGCCAACACTTTATGCTGAACTGAATTGAAAGTATGTGGAGTAGATAATGATTAGATGGACTGTGACTTTATTTTGGTTGCTTCTTACAGCTTCTTTATTATTAAAAATGAGTTTTTTACAACCCTTACTCTTATCAGTTTATAATTAAACCAATTTCCATATTTAAATAATTAACTAAAAAACAGAAAAAAAAAGTAAATCAACTAAAGATTGTTTATTAACTTTTCAGATGCAAAAATATACGTTTATTAAAGACAGTTAAAGGTTTTTCAGTAGCCCTTTAAGTTTACCTTAAAAAATTCGTTATTTGAAGTCGCAAAACATTTAACTTGTAATAACACATTCTTATTAGAAGTTAGAAAACCTTTAAACAAATTTGTTTTACTGTCTTTTTTTTCCCCCTTTTATTAAACACCACAGAAATGTGGGCCTGGCTCACTTAATTTGTAGTCATTTTTAATTCTAAAGCTAATAATGTTACATGTTCTGATTGGCCAGACAAGTCTTTATGATGACTAAAGTGCAGCTTTTGATTAATATTCATCAACATGGTGATTGGAAAGACAACTGCAACAAAAAACATTTATGGGGACTGCCCTTCATAAATGTCACAGCACTCTTGACTTTTAAGGTTAAAAAAAGGCATTTAATGCTAAATATTTTTGCATAGTGTAAAAACTTGTGAAAACTTGTGAATACTCGTTTTAGTATAAAGAAAGATTAAAAGGCCATGTCATTTAAGATTGTTAAATGTGCAATTCAGATGCCATTTATATTTTTTAGGCAAAATTTATTTTCATTTATTTATCCATTTATCATTCAGCTGACATTCAGTCAAGCCGAAATGAAACAGAAAATGAACAAATATGAAACATTTATATAGAGTCCTTTAGTATGGGCTGTAATTGCAGGTTTGACTGGGTTGAAAAAATTATTCTGCTTCATTTTTAAACTAAATTTTGTTGTGATCATTGTTTACAAAAACTATTTATAATGAGAACGAGTCTGGGTTTGTACATTAGCATTCAAAATTGGTTTACCAAAAATATTGCTCAAAATTAACTCATCCCATTAAAATTAGGTTTGCATAAATAAGTAAAACTTTTTCGTTTTAAAAGTTTTTTGTTTCAGTTTTTGCTCACTTATTAGAAGCTACTAAATGCATCCTAATAGCCTTGAATACAAATGTTTGACTCCGAGTTTCAGATTGTGCTAAAAGGTTCTCCAATGTCTAATAATCTTTGGTCCCTCACAGAGGAATAGAGACTGAAGCTCTGAAGCTTAGACAGTGTCATAGTTTCTGGTTTTGCAGCAATCGTTGAGCAGATCACAGCATGGTGAGAGAGAATCAGTTGCTTTATTGATCAACTTAGGGGTCAAAAAGCATCACATCCTGCTGAGGCTGTGGAGTGATTACAAGTATTTCAGCATCTATAAGGGTTAAAGCTGCATTCTTTCAGCAGGAAAGATTCAGAATGAATCCATATGAAATCAAAACCTGCAGGAAGAGAAACACACTGGGCCAGAACTGTGTAGTAATGTAATTCAAAACAAAGCAGAAAGAAAATCTATTTCGAATCCCACTTCATTAATATTGTCGATGCCTGCAGGCAAAGGAAGGGACAATTGAGTTGTGGCATTCTGAGGAAAAAGGTTTGGGGGCACTGAGGACCGAGGGTTGTAGAATAAGGTGCTGAAAAGTAACACAAAAGAAAAGAAGGGAGCAGAAGATGAACAGACTATCTCATCAAATCAAAAAATGGTTCTAGAATGTAACAGAAGTCAATCAGGAATAGAAACAGATGAAAAGGGGAACACAAAAGCCAGAAGACAGACAAAAAGTGATGGAGAGAAGCTGAGAAAGACGGATTCAAAGGAGCAACATAATGAGCCAATTGATGGTGGGGCTCGAGGTTAAGCACCTTAAGCCAGCCACTAATTGGCTGAAAATGACAGAGCGACAAGCAGAGATCCAGGCTGTGACCTGGAAGAAGAGATGGAAACAGAGACATGGAGGGCGGCACTGAGTGAATTCATGTTCAGATTAAAAGAAGTTGCTGTAACTGCGAATGTGGAGGAAAGCTTGGGAGATGCTGGAGGGCCCAGATTAAAAGCCTGAATGCGGCTGCTCGTTAGAATAATGTCACCCAGCCAATTATACCCATAAAAGTCCGATTGAATCACAAAAGGAAACATCTTCTGCTTAAACTCCTCAAAAGGGTTCGATGTCCCGAGTGATCGTACCTTGTGGGTCTCATCTTTTATCTCATCTCTGAAGATGAATCTCTTTAAAACATTTTCCCTTGATCACTAAAAAAGAAACCCCTTGCAGGGCTTATGATTTTTGAATTTTATGGTTCAGATTTCAAAGAATAAAAATGATCTGTATCCCTAGGTGATCATTTGTTCTATTGCTCTTTGGGAGCCAATTTGTATTGTCCAATGTGATATCAAGTGGTTCGCACTAATCCAGGATGATGGGAAACTGAAGTAGGAACATGCTGGAAGAAATTAAAGAAGGCAATGAAAGGAAGACCTTTATCACTTTATCATGTTCAAATTTTAGTTCTAATACTGTTTAGAAAAAAGAAACTGGCATAATATTTTGCTGCCGCACTTAATTTTATATTTTGTTTTCAAGCATGTAAAAAAAAAAAAAAAAAAAAATGTTTTAGTCAGCCCAAGGGGGATTTTTGTCAGGATTATTTTCTGTTCAAACCACATTATATCCATAATTTAAATTACTCTAAATACTTGAAGCTGCTGTATTTTTTTATTTCTCTTTAATTTGTTATTTTAAGTTTTTCTTGCAGATCATAGTCAAGTGAATGCCAAAACAAAAGTAAAAAAAAAAACAATTTCAAATGAGTATTTCCAAATGTTACCTCTGATACTGAGTATCAGTCTTGCCGTTCAGCTGTCTATGTGATTATGAGTTTTTTTATTCATCTCTGGTATACTTCATGTTTTAAAATAAAAAATAAAGTGGGTAAGAAAAATTGTAGCTACAGGAGCATAAGGCTTTTCTTAATTATAGTAATTCTGTGTTCAAGGATAAGCACAGAGTAACAGTGACTTTTACTTTAGCAGTTTAATGAAGGAGTATTGACGGAAACACAAACAGTAGAATGTAATTTATTAAGTCTTGTTTGCATTCAAGAGAAAGATATGCAACTCTGTAGAGAATGAAAGAAGTCTTTGAGTCATTTATCTTTTAAAATGTTTAAACTAAAAATGCAAAAAATAAAAAAAAGTTTTATCTTTGTTATCATACTCATTATTATTTTCAACCCACAGAACTAATTACAAATTTTTAAAACTCAACAGCTGTTTTGAAGTCCAATATGAAGCTCCAGCAATTTCTCTAACATATTCATAGCCCTGGACATGACATTTACATACATACAGACACACACACACACACACACACACACATCTATCCCTCAAATTAGTCATTTGTGGCCATAAATTAATATTTTTTGGGCAAAAATTAGTATTTTGTGTTATTATGTTATTAGTATTTTAATGTCATGTCCAGGGTTCCTTAAAAAAGACCCCCCAGTGAAACTTCTCAGTCCATTGTGCAACAACCTTTATGTGATTGGTCAAACATTTGAAGTGACATGGACAAAGGAGGTAGGGGTGTGTGTGTGTAGGGGGGGGGTGCATGCTGAACATAAAAAAGGGACAGAACTGACCTGAATGCAACCTTTTTGGCTTTCTCCTTTATTTTTCTTCTTCCTCATCAAAAACCTGAAGTAACAAAACTTCCTCTCCTTCAAACCTGCCCCCGTTCTGAATCAGCTCAACAACAGTGAGTGCTATAAAAGGCATTCACTGGAGTTTGGAGCTGAAGCATTTTGCAGAGTGTAAAACGTGCTGACTAAAAATATGAGAAAAACTCCTTTTGCCTGTAAAGTATGGAAAAAGCAGTATGAAACACCAATGTAAAGTTATTTTTTTCTGAATGTTAAGGCTAGGTGGTAACTTTTACATGCTATATTTCTCCACTCACCTTTCTTTAAAGACTGAGAATTGATAAGAAAATGATATGAGTAGCACTTTGTATAATGTGACACACAGAATGAAGCCTTACTTCTTGCTGATGCTTCATCCTGCTGATGAAATCTAAATTGATCCAACTTTTCAGCAACTTTAAAGCAGTCTACACAATATGCAAATCTTGAACTCTGCCATCAGCCCTGATAAATGAAAATGACATGTTTATATTACTGAACGCCTTCATGAGGGAGCGAGTGCGTTTTCATAAAAGCTCCACAAAGCTCTCATCATTGTGGCTTTTATCCCAGAGTAAATGTCGGGCCCCCTTCCATCGCCATGGCGCAGAAAGAAAAGGACAGGCTCGATTTATCATTCATAAATCTCAATAGGAAGAAAAACACATAAGATTGAGCTTTGGGCTGGCAAAGAATTCTGCCGGCAGATTTTAATTTATGCATTCATTTCTTTCAGTTTAATTTTAAAAAGGTGGAGAAGATACCCTTATTGCCAAAGCAAACACAATATGCAGAAACAAAGACTGAAGTATCTCACATCACTCTCCTTAAATGTGTGTCTTTTTGTCTAAGCTCACTTTATCCCGGTTTGTTACCTTGTCTTGATTCATCACTCTGTTTTTTCTTTTATCTCAAAATGTTTTCACTTTTGCTCCTCTATCCAATCTATTGAATGTTTTTTTTCTTTTAATATATCTGTTCAAGATTCTGATTTTTTTTTTTTGCTTTCTAACCCTGTTATTTTCCTTGTGTTCTTGTCTTTCTTTTTAATCACGCTCTGCTTGTTTTTTTTCTCCTTTCTCTCACTAATTTGCATGCACCTCTTCTGCCTTCCTCCCTCCTCTGCAGCTCTCATCAGTGGTTAGAAAGTGGACAAAGAACAGAGAGGTTACTGAAGTCTGCTGCCTTCTCCTAATGAGCTCAAAAATATTCACTCCAACCCACACAAGACGCACACATTTCTGCTCCGACAAACACGTTTACTCCACATTCTGCGGTTTCCTCACATGTACACAAACAATCTGCTCCTTTTCAGCTCTTATTATGCTGAGCAGACCTGGATTACTTCTAAATCACGGGGAAAGGAGAGCAAGTTCTGGGGCACATGTTTTTGAGTAAACCAACTGATTACTTGATTCGAATCCAGCAGGTATGAAGGACTCCAATAGTGTTGGGTGAATTACAACAGCACAACATGTGTCTGATCCAATGACTGTATATAAGAACTGGACTGAGTCAGTGTGACGTCACCCATAGAAAATGGCTTACTACTGGCTCCAATGAAATTAAGTCAATTCAGCTGTCATTGTTTCCCGATGTGGACTTCGCCATGTTGGAGCCAGATGTTTCAGAAAGTAGTGATTGGTCCAAGTAGATCTGAGATATTGTTTCTATGGCAACCACTCTTGCAAATCAGGAATGAGCTTGTTGGAGGTCCTACCACGCAAAAGCGAGATCTGGAGAATCTGTCAATGAATGTTTCAAATGCTTGGAGCCAGTGGGTACTTACTATTTGGAATACAAGGGAGAAGAGGTCACTCAGTTTAATTCTTATATACAGTGTAATACAATCTAATACAAGTTTATTACTGAAAATGTACTATATGCTTGTATAAACATATTTAAAGTACACAAGTTGTTATTTTTATTCTATGTAAGGAAATTATCTTTATTTCTTTTTATGTTTCTTAATAACCTTATCTTAACAAGGCTTGAATGTTACACATCACCACATTAGGATGAACCATAAAGTTTGTTCTCTATTAACAGTAATGATATTCAGGCATCTGGGCACTGGCCTGAATCTTTCACTGTTCATGTGGTTTTATTGGGTTTCTCTCCAGGTTATACTGAATTAAACTTGACAAATTAGAAAGGCATTAGGAAAAAATGTATTTAAGATGTGAAAAGCTGCATGTTTAAGTCTTCTGCCTCAGAAGAGACTGCAGTAAACAGAAACATTTAACCCTTGTCCTGTTCTTCAGAACAGATAAAATTAAACATTTTGAACTGGCTTTTACATGTATAAAGCAGTAATATTGAAGACATCTGTCCTAGTTTGGTGATTTTACAGGTTCTTGTGAATTCAGCAATCAATATTTGTTTTTGTTTTTTTTTTGTTTTTTGCAGACTGGTTTGGAATTAGTCCTTAGGTTGGATTTTTTATTTATACTAAATGTAAAAAAAGATAGCATGAACTAAGAAAAAGTTTTAATAAAAACAAAAAAGTAAATAAATCACCAGCCATCAGCAGTGCTTTGCAAGTGTCACACGAGCAATAAGCACTCCTCCATGCAGATTTCTTTTTTGTTACAACCAAGTTCTCTGATGAGACGTGGATGCTCAAGAAGCAATCAGCCTCGAGTCTTTCAGTCCATTAAGTACACAACTGCAGACACACAAACAGGACATTTGTGAGGGCGCACTTTGCATTGTTGTTGTTGAGCGAGTGTGTGCTTGTATCTCGCTGCTGATGAAAACCACCATGCAGAAATGACGTCTCTCACTGGGAAGCAGGCATCACACACTCCAGCCTGCCACCTCCACCTCAAAGTTGTGTGTACGCTGGCAAATCCCCACCGAGCGCACATTTATTAGCCGAAAGATTGAAGCAGTGGGCGTCCCAGGAAAAGAGGGAACGGGTGAGCAGCTGAATCATTTTTCTCCATTATTTTGATGAGTTTCTTAGAGTCTATTGCAATATACCGCAAAGCACTTGGGTGATATTTTTAATTTGTTGGACAGTCACAGAAATAAATCACAGCCTGTTAAAAAGGTGCCAAAGCATAGAGGAATCAGGTAGAAACGGCAGGAGATGACCAATTTAAATTGTCTTTTTTCAGTAATACTATAAAACAAAAAAAACGCAAACATGACAAACTATATGAAATTTAAAAATGTTCAATGTTCACAGCATGCTGGCTGACAAAGACATGAAATCTGGTGTTTTTTGTCTCTTGTACTTGTGGTTTTTTGGCTCTTTGACCTTTTTTTCTGTTGGTGCATGTGCACCTTCAGTGTGGCTCCAGCAGCAACACGAACAGCCTCAAACAGGCAAAGGTTCAAAGACAGCTGTCTGCAGCATGTGCCCTGCCTGTACATGGAAACCCCTGAATTAAAGCAGCTTGAAATGTCCAATAATTCTTTAACCAAGCTGATGGGCTGGGGATTTCTTTCATTCCTTTTTCATTAAAGTTAGTACCCGAGGGTGAAGTTATAATAGGATATGAAGGAGAGAAGGATAGCTTAGGGTGGTCCATAGATCAGTCGAGATCAGAGTAGAAGAGAAAAGAGAAGAAAAGAAAATGTTTAGCTTTTTAAACAGAAGACAAAACATAGACAAAGATTTGAACATTTTTCATTTGTTGCCATGCTACAACTGACAAGAAAAGAAGCTCCTTATGGAAGTTTTAGTTCAAACGAAGTTGAACTAAAACGGATAAATGGTTCAAAAGGAATCATTTGTCAGAGAAAAAACTGACTGCAAAATTGTTGTATACTTAGTAGTGGTGTCTCATCTATTTCCACAATGATGTTTTTGTAACTATTATAATGATCCTGTCTTTTCAGAGACTTTTTTTTGTTTTTTTTGTTTTGAGAATGCAATGCTATGTTCACACCAGTCATGTAAAGCATATTAAAGAATACGCTAAATGCCGGTTCCTAAACATGCTTTTAGCTTATGGAGATCACACTGGACTGTCATTACCCGATATTAGCTCATGTACCTACAGTTGTAAGTTGCAAATCTTGGTCCAAACGTTTTCTTTCACAGCTCTATTCCAATAGATGAAAGGCTTATCATGGTTCCGGCCAGGCACAAACCGCTATCATTAATTTCTTTCATGATCAATTTTCAACCTGTTGTCATTTTCGTGAATATGAGGGGCGCCATCCAGACGTCGCTATCAAATCATAGTCCCTGATCGGTCAAAGTTGAACTGGTTTATCTTTCAACGCACGTTCTATGGACGTACGTTTTGTAAGTAGAGCCTGAAACCGTCCTAATAATTAACATAGTCTCTTAAACGCAGAAGCCAAAGCGCCTATTTAAATGCATTTATCTAGCGTTCAAACTTAAAATAAATAAGACTCACATTACACTCAGCCTTACCATTATAAGTCTAGCCACTACAAAAAGAGTAAAGAGGCTGGACATGACACAAGTATTCTTTTTAAAATGAAGTTAAGAATGATTACATAGACATTGGGGAAAGAATGATTGTTTTTCATAGGAATTCCTACATGTGTAATAACATTCAGGCCTATTTCAAGAACTCTTACAAATCCGACTCATTTTTTAATTAAACTAAGAAAATGGTCTGAACTGAATTGGGCTGATGTGCCTGAACGTTTACACCTTTGATGTCAACAGTAAAGAATAAGAAACTGTGATACTAAAAACTATGATTTAAATGTATTTTAATGCATCAACTTCAAGCTGATACATACATCCTATTTTGTGATCATGTTTTATGTGTTCTGCATAAAAAGATCAGTTAGAGCTGGTTTATCTTTCTACATGTTAACCATACCAGTTAAAATTCCTGAAAGTCTTTTTTTTCTCCCCCCATCTCAGGTAATGAAGACATCAAAGCTCCTCAGATGTGTCAAAGACTGAAACTGATGGGATTGATTGCCAACATGCGAGGCAGCGAAGCCTTCGGTGTGCCTGTGACATATGGCCAGAAGGCCGCATCCATAAACTCCGTGACAACCGCCACAGCTTCCCGGGATGAAATCTGATCTCTGAGCTCAAATACATCACTTTGTGTTGCTGTGTACATCACTTCCTGTCAATGAGCAGAGGGAATACTGTGCATCAAACCCACTGTTGGTTGAAAGGAGGGCTTTGGAGTATTGCCTAATATGGTATTGCAGCCTCAGTTACAGTGTTACAGTGCAATATGTTTGCAGTAATTACTTGAGTATTTCTAAACAGAAATTTTCTTTTTGTCCATTTCTTGTTCACATCTTTCATCATTCTTCTAAACAGATCAAAGGATGTTTGTTAAGATAGATGTGGCCAGGGGTTTATTCAGACATACCTTTGGTTTGTCTGAAGATTAATAACCCCTCTTGTTAAAGTAAAATATGTCCAACACAAGAGGCCCTCAGCTCTCATCTGTCTGCCCAGCTGTTGGACAGGACAAGTTAAAAAAAAAAAAAAAAAAAGATAGATGTGGCCACTTTTCTCGATCTTTTCTTTTTCCGTACTCCTTTCAACTTTCTTTCACTCATTAAGCATCAATCGGCCCAGTAAACTCCTGACCGTCACCGACTCATTACATCCCTAACCTGCCACCACCAGAAGAAAAAATGCTCAAAGCTTCACTGATGTTTGCTAGTATCATTGTCTGTGACTTTGTTCTCTCTTTGTTTTTCTGAAAATCTCCAGCAGCTATTTGTGGCGTTTCTGTGCTAATGCGAGTTCTGTAACAATGTCCACATGAATGCAATAAGCTCTCCTTTGAGAAAGGTCACTGACGAGGAGCGTGAAGGAGCCATACCGCCGCACAGATAACAATTACCACTGAATGTTTTTTCCTCACTTTGCTGCTATTCGCGGTCTTCATTAGCCATCTTTGTTGTTAGAGCTGTTTCCAAGGGAGGGAAGGGGCGTTTGAGAGAAGTTTCAGTTAAATTCACAAGCTTTTTTTTTTTGGCAATTCTACCTGCTTTCTTTGGATAACCAACCCGAAAATCTTGTTTTCTGTCTCGTTTTGTTGATGTTTTTTTGGCAAGTCTTACAAAGCCACAAACAGACACTCTTTACCAAGATACAATTGTAAAATAAAAGTTGTTTTCTATGTAATAAAAGATAAAAAGTTGAACTAGAAATCCAAGAATGCCTCCTTTAAAGTCCCACTCCACTCATCCATATTTTCAAAGCATTCCCAGTTGTCTTAATTATGATTATTCTGTTTTTAGCCAAAATAAATAAACCTGTGTCATTTTCTAAAACATAGTTTCTGCAGAGCGGCAGGAGTTCATTGGAAATTCCCCTCTGAGTTGTCGCCGACTGTTTTCCAACTGCCTTTTTTCAACTGCTCCTCAGTCACAAAGATTTGAAGAAAGAAATACTCAAAAGTGCAATTTTAAGCTTTTTATATATATGTATATATATAGTAGTATATGTAGTGGATCTGTAAGTACAATGTCTGTGGTATTGATTATTCTGTATAGCATTTGTTTCATTTCGAAAATGCCATTAACCAAAATGTCACAATTTAAGACGCAGCTTTAATATTTGGATTGTTTCTTATTTTATTCAAAATAAATTAAAAATGTATATTTTACCTTAACAAATGTTAACAAATGTGTTTTACACTGAAATCTCTGACAAATTGTTTTAACACTTGTCATGTAAGGTTAGGAACCTCATTGAAACCTCTTTTTTACTAGGAGAGCCACACTAATTATCCCATTCTCTCTTTTCTCAAACTATTTTCTATCTTTACAATTTTTCTTACATTACTTACTCTTTTTAATAAATCAATAGTTTTTAAGCTAATTCAATACAGAAGCTTCCTATTATGAAAACCAAAGAACATAAAAACCTGTTTTAGCTTAAAAGTAATTTATAGTTTTAAATCTCTTATCAATTGTGCACATTACCGCTGCAGCTTTGTTGGAGCACAAATGGTAACCCGCTTTTCTTTTAAATTCTAACAATTTGGTGAAAAAAAGATATCTCTGGCGGGTTTGTTGAGGTGAAAACCCCAAATTCTATCCTGAGAGTTTAGGATTAATACATTTAGCCATATGACAACCTCTTCACTTTCCCTGATTTCTGAGTTAAATGTGTTTTGGTAGTGAGGGTGGAGCACACAACAGGCAAGTGCATGGCCGGACAAGAAGAATAAACATGACTGACACAGTAAAGACCAGCACACACACTCAAGCTCCACCTCAGTCCACCTTACTGCCAGGACATAAAAGTACAGCACCGCATGACTGATCAGAGACATGGTAAAGAGGTGAAGACAGACCATATTTCTCTTTGATCACTCAGCCAGGCTTCTTCGTGAGAGAATCTTTAAAGATTGTGTGGAGCTGACCTCTCCTCTGTCACAACAAGTTTGCTTCTTTGGCTTAAAGGCAGATTGTTGCTTTCACGTTCCATTCACTCAGACAGCAAGAGAGTCGATGACCCTGAAAGAAAAATTGCAAAGACTGCTCTTCAAAGAGGATTAGGACCACCACCTCCGGGAACGTAGTGAACTACTTTTCTTTCTTTAATATTCTGAGGTATGTGGCTAAAGAAAGCATGAAGAAATCAGGCTCATAATAACCTTCTTCATTTGAACAGGTGAAATTCTATAAACCTTCAAGTGCTCACTCCAAGTCTTATTGTTTATTTGTAACTGCCTCACAGAAGCAGGCTTATTAAATTCAGTACAATAAATTCAGAAGAGCTGTTGGGGGTTCCAGTCTATAAAAAAATAAGCTGATGATTAAAAAAAAAAAGTTACATACAAAAAGCACTGCATGCCTGTTGCTAGGCACAGTGGTGGAATGGTGATGGTTTGGGCTTATGTTCAGCCACAGGACCTCACAGTGGCTGGTTCAACCTTAAAATCTAAACTAGTATCCAACCAACACAAATTTCACTAACTGCATCTGTCTTGTACACCTACAACACAAACCCATGATTTTGAAATGATTACAGCCACTATTCCATTCCAAATCTAATAACCATCAATATTATTGTGTAGTGGTTAGCATTTCTGCCTCACAGCTTATTCAAGTACCAACTGGGACCTTTAGTGCGTTCTCCTCATGCATGCGTGGGTTTTATCCATGCACTAGGCAAAAAAGCCCAAAAATAAGCCCTGTAGGTCAATTGGCAACACTATATTGTCCCTATATGTGAATGTGAGTGATTGTATAGCCCTGTGGTGTACCCCACCTTCACAGAAATGCAGTTTTCAGCTCTGATTCCACTGCGTATACATGAAAGCTTAAAGTGAATCACAGAAAATCGAAGCTTCCCTGGTCATCAAATGAGTGAAATTGTCCTTCACTTATCGCCACTCTTATCTGTCCTCTACCACCCAGTCGACCCTTCAATAATCACCTATGCTTTTGCACTATCTATATTTTTACCGGCATTCCCTGCCTCTTGCTAATCTCTGCCTTCTTCCTTTCATCCAGCAAAAATAAAATCAAGAGAGAAAAAAACAGAGGAGTTTATGATCCCATTTAAAAAGGTTCTTGGCTGAAGTATAAATTTACCCATCTTGACATTTCACAATACTGTGTGTTTCCATTGATGGTTCAAGAAGTAAAATGTTATTTTTTTCAGTCAGTGTTTAATTCATTAAATCAAAAAAATTTTAAAACAATGCTTAAAAATAAAAACCTTTTTTAAAATTCTCTCAAACATATTTCACAGATGAACCCTTCCCCTCAGTTTTCCCATCTTAACCCCCTGCCGTCCCCATATATAGAGAAACAAGCTTGTTGCCCTGGAAACGAATCAAAGAAGTCCACATGGGCCAATTACCAAGAAGCACAAATTACAGTTGGACTCGTTCCACTTAATGGGCTTCATCCTGTCTGCAGTTTGGATGCTGTTCTCATACAGGGGATCCACTTGACCATCCCTCTTGACCAACTACAGCAGTTGTTAACTCAGGAAGAGTCTTGTGTTCTTGTGCAGTGTTTGTAATGCACGTGCGTGCTCGTGCTCTCTCTTGTGTTTGATGTGTGTGCTGAATGTTTTGCTCACAACCAATACCCCGTGTGAACACCATGCACTTACCAGCTGCTACTCACGTCTTAGATGCCAAAGCGATTGGCCCAGTTCACTGTAGCCAGAGCAATCTCACCCCATGGAGGAAATAGGAGGGGTAAGGGAGCATGTGACACTGAATCTATCCATCATGTGGAGTAAAATATCAGCTCAATTAAAGACACAATCCAGATTGCTTTTCTGTCATCAGAGCATTTGTTATTTCCCTTCAGAGGAAACTTGAAGTTTCATTACTGACCCTGCACTGGTGTATGGGTGTTTTTGTCCGCCACTGCACTCTTATTTCACTTCAAAAAATGTTTCCTGTAGACACATTTCAGCTACCTGTTACACACTCATTGATGTACCTGGGTTTAGACTGTGTGCATGGCAAGAATAATGCTAGCTATCAGCCAGTGATGGCTGCATCCTGTCCAGACTAGAAAGAAATAAAAATGTTAGATTTTAATGCTTTTGCAAATATAAATCCACATCAATGTACAACTTCTAAACAACTTATAGAGGGAATATTATATTCTAATGCTGCGTTTCCACCAAAAGTGATTTGCATGGCAAATTCACACCTACCGCCTCTGCTTGGATGCACGGTGAATTTGCTACTGGACCCTTGTCCAAAAATGTCTTCATAAACTTGACACTTCCACCGCATGTGGGAGGAGCTACTGTCCAAAGTTTTCAGTGTCATCGCTGCATGAAAGAATTGACTGTGTATCTCATTTAAAACTCATGGCAGACACTGATCAGGTTATATATTTTAAAGAGCTCTACAAAAGCATAAAAAAACGTTTATTAATCATGTCTCTGTGACAGGGTTCTTCTTAGCGGTAAATAAATAAATCACTCTAAAATAAGATGACCAAGCCAGCAGACTCCAGATTTAAAAAGAATGGGATTTCATTGATCCCAAAACAATAATCAAAGAAAGAATACGAAGTTTCTGGGAAAGCCTGCTGCCACCACTGCAACCAGTACTACTCTCCCCCAACTGGGAAAAGTCCCCCTATTATAAAGGCATGGCCTCTTCCACAGGCCAATTACCCAAACACTTCCTTCAAACAAATCCCTGCTTTAGATCCTGGAGTATTCCTAAACATAACTCCTAAAATGTACAAATATTTAACAAAAAAAGATATTAACAATTGGAATCCAGAAATTGGTTTGAAACTAAATCAATTAGACAGAAAGGGAAACAAGCAAAAAAAAAAAACTATTCTGACATGTGAAGTTACTTCCTGTTTCCTGTGGATATGTGTGCTGATTTATACAATGCTCTGGTTTGGCTGTTTTTGGAGGGAAAATTAGATGGTGAATAAGATTCTGTTAAAACTAAGTGTGCACCCTTAGAATGAAACAAAATCTGAAATGTGAATGGTTTGTTTGCCTGGGTATGTGCATGTGTCCGGTGAAACTATAAACTGCTACCTTGATGGGAGAAAAGAGACAAAACAAACAATTAAGGCTGGTGTTCAGGCGCTTTCCTGCAATTTGTGACGCTACTTCGTCAGTCTCCATGTCTGGGTTCATGAGATCAATCAGAGATTCTCCCAGTACGTTGAGGTTCAGCATCTACTTCAGGAGCACCGTCTGAATGACGGCTGCTTTCAGCAATACTTCTGTCTCTTTGTGACCCAGTTTGATTACTCTCTGTCCCAGCAAATTAGGTCACCTTTTTTATTATTGTCTCCAAAAAAATAAGAAAAATAACAAAGTTCAGGAGTTAGAGCAGGTAAGACATGGATGTGTGCTTCAAATCACAATCCTTAATGGTAAAATAGCATAAAACCCACAATCCTGATATAAAAAAATGTAGTAGAACTGCCGTTCATAACTTTGGTAGGATTCCTGTTTTTGTTGTGTAAAAGAAGATCCAGTAAGTTTCTTATTCCCTCCTGAACACACTTTTTCCAATCTAACAACTCAACTCCTTCTCCAACAGAGACACACACTCATCCCCAGTGTTACTCATCCTGCCAGCTCACAGCTTTCTGAAGTGTTGATTACAACCGCTACACTGCGGCTAAATCACAAAAAAGTGTTTATAGATGTTAATGTGTGTGTGGGCGTACACAAGCTGCAGTCACATGCATGCAGATGTACGTGTGTGATTGCACTGATGCCTGCATTCAGAGATTCCCTGACTTTGAACAAATGTATGTTTTGGATTTTTGTAGGTCAAAGTTTAGTCAGCATGTGCATCACTTTAAATATGTGCTGAATAATCACACATGTTTTTTACACATTTTCATGTCTGACGCTGGTTTTTAAGCAGTTCTCACTTCATGTCTCAGGCAAGCGCACACTTCACACCCCTCTACCCCCTTCTGCTTCCCCATGACAGACCTGTGACAACCCCTCAGAATAGAGGCTTGTTACTAGGAAGATTTTAGGTGTTGTTTTAGTATCTAGGTAGATTGAACTGGATTTGTTTTGCTAATTTTCAGCACTTTAGCTTCTATTTTGGTTTAGAAACATCTATTCAACTTCTGTGAAGTACTTTTAAAAGTCCCTGATTGCTCTTTAATTGTTGACACTTTTTTTCAACACATTTATTTTTAATTTTGTTTTTCAAATCAAATCCAGGTGCAATGGAAAGGAACCAGTTCCACCAAAGGTTAATATTAAACCCCCTCAGGGCAGCATGCACTCCCATAAAATAGAGAATATATACAGGCTGGGTGAAATGCTCAAGGGCATCACAGCAGTAGATTATGAAGAGCTACAGATAGTGTCTGTATGCCGCTTTTGATGTGTTTTTGTGGTACTTCAGTGGTGATCTGGTATCCAAAACTTGTCTCATTGCTTTGACTGATATTGTCATAAAGATGTATTTTAACTTGGGACAAAACACATGAAAATGGCCCACTTGTAATATACAGGCATTAAGTATTGAAAGATAAACTGTCTCCCTAACACTATTCAATGTAAATACAGAAATCTCTCAGGTTTTTTTGCTTTGGTTTCAACTTCATACCTACAAAATAGGTTGGCTGATCTAACAAGTCATTAGGGATTCATTGAACTTTGTATCCCCTTTAGTCGGTTTTCTCCAGCAGTGAACAGCACGAGATTGTCTTTAAATAAAAGGTTTTCAAGCTCATGTTTTCACACATACAACACATTTTCATCATCTTTTCTCTTGGCTTTTAATTGAAAGCCAGCTGTGACTTTACAGTGGTTTACAGGTAGGCCGTTTTAGACAAAGTTTAGAAATGCAGCATCGTGTAGAAATTGATGTTAAACCAAACTAAAATCAACTTAAAACTTTTTTCTTTCTTCACCTTTAGAAAGCAGATGTAGCAGAAATTAACATGCTCTTACAGAAATGTTCTCATGATTGAGGATATATTTAAAACATAAGCTTAAAATTGCATATCTAAATATTTCTTTATTAAATTTCTATGAATCAGGAGGAGTTAAAAAAATGACATTGGAAAAAGCTTGTAGGTGTGACCTAGAAGCTCCCTGCTCTGCTTCATTCCTCATTTTCCGAGCTGGTTAAAAACTGTACAGCTGGAAGGCTCCAATATTACTTGTAATTTTCGTTAGGAGTTAGGTAATGTTAGGTTGGGGTTGTGAGGGGCTGTAAGCTAGGAGTATAAACAGATAAATGACGAGATGTAGGGGTCAAAGGTCCCGCGCACAATTTAGAGGTTAATTTCTAATAAACTACTGCTGCTCTGCAGAAACTGTTGAGTTGTTTGATTTTGTCTAAAAATGACATAATTATAATTAAAGGAACACTTTCAAAAGATGATGGGACTTTAGGGAGATTGCTACTTCTGATAAAAGTTGCATGTGGGAAACACAATGACCCAAGTTTGAATGAGACTGCAACAGTTCATTCTCTATTCCATTTTACTTGCACATAATCAAACTGCCCATTCAGAGACAGCATGCTCCAGTGTTCCCTGCATACTTGGCATCAAAGCAGGTCTAAAAAAGCCTCTCATCCTAAGCCTCAGTTTCACTACCAAACTATTGATGTTTTATGATTTCATTTTTTAAAACAAAACTGCCCTTGGGATTACTAATGTTTGCTTCTGCTTAGACATGTTTACAAAAAGACAATGGATCTATGCAAAGCAATAACATTGGAAAGCCTGGAAAAGGCATTAATTCTACAGAATGCATTGAGGACGATAAATAGATAATATCTGAAATTTGCAGGGTTTCTTTGAAATGGTGTAACAGTGAGAAAAAAAGTAAATTGTAAGAAAGAGAAAACCCAACAATAGCATTTGAGCACACCTGTGTCCTAAGATTCCTTTTTAGAGGGACTTGCACTAGATTTACATGTGCAAATTTATGCCTGCAAAATATGATTTTTAAGTACATGACAAAGTGCCCAAACACAAATGACACTTATTTTTTAATCAAACAAAGTCGCAAATGTATTAACATTGAATTTAATATTCATTTTCATCTCTCTGAATTAATAATAGATTAATTCAAACTTAAAATAGATAAATAAAGCATATACAAGAGGAACAGAGGGATCACTTTAGCATTTAATGTTGTTTATACTCTTTCCTGGTTGAAATAAGCGAATAATGGTACTTTCACAATAGCCGCTTTTGTAAAGTTGTGTTAAATGTGCCGCTTTTATTCAATCAGTGCAGACGCTCAGTGTGATTATTTTACTGCTTTAATGACAGACTCTGATGGCCCACAAAAGAGCTGCATTGTCGTCACCCTGCATAATAACTGTCTTCTTAAAAAGACAGCAACATATTTTAAACATTAATTGTCTTTTAGATCATCAAGAGCTTTTCTTTAATGAACAAAGGAGGCCTAAAGTTGATTTTAAAGTTATTTCTAGTATAAAAGACTCCCAACAAAAACTGTGCCATGTGTGTTGATTGACAGGAAGACAGCTAAAAAGCAAACGTCTGTCAAACTGACAAACTGAGCATGAAAAAGGTAGCATTTCAACATGTTTAAAGTTATAGGAACTAAGATGAGATTTTCTTTTTCCTCTTTTAAAATTTGAGAGAAAAAATAATTCCTCTTAAGTTTTTATGAGAGGATTGTTTCAGTGTTCAACTGTTCTTGATTATTTCAGAAAATAAATTATGGAGAAAAATGTGTCGATTAAATCGTTCTTTTTTACTAACATTATTATTATCCTCTAAATTCTATCTTTAAGAGTATATGAAAAAGATTAAGAGGATAACAGATGATTAGTTGGCAACAGTATTGTTGAAACAATCAGTTTTACTGGAATCCATAAAACACAACTGAAGAGCTAATACAAATTTCTAGGATTTTTCTTATGAGCTCAAAAAATAAAAATGCTGCACCTTCCTGCAACATGTTGTAAATTCATAATCCTTCCCTCCATTGTGCAAAGCAATAACAGCCATACTTGACCTCAAGTTTGAACCAGCAGCCGCCACTTTGTGACATCATGTAAGTGGTGCATTTTCTTTCAGCATGATGAAGAGAACTCTGACAATTGCAGACGTCCTTCACATCAAGCTGCATGGTGGGTAAAATAAGCTCTTCTGGTTGGAGATGTTTGTCTTTTAGGCTATTGCAATTAACAGCAACTAGATGCAAAAAGTCCCAAATATATCACAAAAAAGCAGAGGTAGCGTTTTTAATCTGCTGTTCTTAAAACCTAATACTGTCAGGTTAATTTAAAAAAGCTGAAAATTGAAGAATTCTTCAGTCAACATGCCAGAGAGAAAAAGTTTTGTGACACGACGGATTATGAAGCAACTGAACCCATAAAGTTTGTCACAAAAATGTCACAAAAATTTGGAATTTGGGAAAAGGTTTGACATTTTTTGTCAGTGATCTAAAACATTGAGACTTGTATACCATATAAACCTATTGGTTGAAATGGAAAGTAAATGAGATGTCAAGTGGAAGATGAAAGACACCAGACCCAACAATGCGGGTGACCAGAAGGCAACTAACAAAGCACCCTGGGTTTCTGTTTCACCAACACAGTACCAGAGGCTGATCTCCTCCACACCACAGCAACAAGGTTTGCTAACCAATGTGCTAACAGGGATGACACATTTGTCTGAAAATCAGAGAGCTCTAATGCTGTGCCCTGCTAAGGGGCAAATCAGATTTAAGAGGCATCTGGCTGAAAAGTGCTGTATTGACTTGCAATTTCAGCAGGCTGTAACTGGATACCTTATTTGTCCCCCACATAAAAAAAGTTTGAAGAGTTTAATGCAGAAAGAATGTACTCCCTTAAGTGCACATTTGCTACTCAGCTCTGGAAAATGACAGCTTACTGGTATCAGCCGAATCAGTATATATCCAGCAGGTGAATTAAAAATCAATTTTTATGGAGCAACACATTAGCCAACACTCACATTACCATCCCTCACATAAAAGACATTCTTTATAAAGATTCAGGAAAAAAAGAAGTGAGGATGCAGTTTATAACTTCAAGTAAATTAAGTCTTAATATAGTGCTGTATTATAGCCAAGACTCACATTATCATCTGCCTCCCTTAAAGCAGAAAGTAAATGGAATGAGAGGAAAAGTCAGGAAAGATACTAAAGGAAGATTTACAGACTTCCAATAATTCCAAAGACCATCTTTATAAGGTAACATATTAGCCAACACTTACATTATCATCCTTCAGGTAAAGCTATTATTGAGGAAATATGAGAATAAAAATGAAGTGAAAAGAACCAGTTGGGATTGTGTATGAACCTCTACAACAGCTGAAAAAAGGATATTATAGTAAAAAAGATTTAAATCGCCATTAAAAATAACAGACAACTAAAACTCTGGATCAATGAAGGGAAAGTTAAGTTAAGTAAGGGATACTGTCCGATGAAGTGTCCATTATCAGAAAATAATGGACAAAGCGGAAAAGACACCTCGAAGACCATTATCCCACTTATACCAAAAAGAAATAAATATTCAATCAGTTTTTAGTACTTTATCCTTGTTATTTTTTTCGGTTTAGATCCCTTTTTTCACAAAAAAGTAGACTATTAGGCCGCCTTTACACTGCAGGTCTTGATCCACATATCCGATTTTCTGACTATATCCGATTTTTTTGACGACCCGCTTACATCATCTTTTAAAAGTGACCCGTATCTGATTTTTGCATTTACACTATACAATGCTGAAACTATCAAACGTAGACGTTCTGAGGACTACGTAGCAGTATTTCCGCCTTCCGCGGACCTCCTTCAGACTGTTGTGATTGTGGGTGTCATGGAGGCAAGGCGGCGACGGAAGGAGGCGTTGCCCTGGGCGCTCCTGAGGGGATGCACGGGGGAGTAAAAAGGAGAGCTGCTCGTCTCTCTCTGAGTTTTGAATGAGGAAGTGTTTGCAGACGTTGTGCTGTCCGAACAGTTTGATCCAAGTGTTGAACCTTTCCTGCGCGATGACTTCTCTTTTCCGACCGTGGTCAGAAACACACGGGAGATTTCCTCGGGGTTCTCTTTTCCGTTCTGAACCCTCAGCCTCCAGAGTGGGTTAAGAAAAACTTTTGGGGAAAACACCTTATTTTTAATTTACGGTTCTCTGACAGTCCCCCGATCCGCGCTCACACCCCCCCTCTCTCCTTACACACACACACATGCAAGCACGCGCGCACGCGGTCACACACACACGGTTCCCATCATACACGCCCCCCAAAGAAATAAACGGCTTCTAGCCTGTTCCATAGCAACGGTGTCCCGCTTCATTAGTTACCTTTTGCGTCCGGACCGGACATAACAGCGTTTTCCGACTACGGTCTGAAGCCTGAGGCTGAAAGGTTACACGCTGACAGCAAAATCAGCGCACAAAAAGCACCTTAATAAGTCATGTGATCTCAGTTGGTGGTCTCCTCAGTTGATGTCACTGACGTACGACTCGCATTTACTGGGGAATATCCGATTTGTATCCGATCTGAGAAAAACGGAATCCATGCGCTTTTGTCCTGCTTACACGTTCACCGATCATATCCGATCTGTGCCACATGAGACGAAAAAATCGGAATTGGGTCACTTGAACAATGCAGTGTAAAGGCGGCCTTAGTGAAAAATAGTCCACTTTTTGTGACACTTTGTGTCACAGTAGCATGGCAACGCGCTGAGCTGGCATTGACCTCGACTGTGTATTGGCGATGCATGACTGCAAGCCACTAAAGCAAGTTAAAAAAGAATTGTGATATACTTGAGGATTGCTTGTATGCTAAAACAAACTATGATCCTGTATTAACACTATCAAGTTAGTGTGCAAAGACAGATTTTTGAGAGGAAAGTCATTTAAAATCAGTGACAGAAGGCACAAAAGTATGAAGGACAAAAACACCCAACAGGTTAAAGGAGTGAGTAAACAACCGACCCGTTGAGTGTCATTTGCAAGACATAGATAGACAACTTTATTTATCCATTTGGGAGGTTCCCGCATGGAAATTGACAAAGACATGGGCATAGAGAGAAATTACCCAAAAAGCAGCCGGTGATAAATTGTTCGAAACCTTGAAAAGTACGGAAAGAGTGAAGAGACGGGAAGTGAGGACTCAAAGGGAACGTGTTGGGGTAGAATAAAATAGAGGGGGAGGCAGAATGATGAAATCAATCATTATCAAGGCCATGTCCTCTCTGCACACTGAGCAAAGAGGAGAGATTGTTTCGGCTCGCCGCTTCAGTCTAATCTTCATGGAGTTTTCTAGAATGTTCCACGCTAGAAAAGGCAGGCAGCACCACGTCATTGGTAAACTCCCAAGAGCCTCCAGTTTGTGTGAAAAGAGGGAAATGAGTCATTTTCAGCTTCTGACGGCCAGGTGCTGCATTGAGGTGGACTTTGTGGAAATTTGGTGAAATTATTAAACTAATGCCATACTTCAATTACTGGTTCAAATTCCATTTGAATTTTTTGCTGTTGTTGATGACTAATTAGCTTAACACTACATAAAATTAATGAGATTTAAAAAAAAGATGACACTTTGGCTTCAAGTTTGAAATTGCAGTTTGTGCACCTGTGTGCTTCACTAATCTGTTTTTGACTCAATAGGTGGCTTTTTTTATTTGTTTGTTTTTTACTTTAGTATGTGGAGTCAAACTGTCAGAAAACTGTTTAAAGGTAAATGGAGATGGACACTTCGTGCTTCTATGTGTTGACTTTTGAAAAACATCTCATATGAAACTGCACAGAAAGTAGCAAAGATTTAGCTATTAATTGCAAAAACTTTAAAGAGCTGTTAAAGAGTATGAATTTCAGAAAAATTCTCAAATCTTTCTACATCCATACACCAGAAAAAGAAATTGATTACCATGTTGAAATGGCTGCTCTAAATGGGTTTTCGGGCACGCTGGTGAGGTCTGAGCTGGGCCAGAGATGCTAACTTGAACAGACAGGTGAACACAGAAGGTGTGGAGACAAACACACAGCTGCCCACACACACCAGCACCCCCAGTAGCCAGCAGGCTCTTGAACATCTGTCATACCTGCCTGCTCCAATCTCGTCACACACACTCAAACAAACACACATGCACAGATCGCGCAAATGGTTGTGACAGCTCAACGGTGTGCCACTAGCACAAAAACACATGTTTCTTTCTGCTGTGTGTTCCATCCAAACACAGTGACCACATGCTCTGGTCTCTTTCACTCGAAATCAACTGCCTTTCACCCCGCTCAACATGTTTTCTCAAGGCCCAGCTTTAATGTCATTCATACTTTATTCTTTTCTGTCCTGCCTGTTTTGTATTCAACAATTGTCTGTCTTCTTTATGCTTTTTCTTTAAAACCCATAGTTTTGTAACATCTGATAACTGCAAGAAATCGTTTTAGTTTTAGATCTTTTTATACCAACGGGGACGCGGGGAATGTTTGATCCTTTTTCATCTTTTAAGCGACACAAAAGCAGAAGAGTAGAAAACAGATTTTCAGAGTGCATTTAGGCAAAATTGATGCTTCTTTTTCCACATGAGTTTACCATCCAGTACTGTTTCTGCTTCATCAATTGGTCAATTCAAAGCCACACCTCAGGGACATTAATGTCCTGTTCCTGTGTGCCCACTTATAGTGACCTACATCACAGCAGAACCAAGGTTCAAGGGGGGGACTCTGATCCCTGGCAGAAAAATAAAGGAACAGACAAGGCTACACATCTGCTTTTACTTTTGATTCATGTTTGCTCAATCACAGGAGTTTCAATGGCCTTCTTCAATCATAGATTTGCCTTGGACAATACCTCTGGAGCCACATCAAAGGCGAACAAAATATTATTCTGTTGTGGAACATGTCATTTCATAGTGTACAGAGGCCATATTAAAGATGAGTCAGAGATGGAAAGGAACTTTATCATGTAGGAGGCTACAGATTACAAATGTACCCAGTGTGGGTCAGCCAATTTGGCCTAAAAAGCTCACAAAGGCATGTAAGCTGATTCTGTTAAATATTCGTTTTTTAAGGCTTTTAATGACTTCTCTACATATTTCTAGACCTAAACATGAGGGTAGATTTCAAGTCCCTCTGTGTTACACACTGCTGAGTTCCTTTGAGTACTGGGACGATAAAATGTTGCTGATTGTATGCAAAACAAGTCCTAACAAGGTAAAAAATCCAAGCATGCACACACACACACACACACACGCACAAACAAAAGAGGCTGCCTGGAATCTGATGGGCTGTCACTTAATCAAATGAACTGTCACTTGTGTCCTTACACCCCCGCTGGGAACCTCATTATCGGTCATGATTGCCCCCAGTAACCCCCTCCTTCGACTCTTGCACTTCAGGTCTCCTTCAGCTCTGGTTCTTGGCATCGTAATTATCATCAGCGTTGATTTGTGCTTCTTTTTCATCAAGAAGTAAAAACATGTTGCTCCCTCCTCCTTTTTTGTTCATTTACTCATGATCCTCTTTATTTACTTGTTAGGCTTTTAGGACTTTGGCTTAATCTATTTAAACTCAAATAGCACGAACTTCTTGACTGTGAACACATTTAACATTTTTAGGCCATCATTAATTGTAGGAACACACAATACAGTGGGGCAAAAAAGGTATTGTGTATGCCCCAATTCTTCAACTTGTTCCAATCAAGCAAAAAATTGAACTCTATAATGTTCATCAAATGTACACTTCAACTGTGAGAGACAGAATGTAAAAAAGGGATCCAGAAAATTCACATGGAATGATTTTCAAATAATTTCTTTGTACAATTGTGAATTTTGTAATATAATTCTGCTTACAATGACTAAGAAAAAAGTTTCATCCAGGTCTTCACCAGGTTTACAGACACTGTAGCGACCATTCTATCATGCTGATGTTCTTAAGAGCTCCAATGTTTTGGGGCTGTTGCTGGGCAACGCATCTTGTTCTGTCCGCATTTCAACTGGATTGATATTTGGAGACAGACTAGGCCACTCCAGAACCTTTAAATGCTTGTTACACTACCCGGTTAGTGTTTTATTGTCATAGTGGAAGATTGAACCATGTTTTGTCCTCATTTCTCGTACTTATGGAAAGATGTTTTTACAAAATCTGACAATGCATTCATTCATTCTCTTATCTATACACATCAGTTGTCCTGTTACCTTTGAAAAGGTAACCCCAAAGCATGATGTTTTCCTACCATATGCTTCTCAGTTGGTGTGGTGTGCTGGGGATGCTACTCAACATTCTCCCTAACTGAAATTTGTGTTTAGACAACACAAAAAAAGTAATGAAAATTTTACACACACAAAAATAGGTGCAACAAGTTTACACTATTTAATTGTGTTAATCTTACAAAACATTTTTTTTCAGTGCATAGAGTGACATTTACACCAACGAAACCTATTTTGGTCTCATCTGACTACAGAACCTTCAACCAATCCTTCTCTGGATTGCCACAATGGTTTCTGTTGATTTAAGCAGCTGTACTTTTTTAGCAATGCGGGATCTAAATCCATGATTCAGTGTGTTACTAAATAAACATTTATTACTGCGCTCCCAGATTTCTACACTGAAAAAAAAGATCTGTTGGATTGACATAAAAAAATCATGGACATCGGTTGCGCGCAAAAAAATCATGTTGAACCAATATAATTATTGCACATAATAAAATCATGTTCTACCATAATGAATGCTTCTTTGTTTCTGCACCTAATAATTTTACAGAAACAAACAAGATTTTATTATGTCATTTACCATAATTTATTCAAAAATTTAAAAGACAATAAAAATGTAGCAAAACTATTATTTTTTTGAAATTACCTACATAGTTCATTTTAATTTATAAATTATTTTAATAAAACTTAAATTGAAAAATAAAATTGCAATTGCAGATTATTATTTAAAGCAAATACTTTCTTGTGCATTATTACAGTCCAATGAACATATGACACTGAACACAAATTTCAGATTTAACTTTTATTATCTAAACTTGAAAAATATGTTTACAGTGTAGCAAAAAGTACAAATCAATATAAATTGGGCTTGCTATTTTTATTAAACAGAAGATAACAGAGCCAAAGCAAACAGCTGGAATCCCTTCTTAGGACAAAACTTTTTAAAGGTCTTTTTTATTAAAAGAGTCGGCTCTTTAAGCCTGAAACCTTAGACACAACTTTGCCCTACAACTCTATTACAGTTTTTCTTTGGATTACCTCAAAGGTGTTTCTGAGATGAGGATGGTAATCAGATTTGTGCTGTAAATAAGGCCAAAAAAGCCTTGGCAACTGCCACTCTGACACTTGGTGGGTCGACCACCACAGCCTGGGAGATGTGGACCATGAGAATGTCCTCTTCCTCGCCACTTTCCATTAGGAGGGAATTTCCCACCGTGGTGTCCTTGATTGCCTCCTGGATTGCTGCATGGTCTTCATTCTAAAGAACACAGAAAATATTTGTGTGCACAGTTTACATTTGAAGTTTAGTTAAAACGTCTAGATTACACAACTCACCTGTACTTTGAATAAACCCCTGAACTTGCTTATGTTGGCGAGAAGGTCAGCAGTCTGAAATACAAAGAGTCAACAAATTTTAAATTCACATGCAAACTTCAGAAAAATACAATTCTTACCCTTGGCTCATCAATAAATGTTATAGTTACTGGGTTAACAAAACCATTATATCCTTAGTGTCATGTTAACAGAGGTAGTAGGATAACTGATCAACCATCAATTTCATTATTTATTATGTATGTATCTTTCTGCATAAAAGGTGTGTGTAAAGAATAGGGCTGGCAATCTTGATTACCTCACGATTCGATGACAATCCAGGAGACAATAATTCCAATAATATATGGTAAATGCATGGTGAAGGGGACCCACCTGACTCAGTGAAGACTGGAGCATGGACCCCAGCATGATCAGGGAGGAGCAGTTGAAAGTGTTGTGTGATGAGCTCTGTAAATTAATCAGGAAATAAATATAGAGGGTGACACTTCCACAGCTTTGTTGTACAATTTTACTAACTAAACGTGCATTGGTTTGAAATCAATAGCTGCAAAAATATTCTGAAGAAATTAGACCAGAAAGAACATTTGACAACCCCCTCCCACCACAGGATTCAAACCACGCTTAATGAGAACCCGCGAATTTTGAGATGGAAACTGCAAAACTAAACTAGCAGATCGGGAGCAGCTAATCCCCCCACCCATAAAGGATTCCCATATTAATTTATCAAATAGGGGGAATCTGTGAAGTAGTATTACAGACATTATTATAACTAAGGCTGTAAACTTTTTACTACACATTATACACTTGTTCCAAAAGGACATAAATATTTTCACTGCATTTTAAACTCTCAAAGCTAAAATCTCCATAGAAAAATATGTTCAGCATCATAGAATGAAAACAAAGCTCTGATTGAAACCAAAGATCTATGTAAACTGGACAAACCGAACGCATTCTGTGCACGAGACGCGCACGGAGAATGATTGACAGCTGACTGAGACAGAAGTGCGGTGCTGTTTGCTGGTCAAATAATGCCGTCCTTAAGCTGGCTCATGGTGGAACGGTATGGAAAAACGAAATAAGGACAATAGTAATGATAGCTTCTCACATTTTCCTTCAATTTCAGTCTCAACGCAGAATTTAGCAAAAAGAAATCCACTTAGTGACGATGAATCTCCATGGCAAAGTTTTTCGCCTGTGGGAAAAAAATAAACCGCCGTGTCCGTGGGCGCCCACTGCCCCTTTGTCAAAAGCGAATTCCTATGGCATAACTACTCGCCACTCTTCCCCGCACATCGTTTGAAATCACCGTGTTTACCGCTGAATCTGTCTTCGACGTGAAAGAATTTACCGCGCTCACCTCCCCCTACCTGCGGTCCGAGGGCTGCGGCCGCCAGCGACAAAAGTGGCGCGCAGAGCCTTAACTTTGATAACTACGACAAAAGTGGATTACAAAGCTCTTCCCCGTGAAAAAAATCACAGTAATGATAAATGAACGCCTTTCATTTCCTTAAATCAATTTGTTAGATTAAATTAATTTACCTTTTTTAAGCTCCTCCAGCCAGCAGGTGCTTGCAGCTTCTCTAAAATGGCTGACTGCAAAGTTTCTCCTCCTGGAATGCTTCTTCACCGATGGGGTTTACTTATCCAAAATTAAGGGGCAAAGGATCAAGCATAACTATTTCATGTTTTGTCAACATGATTTAAATATATAAAAGTAACACAGCAAGACATTATGTGTGATTTTCAAGATTATATTATGTTTCGAAGGTAAACATAATTTGTTCATATTAAACAAACATGTTTAGTATTTGTAAATTGAACAACCCCACTTTTCCCGTTTTTTCAGTGTATAGGTCACTGACCAGTTCCCCCATGTGGTTCTGGACTGCTTCCTCACCATTCTCAAGATCATTTGGAGCCCACCAGGTCAGATCTTGCATGGAGCCCCAGGTGGAGGGATATTGTCAGTAATCTTGTTTTTCTTTTATTTTCTAATAACTCCTCCAACCGTTGATCTGTTTTCACCAAGCTGCTTGCTCCTTGTAGATTAGTTCATCCCATTCTTATTCAGGTGACACACTTATCAATTGGTTTCTTAAGACACTTCTTTGGTCTTTGTCATAGTGGAGAGGTTACAATCAAGTTTAAGGGTGTGGTAAGGTGTCTTTTAAACAGGTGTCATTAATGCAGGTAATGACTGGAGAACAGATCTTAAAGAAACGGTAACAGGTCTGAAGACCAGACTTCTTGCATGTTGGTAGGAACTAAATACTTAATTTCTGCCCCATTTTACAAATACATTTTTTTGAAATCATACAATGTGTTTCTTCAGGTTCTTGTTTTTAGATTCTGTTTTTCACAGTTGAAGTGTACCAACGATGAACATTACAGACCTCTCTCATCTTTTTAGATGGGATAACTTGCATCAAGATAAGCAAAAAGGAACGTAACCGAAAATGAAAGCTAGAATAGAAAATTGAAAAAGAACTGACCTGCACATTTAGTCCTGGTGACCAACGGTGGACCTGGGGGTCCAGTCCCTCCTTCTCCAGGTCTGGAAAGTAAGACTTTGATCTCATACTCCACATCTGGATCCAGATGCCCCAGTTTGTAAGTGGGGGAATCAACCACGTGGGTCTCTGCCCAGTTCCCTGCAGTAGTACGATACTCGACTTCTTTCAGGATGATGGGCCCATCTCCAATGATGCTGTTGGCATTGGGTTTTATCCAAAGGTAGGTGGCGCCAACAGCAAGAAGCTCTGGTGGTGCGATGGGAGTTGGTGGAGCTGTGAAGTTGAACAAAAAGATCGGTCATTTTTTTTCCCCCACTGACTCAAGCTTATGTGGGGGTAATGTGTTTTAACCTTTGAAAATTTTAACTTCAAGCCAAGCCTAACATATAACTCAGTTTTGACAGTAAACCCACATCCCTTTGTACTCAAAGAATTCCTAAGAAAAACCCACAAAACTTTCAGCCTATTCAATTGTACTGCAGTATATGGAATCCATTCATTAATATGGTGCAACCCCCCACCCTCACGACGTTTTATTATGTGCATTGTACTTTTTCAGAGATCTATGGCTTTTTCTAAACAGAAACACAACAAACTAATAAAACATTCCGTGTGAATTTAAATTCTCAGTACCATTATCAGCATGAGAGCAAATACCAGTGTTGTTATTCAATTAATATCCAGGTGTGTTTTAAAATTAAAGTAAACCTTTATCTTGTAAATGTGTTGTGTGTGAATAAACCAACGATTGAAGTCAAAAGCTGATTTTATCATCATGGGTACAGTGTTACTGTTACAGAAAGTGTATAATAAACAAGTTTTTATCTTTTTTCTGAACTGTAAAGATTTAAAGCAATTAGCACATAAA
This sequence comes from Oryzias sinensis, assembly GCA_037389245.1. Classification (NCBI taxonomy): domain Eukaryota; kingdom Metazoa; phylum Chordata; class Actinopteri; order Beloniformes; family Adrianichthyidae; genus Oryzias; species Oryzias sinensis. The sequence continues at coordinate 19,233,167 of CM074493.1, forward strand.
GATGCCTCAACAAAAGAATATACCAGTATATTTAACAACAATCCATCAATCTGTTGACACTTATATTGCCATTTAACTGTTGTTGTTTTAGAATAATGGCCTCCGTCCGGTGACCCTCAGTAGCAAAAATCCTAAGTATATGAAGTAGTGAATTTTTTTTTATTTATTTATTTATTTTTAAATTTTTAGTTGTGCTTTGTTATCAGCTGTTAAGTTTTACATCACAGCATTTCAGCTTCATGAGTTCTTATTGTCTTTAGTCTCTCTTTGAATTAATTGCGCCTCAGTGAATTGAAATTTATGGCTTTAAGTATTCCTCACCAGTCTTCACGTCTTTTGTCAAATTATGTTTAGGTTTTCTCGCCATCATCTTTTAGGTTTATTTAGTAAATTCATTTCTGCCAACAAGCCGTGCCTCACAGATTTGAGTCCTCCACAAACCTCCATATCCCACAAACATGTTATATTGAAAAGATGCAATTGAAGTCAGTACTGTGTAAATCAGACACATGGTTGGTGTCAAAATTAAAAACAAACATCTAAAAATATATGAACAACTTAAGAAAACATGCATTCTCATACAACCATATTTTGGAGAAGGGAGAACACATTTTTTAGATTCTTCAACACATTTTACAGAACAAATGCATTTGATCAACTTAAAGAGTTGGTGTGTTTAAATGAATTTATGAAAGCTTCAGCAGCAGATTGTCTATAAGAGTGACTTGTTGTACATGGTTTACAAGGCAGACTTTAGGATGTAACTCTGATGAATAAACAAAGCTGTGCCTGCTCCGTGTCATAAATCTGAAGCAGACTCTGTTAAAGAGCAGCAGGAGCAGATGGAAACAATGACAAGAAAATTAATTGGATTCTTCCTGTTAGTCATCAGACTCGCAGTGCCACTGAGCATCCAGCTCATCAGAGTAAACTGTGGTGATTACAGCGGACAGCTCCTACTTCCCTGACAGCCTCAAAATCAGCACCTTGGACAGCAGTTGTTACACAGGACATTGCTAAGTGAGGAAAAAACTATCTGAAGACACATTCATGTATGTATATATGAAAATAAAAATTAACATTTTAATGAGGTCAACCTTTTTCCATTAAAATTTGCAAAGATAACTTAATTATCTAGCCTCTTGAATTAAACAAATTGTACTTTTTTCTCATCAGATAATCCAAACGTAACTCTCTATTTAAAAAAAAAGTTAGATATACGTAATGTCTTAGACACAATAGTTTGGTTTAACAAAAAAATGGCTATCTTTTTGTTTTCTTTCACTAGAGGGCATATGAACTTGTTTTTTACTTAGAAGACCTTTGGTTTTCAAAGAACTGATCACTTTAATAAGTTGGTTCATTACCAAAAAAAAAGGAAAATATATTAAAGATGATATCCTAAGGTCTTTTAAACTAGGACAACTTAAAGAGTCATTAAGATTTTGAAGTCTTGTTTCTCTCTGTGTGGGACGCATTTTCTTCTCCTCTGTGACAGGTGCTTTTTCAGTCGACAGCAGCACTTTGTCTGCTAAGAATAATGGTCGCCTGATATCTGAAAGCAAAGACCCTGATCTCACTCTGCAAGTATTTTACTTTCCTTCAAGGTTGCATTGGAATATGTATGGTGTCTGAGAGGCCAATGAATCAGCTGTCACTCACCAAACTCATACATCTTAACTATATGGAAGCTGCTCGTCTCTGATGTGTGTATTTGTGGGTGTAGAAGGAGGAGTACTGATTTAAAAAAGTGCACAAAAAGTTTTTGAGCTTGGTTCTTTATTTTTTACCATTTTAAAATATTACTGATTAACTGTAACACATAAGTAGATTGATAGAATTCAAAACCATGTAACAAAGTAGGACCGACAGTTTATCTGAAAAAAAAAAATGGGTTCACTTTTAAATGTGATTTATTCTTGTTATGTGATTCTATATCTGAAGTTGATGCTGTTTCAGTCCCTTAAACTAAACTAAATGTGTAGGGGGGTGGAGTGGTTGTGCGTGTGACTGTGGGAACTGGATTTGAGGTTTAGTGCCTAGCCCCTTTTTTATTTTACCAAATGATTGCAATTTTTATTTCAGTTAAAAAAAAATTTATAAAGTGGATTTTGGCGTACTTTACCTGGTCTAAATATTTTCTCTAGGACTGTTGCAACAAGGCAATTTTGTGTCTGGATGGAAATTAAAGGTCTAAACATGCATCCTTGTCATATAATTTTATAACTCGATTGGGGATGAAACTGTATGTTATGTTTCTACATTTTTGCAATAAAAAGAGCTAGAAAAAAAACTCATATTTTGTGGATGTTTTTTTAAACTATTTACTTGTTTGGTCTAAGTGCTGGTGGTATTATGATTTTTTATTTTTTTAGATTAGAAGAAGAGGATCAATAAATGTTGAAACCATCTGATAAGATTTGTTTTAAGCATGGGACAATAAAAAAAATAATTATATATATAGTATATATATATATATATATATATATATATAAGCATAATCAAATAAGAACTGTAACAAATGCAAGTTAAATATTCCTCTGAGTGCTGGAAAACAGACCAGACTCTTCATTAACATCATCATTTATATTCAACATCTTCTCCCGATGTTCCTCTGCAGGAGGAAGGAGTAAAATCACTCAATCGCTGCCTCCACCCGCCTGTTTTTGGACCCTATTCCTCGTTCTCTCCCTCTGCCAACTCATTTACAGCAGCCCACCCTGTGGCACACAACCTGGCCCCCATGATGTCACAATTCCTCCCAAAGACATTTCTAATTAAAATTAGGAAGAGCTGTTTGAGGGTGTGGGTGGGGGGTCACAAGTTTCCAAATATCCAAGATACACTTACAGGTTCACCATCATATGCTAAGGTTTTGAGACACATGCCCACATAATAAATCAACTTCAGTAGGCATTCACGTTTTGATGCAGCCTGACGCAAAGACAGTAAAGACACACTGAGGCTACCACCGGCTACAGTTGGCCATCACACAGAGATGCTAATGAACTGTGAGAGTAGACAGGCAGATAGAAAGAAGAAGAAAGGCCACTTGGAGAATAATTAAGGAAGAAACTGCCGTGCAAGAAAGATTTGCCCAATTAAACACTGAAAAAGGTTCAAGGGAAACGAGAAAAAAAAGGAAGAGGAAGAGAAGCTTGAACTGAAGCAAAAAGTGGTGAGCGGACAGTGTTTGAAAAATAGATGAACTTGGGTGAAGGAAGGAAGATCTGATCAGAGCTCTAATCTTTTTCAAAAACGTAGCAGGGCAGTAAGACTCTGAAAACTGCTTTAAGCATTACAACGAAATGCGACTGTTGCCTCGGCTACAACTAGTTAGCTTAAAAGTCTGCACAAAATACACCAACATGTGCTTTACTGTGTGCTTGTTACCAGTTATAATAGGTTGGAATATGACTGTTTATCTTGTTAATTATCGCTAAACCGGATTTCTCCGTGTCAAAACCGAATCAATTCATGTTTATTGCATCAACTGCCAAGGAGTTACGATGTGTCAAAGCTCATGTCTATGCCGTTAAAGGGTTAAAGGACATTTTAGAAAGGAAAATGTAAAAAATATATAACTAGAAGAAAATCTGCTCCTGGCAAACCAATCAAGTGAGATCTGGGAAATACTAACATCACCACCTAAAACCCACAAACAAGAGTTTTATCTTCACTTGAAATTGTTCAGAAATTTAAACTAAAACTCAGGGCTCCACATTGTGTCGCACGTTAACTCTTCATGAGAAACAGAAAATAAGCACCTTTGTGCCCATAAAGGTCTGAGCAAAAGAATCTGACTGTGTTCAAGCAGAAACCTGGCACACAAAAAGATTTTACCCTCAGTGTCTTGGGGCCTTGTTGTTGGATGATGCATTGCACAGTCAAAAGTGACTTGTGTTACGGCACACAGAGGAAACAAAGTATGTGCATTATCTTTTTTACTGCAGTGTGTTAGGATCCCTCCACGGTGCTTGGAGAGGGCTCCCTGTAATATGTGTATGTGAATTTCTGTCTGTCCTGTATTGTAGAGCACAGAATCGTGTGCTGTCGGTATGAGCTGAGTTGGTCAGTTTTCTTTGTTTTTTAGGGTTTTTTTTTTGAGTGCATGATTTCTCCAAAGGTGGTGGAAAAGATGGAAAAATCACTTGCAGTGAAATGCAATTACTTTGCCAAAACTAGTTTTTCCAGAGTTTAAACACTGCAGTGAGACAATAATGACATTCAAGATGATAACTGAGCAAACAGGAGCCTGGAAGAGGGGTTTTAATTTTCCCCCCCAACTGCTCCCTCTTTGACCATCTGTCACAGAGGTATTTTTTTTTTGTTTTATTCCCCATACTGTACTGACTGAGTCGCTCATTCTCAAACCTTTCCAAAAATGACATTTGATTAGTGAAAGTTAAACACAGTAGCTGTTCAAAATGCATTGTGTCTTATTACAGCTGACTAGATGATTTTTGTTTTGTTTTTACTAATTTATTCTCATACTGTTGGATTTCGTGCCCTTCTTTCCAATGCCTTCTTGTGTCATCACTAACACATTTTAAGCCCATTTTGCAGATCCTCGAACTAAGCACTTTATTTCACACTAAGCAGACGAGCAACACCCCCAAAAATACACACATGGGTAAAACTGTATGAAATGATCAGGAGTTAACCATAATGTCTGCATGCTGAGCAACAAAGAAACAAGAGGGCAACATTATCATTTCAAACTAAAATGTATCTGGCACCATGAATATAAATTCATTTTCTGTATATTTGGTACTGTTCTTGATGTCGACTTTTTGATGTTTTGATTGACATTCCAATTCTTTATAATTTTAATCCATTTTTTTCTCTTACTTCTTGTTATAAGACTGTGGATTGTCAGATAAATGTATCTAGACATTAAAGAAAAACACAATTAGAAACAACAGACCACAACAAAATGAAGTTTCTCATAAAAGAAGGACGAAACGCAAATGTGGCAGAAAACGTCCACCACGCTTCTCTTCTCAAAGGATCTGCTTCTCCCATGCACCTTTATTAAGAATTCAAGTGGGAGGTTACAATTTCCAGACAAAGAGAAAAGTTTATTAGGGGTGTCGTATAATGAACCATTTGGGTGGATTCTAAGTTCAAACAGTATTCCATATCAGCTATAAGGACAGTGTGTCGTAAAACCTCCTCATCCTAGCTGGGATGAGAAACAGATGAACAAACAGAACTGTTTTCTAAAAAGAATTTCTAACAACATCTTGACGCAGGACACGGTACTTGAATTTAAGATGATTTCTCAAAGCACAAGTGGTTTCTCAGAACTAGGTTGGTCCTGTCAACATGCTTGCTCTCTGCACCACAGAGAACATAAAAAAAAATCAGAAGGTTAAAAAGCCTGGAAAAGTCGACAGGCCAGAGAGCAGATACCTTGATTAGACTGTACTCAAAAATAGAAAACAAATCACAAAAAAGTGAGAATTATACTGAAGCAAAGCCTGAACTGACAATGAACAAGTCTCTCCTCCTCACCCAGTGATTTTTGTGTTTAGCTTTTCTCAAACCATAAAAACTCTTAGATCAGTTTAACTATGAATGGATAGTCACGTAAACAAATCATGTGGTATGACTCATTAGCTTTGAGCATCTTTCTCATTTAGTTTGTCTCTTCTTTGTCAGATTTGTTATGGTACCTCCACCCCAGCTTCAAATGTCCTTCCCTTCACAGATCAGATTCCTGTCACCACATTCCTGTTTCCTCTGTTCTCTGTTGAGAAAATCTCTTCTCACTTGGAGCATATTGCACCTTTGTTCTGCCCTTCTCTCTATGAGTCCTTCCCTTTTAACTGCCTTACTCTCTCCTCTTCTTGTTCTTCATCTTTCTCTGATTCTCTCACCCTTCTTCTCTTCCTCACCTGTTCATGTATTAGTTATATTACTCCTCAAAATTTCTGTGTGAAGTTTCAAGATCCTCCAACACACTGGTTGATGCACATGAAAGAGCAATGGACATGGGATGCCAACAACATGACACAAACACACACACATATACACAGACTAACAAATGCACATTCCCCAAGGCAGGCCCTGAGGACCTGCTTAAAGAGAAAGACCAAGTCCACACTGGCCTTTGCACTTCTCATTTCACACTCATGGCTTTTTGGACACAAACACAACCCGTGATGGAGAACATTTAACAGACTTGCAAAACTTTTCACTCATAGGTGTTGCTTTAAGTCCTTGACTTTTGCATGAAATTATTATTATTATTTTTTTTACACAAGAAACACTCCTGGGTAGAGCTGTGACGGTGTGAGATTTTTTATCACTGCGGTGATAAACCAGCAGGGGGCGCAGTGTCGCAGAGACATTCAAACTCCACACAGAATGGAGAATGACTTGAACCAGGTTTTAAACTATGGCTCTGAGGCTAGAGTGCTAACCACTGCACCACCATGCAGCCCAGAATTATGTGATTCCATTTAAAGTCCTTTACACCATTTAATGATAAAACCTCTTTAGATTGTTAAAGGAAAATCATCCACCCCAAGAGATTTACACAACAATCTTTATTCAAAGACCCACTTCGACGAATATCGTGTTCTTGGTGTTTTTTTTTTTAAATGTTCTTGTGGCATAGTTTTGATGATGGAGGACATATTTAGGAAGAAAAAATAAATAAATTGCGTTTCTAAGAATAGACAAAAAGAATTTGAAAAATAGTTTATTTGTGATGCAGAAGGTGGGCGGGGTTACTCCATGCCAACGGTCCCACGAACAAATCAGAGGCAAATTTCAACTGAACAAGTGTCGCTCCCAGAAAATGACAATTATAATTAAAAGACCACTAAGAACTCTTTGAAAATAGATCGGAGTGGGTCCTTAAGGGGTTTTCCAGGATTACTAAAATGTTTAAGAAAAAAAAAAAGAACAATTATTACAATACAAGGCTACAACACAAAATTGCAAAACAGATTTTTCTGCTTTCTTTTGTGGTTGTATTTTAACACGAGTAGAAATATACGGTTTCAAAAAGTAGTCGCATGCTAAATGCAATTAATGAAATGAATGACAAAACATGGACAAAAAATAAATTTACCAAAGGAACCCACTGTGTTACAGTTTAAACCTTTTGTTCATAGATCAAAAAGTAAACCTTAGATTGACAACCACAATTTGGGAAAAGACATTTGAATTTTAGGAAGAGTGGAAAAAGAATACCTGCCATCAGTGGGCTACATTTAGACATTTACTTTAGTTTTAAAATGTAAATCTTTATTTCGCAAAAGCATGTGCTAACATTCCAGAGTCATGTTTAAACCTAATGTTCAAGCAGTTGTGACGGCTGTCATTGAAAAGCTATGCAACTGTGAAGCAACGTTTAAAGGTTGGACATATTTTTTGAAATATTGCACCAGAAATAACCAACTCATTTTGTGAATTTCAGGGAGAAACCCGTTTGATCTAAAGTCCACTGCATTTTATATGTGAACTGATTACCATCAGAGCAGAACTCCTCACTTGGAAGTCAAACGCACTTCTTAAGCAGTTACTTCCTTAAATTGAAGGTTTTGTTGTGCTCACACCCAGTAAAAGTTCACAGTGTCAGTCGGCCTCCAGAAATCTGACACGTACAGCAGAGCTGTCCACTCCGCTATTGATTTCCTTATCAGGCAACAGACACACAGAAAATGCTGGGAATGAGCTTTGGGCCAACAGAAACCTCTGCGGACAGACTTTCACTCACAGGCGCAGCCACATTGTGCCAGCTCTAATTTTTGGGGTGCAATCAGTTTAAAAATGACCCTGGGAGGTTTAGAAAAATGTGGATGTTTTATTGACACACACTCATGGTGTCCACAGAGCTCTGGCCGACAGTGACTGTCCTTTATTAACCTATGCCCAACCGATTCTTATCTGCAATACACAGGACACCCACACTTACACCCATGTGTCCAAACAAAAATATGTCTGTGCACAACACAAAACATTAACTAGTGATTAAAAAGACGTGCATTTCAGAGGATGCTCATTCTTTAACATGGGCGCACTGTCTTTGTTTGGCATCACTGTCATGATCCACACCTCAGCTTCGTCCTGAAGTCTGAATCACTACAGCAGTCAACCCAATACTTCCACTCACTTCATTTTAACCCTAAAAGCGTCACCTAATCTGTTCCGCTCTGAAAGATGCTGGACTGCACAAAATAAAAAAAAAATTTCCATTAAAATTGTATGTTAATAATTCATTCCATCTTAAAAATCCTGTTTATCTTTTTATGTATCTTTTATTACTTCTTTTTATTAATTTTCCTCAAAGCATGCTACATTTGAGAGTTCATTTTCAAATTTCCTATATTTTTCTGTCTAGGCGGTCCTTATAAAGGCAGTTGCTGTGAATTACAAGCTCAGACACACACAAGCACAGCCGGGGGGGCTGGTTGAAAACTTGTTGCCCTGGGGCCCTGACTGCATCTGTTCTACAAGAGCCATACAAATGAGAAAAGCATCCGAGCAGAGAGAAACATCTGCGCGCACATGTGTGTGTGCCTGCATGCGTGTGTGCCTCTGTGTGTATGCGCCTGTGTGTGTGACAGAGGTGTTTGGATGTGTGTCTGTATAAGTGATCTGTGAGCAGACATTCAGTCATCTTCACTGTCAGGCTTTTGTTGCCTGTGTGTGCGTGTGTGTGTGCGTGCGTGCGTGCGTGCATGCGTGCGTGCGTGCGTGCGTATGATACCAAGTTGTTAATGTCAACAGGTCTTATGACTAAAACTTTATCTAAGATTATATCCCATCCAAATCTGGTTCCTTCTTTTTTTGTTTCTCTGTCCAGCAGCTAAGCAAGTCAGTAGTTACTTGAAGCTTAAAGCCTTTTATCCGTTTATGTCTAAGGACGGAGAGGAAGGGATTCGTGGGGAGGGGATAGAAGAAGTGTCCCTAAAGACTGTCCAAAGTTATATGATGGGGACACCTCAACCCACTTCTGTGTGTTGCTGTGTGTGCGGGAGGGAGGCAGGGAGGGAGGGGAGGGGGGGTTGCAGAGTCAAATTCAGCCCCACCATCTGGGGGTGGCATCAGAAAAAGGCTAGGGGCCACTAAGAGCAGCAGACCAGTCAGGCGCACACACAAATGCCAATAATGGATCATTCTGAGAATCTCAGCACTGCAAGGCTCCTATTCCAACTTGGGATGGTGAGGTCCACCACCATTTCTGCCCCTAGCTTTGCATTTAAGAAAAATGGCATCAAACTGACCTCTTCTATCCAAAATTTGGTAGGGGACAGGATCAATGTTTTGTTATATATTAATCATTTAATTGTCTTTTACAAATAAAATAAATAACTAAATACAGTAGCTAAATAAATAAATGCAGTCTTCTATAAAATTAGATCAGCTAAATATAAAATAATTGATGAGCAGAGACTTCAGGCACTGTTGAGCTAATATGCAACCAAGGAATTATGATGCGAATCTTTAAACTGCAAATGCGCCAACCTCTTTGGGGTTTTTAAAAAAAGGCTGATGGGCAAATTAACAGCTGCAGCCATAAATGCAGCTTTTTTGACTTCTTGTTGTTCTCGCCACGTGATAGTTGGCTGATTTCACAGATGAATTAACATATTATCAAGACACAAAAACATCTTTTCTACCCCTGATAACTTTCTATATTTGTGTGTAATGACGGGAGAGAGACACAAAAAATAAAAATAAATACCTAGAAGCTAATGTAAAATTATCTTCGTGGATGAATGTGATCTGCAGTCTAAAAAACAATTCAAAGTACCTTTATAAAAACACTTAATTCCTATTTATCCGTTGTTTCTGAATCATGTCAGAATATAACTTTGCATGAATGAACACGTATGGGACACAGTCATGCAGAGTGCACGTGCAGACCTCCGTCACATGAGAAGCAGCTCTCTGTGCGCTCCCCTGCTCACACCTGGCTGAACAACCCAGTAATTAACCCTGATTTCACTTAGTGAGCATGGGGAATACACACACACACCCACGCATGGAACACACATTCATCATGTCACCATACCAATGAAACACAAACCGAGAAGCACTGAGGTGCACAAATCCAGAGACAGGCGAGCTCCACAAAGGCGACACCTCAGCATCTTAAGTGACTCATAAACACATCAGTGTGTAAATCAAGGACAGTGATGCACAAATGCAGCTACACACAGACTCGGCTCACAGGGCGTCAGGAAGGTGTGCCCATGCATGTGTGCCTGATTTTTACCTTTTGTTCACCACATTGGCAAAAGGTTATTCTCCTGGCATGAGGCAAAGCTGACTGCACCTGAGCTCCATGCACACACACACACGCACTTACACACAAACACACGGCATTCACTTTTACTGGAATGTTTAGTGGGGTTAGGAGAACAAGCATTTAGGAGCTCCCGGGAGTTTCATCTGCGCTCCGCTAACAGATGGTAATGACATTTTCTTTCCCCTGGACGATCATCTAATCAAAACAGCAACGCATGCACACACTCCAGCCTCCCTTCAGATTAAAACACCCTTGAAACACCAATTGAGGTTAACCGTGCAATTCAAACCTTAGCTACAAGAGAACATCACTCAGGTCAGCACAGCTCGGCTCAAATTTTTGTTTGGAGTTTGTGGCATAAAAGCATCCATACCGTAATGCAGTAGGAGATACTGACGATGCAAAATAAAATGTCAGGAAGAAACATTGTGGACTAAAACTCAGTTTATAACTTTATAGCAGAATCTTATTTGGATTGGTGTCTGCTTTCAGTCATCATCTCACTATGTTTATGTCAAATTTTCTTATAAAGTTTAACAGGAAAAAAAATTAAAAATGAAATAAATCAAGAACAATATGTTGCTTAAAATATACAAGTTTAGTTGGAGTTTCTTGAGTGCATTCTGTGAAAAAGTGAAATGTGGTGTTAATGTTTTTACAACCCTGTTTCTGAGTGACTGAATGACTTGGCTGTTGTGTTTTGATTAAGGTGCTCGTTTCCTTCCCCCACTGGGAAAATGATCTGAAAATGCTCGTTCATCAGCTTAAGCTGTGGGTTATTATGTAAAAAATTTAAAATCAAGAATTCATAAGTGCCAATTAGACTTTAGATCATTATTGCGAAATTAAGCACAGTCTGGGGTGATATGCTATAAAAAATACTTTGAGGGTTAAAACACTGTTTGGGGCATCTTGGCACCTTTTTTATAGTAAATGGCAATTTCATCATTGTTATGTCATCTTAAACTATAGACGGTTGTTATGTCCAATGTTTTCATTAACTATAACCTCAGCAATTGTAACGTTAACATAAATAAAAGAGAATACTGTCTTATGATGGATACAGAGATCACCAGAAATCTTAGTTTATTTTTCCAGGTAAATTTAAGCTAAGGATGTGTTTCAAGCTCCAACCTGCACAGCTATTATCCTCCCATCCAAGTTATTTCAATTTTTTTATCCAACAGGATGCTCTTAAAAGAGCAATTTAAACTCTTGTTTTTTCATGTTTTTAAAAATTGACCTATATTCTCCAGGTTTCAGGATGGACAGTCTACCAAAAGGCCACTTACCTTGAGAACATTTGAGCACACTCCAGCAGAAACCATCTATGTATAACATCAATGATGATGCAAGGACAAAAATATGTTGCCTTTTATTTTTGCCTTTATTTCCTCTATTTTGCTTTCACACCTTACTCCTACTGAATATTATGTCTTCTTTGGACACTAGCCAGGGCAGCTTGGTGGTGTGGCAGTTAGCCCGCTCACCAGCTTCCTCCCACAGTCAGAAAACATGCATTGTAACCTAGTTGGTTACTTTATATTAATATTTTTGTGTGAATGTGAGTGTGTGTTGTTATGTGGCCCTGTACTAGACAGGTGACCCAATTCAGGCCTCACACCGCTTACGCCTAACAATAGTCTGGATAGGCTCCAGCAACCTTGTGACACCGAAAAGTCACACGTCATCACTGTTTTCCACCGTTCCTTTTTATGAATTAAAATTGTTTGTTTATTTACTTGATGTCTGGTTACACCTGTGTTGCTCTGGTGTTGGCATTTAACTGCAGTAGCAATCAAACTGTCTTCTAGGCGTTACATTAAACAAAACTTTGACCTGATATCTGTCTCCTTCGGCTTTTCCCATCAAAGGTCGCCACAGCGAAACAACCTCTCCTTCGAGGAGGAGTCGCATGGTTAACTTGGCAATGTTTTAACATCGGATGCCCTTCCTGACGCAACCCTCTTAATCTATCCGGGCTTGGGACCGGCACAGAAGCAGAGAAGGGAATAGGGAGCAGCCCGGATTCGAACCCTGGTTTCACAGCCGGAAGGCACCGCAAACCAGTACGAGCTAAACTGGCTCAAAACTGTGACCTGATATAAAACATCCAAATTTCGACTGTTAATAAACTCACACAGCACTTTGAATCCATTAACGTGCAGTCGAAAGGGATCTTGACGGAAGGAATGCAACAAGTCGAAAGAAATTAGTCATAACTTTCTCTTCACTCGGATGCCTTTTAAGTTTGTAGTTTGAAACCGAGAACAAAGATAGTTATGACAAGATTGTGAACATATGGTGCAACGGAGCGAGACAAGAGGCAACAGAATGTAATCATGTCTGACAACAGCAGAATGCTGTGATGTTGTAATTCTATCAAAGCCTTTATAATAAAATTAGCCAACCTCCTCTCCACTCTACTTCAATATCTTTCTCAGCAGGACCCAACAGTACATCTTATTGTGCGTGGAACTATGAGGTGGAGAGTAGGTGAATGAATCATTACTTCATATTTCTTCTCTGTGTTAGTGCAAATGTTCACATATAATATTAGAGAATTAAAATGACATTAAAAGTAGAATGCAACGACGCATTTGGGCAACACACAAATTGATACAACTATTGGAATGCTGTGAAAATTTACAAATTCATTTAAAATGATAAATTGTAAATTGTTTTCTGTGTGTGTAGTTCCTTTGTTCCCCTGCCAAGTGATAAAAGCGTGAAAATAAGGTTAAATGTGCAACTGTTTTGTATGCAAGTATAAAAATTGACCTGAAAAAGAAACTTTAAACCCACTGTGATACAACCATCTGTGTTTTTCAAACCTTTTTCACAGTCCAACTATGAAAACTTCTGATATCACAAAGTGTTTTTCTCTGGCTACTTGGCTTAGGTTTAACTCATAAAATCTACTGAAATTTTTATTTTAAGGCTGCTGGAGCCTTTAGAAAGTGATTTTTGGTTTCAAAGTTGAAAGAACTAAGCATTTCAAATGTTTGGATCCATTTCACAGCTTGAAAGAATGAGAGAGAAAATGAACCAAAACCACTGGGAGGAGCATCGACTGAAAGAGCAGAGGCTCAGAGGGCTCATTGTGGGATCTGGTCACTTCTCTGAGGCTTACTCAGTATTCCCTCCATGCTGTTACCACACCACAAATAAGCAGAAGCAACAAACAAATTCACATGAACACAGAAGAAAGCCGTTTTGCACACATTCTAATGAACTGTCCAACTTTAGGCCATCTGCTGTTTACAAATAGGATATATATTCTAGCTGCAGTTTATGTGAAGACATGATCAGCAAACGTTACCTTTAACAATGAGGTCAGCATAGTTGGATACCCCAGAACCTCCATCTGAGCGGATGACGCAGCGGTAGCGGCTGGTGCTGCGCTGAGATGTGTCACCAACGCTGACAGTTGCTGAAAAACGGCGGTGGTTCACCACTCTGGTCACCATCAGCGCCGTGTCTTTGCCGTTCCACTGCTGCAAGGTGGGAAGGCAAGAACAGTCTGTTAAAGCTTGTAGTAAATAGTCATAATTAAATGATTGATAGCTGATGACTGACAATGCCATAGATAAAGCTCATACGTAGATGTCTGTAAGCCTGGTCTACACAATTCACACTGAATACGTGGCATACCAGTATTCAAATGATCTAATAAAGATGGATTAATGGAGTTGAAACTATTTTAACAATTTTAGCAAATGGCGTATATTTTTATAGCGCTTTTCTACCTTCTGAAAAGGCCCAAAGTGCTTTGCAGTCACAGTCCCATTCACCCAGGCACACACACACACACACACACACACACTCTTCTCCTGGACCTACCACAACCTATATCCACCAGGAACAATGTAGGATTCAGTGTCTTGCCCAAAGACACTTCAACACATGGGCGTGCAAGGCGGTTACCTACAGAGGTCAACCGCCCCCTCTCTGCACCATGGCCAAAAGTTCTTACTTTCAAAGGGTTTTTCAGTCTTACTCTTAATAGAGGGATTTATTCTGAGCAAAAGAAAACATTACTGAAATGTAGGAACATTTTTTAAAGTACATCAAGAGTATTTAAAGACTTTGTTTAATAAGTCTTGTGGCTGAATAAGAGGCGATGTTTGTTTGTTTTTTGTAGTTAGAGACATTGGACTGAGGGCTTTACTTAGGTTTCTCCTATTAAAACATGTACACTGATACTGTTTGGGAAAAAATTAAAGGTGATTTCACTCTGGATTGATTGGTGAAGTATCTTTCCCCAGATAGTCTGCTTCATTTAGCAGGTGTGAAAGGTTACTTTAACCCTGGTGTCAACCGAACACGCAAACCCCAGTCTGTGTGAAAAAAAAGGTCTTGGCCCTCTACTATATAAAGGATTAATGTGGTTCATCAACATGTGGTCAGTCTGAGAACTAGCAAGGTTAATGGTAAGGTTTTGGTTTTTATTCCAGGTCAGTGTTCCCAAAGACACTACCTGTACAAATGTGCAAAAACTGTTACTGAAAGATACACTAACTTCTCTGAACAAAACAGAATCTAAAAACTGTACCCGTGCTATTATCTGCCTTTCCTACCTACATCTAATTTATGTAGAACTTAGTATTTTACAAGCCAATTCAAAGAAAAAAAAACATTTTCCCTAAATGACGCAATAAAAGGGTCAATGCTCTCCATTGCAAATAACATTACTGTGCGGTACAGAGCTCTCAGGGTACATGCCTACGTGCTGTGAAAACGTGAATGCAAGCCAAAGCACACGGCTGTAAAGTGGAATGAATGCAGTTGCATGGTTGCGCATAACACACACGCATAGACATATGACATTTGCAGAAATGGAATCACTGGTGCAAAGAAGACCAAGGGGTTTTAATCTTTCCTGAAATAGAGCCGGCACTACTGTGAATGTTCAAAAACGTAAATTACAGAATGAAGTGGACAAAGATTTCTAACACTTTGTGACAACCATAGATATTTGTAGTGTCCTGCCCATCTCATCACATCAATGTACACATTTCCTGCTGCTGCTGCCATTCATGCACAGCTGGACTGATTTGTTGTTGCTGACCTGCAGCCAGAGTTTATCCTGCTGAGACCACTTCCCTCCAGCTGTGCACTGAAATGTAGCATTCTGACCCACGTTGACCTCCACGTTCTGCAGGCGCAAGAAGTGTGGAGCTTTACCTGGAAGATGAACAATAATGTTTAAGATGGAGAGTGTACAAAACTGAACAAAATCCACATTTAATGCATTGCAAAAGTAACATTTTAAAGGGAAATCTAAGAAAATTGGGGTGTTTCAGGCCTCTCAGAAATACCTATTTAAATAGGTTCCGCTTGAGTTTGTCCAATGGCTGTCAGAATCAGTCAGTTAAATAAACATGCATTGAAAAACATGGCAGACTGTCAGAAACAGCATGCTTCTGACAGCATGCCAATGACCCACAAGACCAATCAGTCAATTAAACAGAAGCAGTTCGGTTCATTTAGGCATGAAGATATGTTTAGCATATCTGTGGAGGTTAAACCTGGCATCAGATTGAGTAAAAAAACGAGGGATTTAAGACACGTTTCATGTAGCTTGATAAAATTTTGACTAACATCTTATGAGAGCATTTCTCCAACAAAACTGCATTTCTGCTGCTGTCATAGAATGGGCAGACAGCTGGTTCCAATTGCAGCAGGTTTTTTAGTCCACAAAGCTAAATCAGAATTAGGCAGGCAGGGATAAATAGTGAGCATGGGAGCATCAGAGAAGAAAGAGGAATAGTCAAGATCCAGGTAAGATTTGGGGCAGGCGACAGGCAAACGAAGTCAGAGACGAAACGGGGTCAGGAAGATCAGTTTCAGATATAATGTCAGTAATGCAGGTAGAGTGGTACAAACAATACTTTGCACTGAGTGAGGCTCAGTGCAGTGCTTATATACGGTGAGTGGTTGCACATAAGAGTCAAGTGTATGGC
This sequence comes from Oryzias sinensis, assembly GCA_037389245.1. Taxonomy (NCBI): domain Eukaryota; kingdom Metazoa; phylum Chordata; class Actinopteri; order Beloniformes; family Adrianichthyidae; genus Oryzias; species Oryzias sinensis. The sequence goes on from CM074493.1 coordinate 19,249,403, forward strand.
TTCCAGAAACTGTATGCTGGGGTTACTGGGAAATGTGGTTTGTTTAGAACTCCCGCTGATGACCAGAGAAGGAAACAGAGCTCTGACTTCAGCGAGCTGCACTGCTGTAGTATTGATTTGGTGGGACAGTATGAAGTACAGAATCTGTCTCATGTTTTAGTCATGATATGTGACACCTGTCTATATGTAATCCCTGAAGTTTGATGAATTTTCTTAGTTTTAATGGCTGTTATGGATTTTGAAGACATGCAGGTCATAGTAATCTAAACAATCTGAATGAAAATAAACCTGACGTAACCTGGGAACCCTTTAAATGTTAAGCTTTTAATCCAAAATGTTTCTATGACTCAGATCTTGAATAATTAAGCATTTTGTCTGAATTCTTCAGATGTATTGTGGTGTAAAAAGATGAATCCAAAGGCAAAGCTCTCAGTTTACTATTAAACGTTCCTACCCTCAATTGTTGCCATGAGCTATCAATTTTAAACAAAAGATGGTGGCCACACACAGCTGGTGAAAAATGACTGCATTATCCATTAAAGTTTGGGCTTAAGCTCATCTACTTTAGGAGGAGCAAGATATCCCTCCACAGAGAGAAGCTAAATAAGATGTTTGGATGTCTGTCAAGAATGCTGCCTTTTTAGTGAGAAGATAGGCCAATAATGAATTCAAAGGAAGCCCAATGGTAGACCCTAGTCTGACTACTTGTAGATACATGCCTGTCTGACACCAACAAGCATGATGCTTAATTACATACTTTGACAGCTGGATCTAATAAAGGCTTCAGTGAACGCATACTGGTTTGATCCTATGCCACTTTATGGAAGTGTTGTCTGCAGAGAAGCAGAGAGAGTCATGGCAACGAGACAGACGAACAGTCTTTCAGTTGATCATGCAGCCAGACGATGGGTGACTTTGGTCTGGCATTGAGACCATTCTGCGACTGGTTGATTTCATTTGACTGTCTGCAGACTCAGATAAGCCCAACGGAGTGTGCGCCGCTCATTTAGCAATGATAATTTGCCTTGACACTAATGTTCTGACTGCTGCAAATGACGAAGACTTGCACGACAAGAGCAGGTTGTTCCTTCAAAACCTGTTTAAACTCCCCATTTCCTTCTTAATGCTATCACCTTTAGCTTATTTTATTGTGTTTTCTTTTTCTTTTATCTGTGTTCACAATTGCTGATATTTGCGTCATATTTTGCTTTTAAACTTAATCTATGGCACGTATATACTGAATCAGTAGGTATGATTGAATTCCACTTAACTTAAAGTCCTCCTCTAAACATTTTTTGATCTGTAGTAAAAAGCATCCCAGTGGTCTTTTAATCATGATTATGCTGTTTTTAGCCAGAATCAAAGAAATTGTGTCATTTTCTAGTACATAGTTTCTGCAAAGCAGCAGAAGTCGTGGTCGAGACTGTTGGCGTGGACACCAAAAATACAATTTTCTATCGAGTAAATCTTTAAGCTTTTCCTACTTGGTTGGGAAAGTCGTGGTATATTTTTAAACCGAATAAACTGCATTTAAATATTTAGCAAACACGAATAACAAAAATGCCGTGATTGGGTCGTAGAGCGATTTTTGGTAAATTTCTGACAGATTTGAGTTAGGGAGACCCTGAGTTTTAAAATTATTCCTTTCACCTTGTAATCCATCAATGAATCTCACAATCTGTCCTTCAAACTGCATCTGTGTGCATAACAGCCATAAAACAGCCACAGACACTCAGTAGGGCTGCCAATGTGCAGGGTCACATGTACAAAAGCATGCAGTCTGTCTCACTCACGGCAGGGGTGAGCCAGGACTCGTATGTCGTCGATGGCGATGTACCCCGGATGGCCTTGGACTGAAACCGCTTCAAATATTACCTGAGAGCAGAGGAAGACAGGGAGAAACAAAGTAAGAAGATGACATGAAAAGGAGTCAGAAATCAAACTTTTTCTTCAGCTGTCTGCAGCATCTTGATGTCCCTGTGAAGCTCAGATGGGAAGCCTAGGGGAATTTTCCACTAAGAGTCAGCCACTATTTCTCTTTTCACTTCACCACTTCTGTTTTCATCGTTATGCCAACCACATATGTTGTCAGATTTCTCCTCTTTTTTTTGTACTTCTGCTCCTTGTTCCATGCATTTCTGCGCATTTTCTTCTGTCCAACTCTTCCCTTGACCTTTTCTGATTCCCATGTTTTTAAACATACTGCATAAGCAGCCATTATTTCGTTTTTTGACCACTCCTTTGTGTCATTTCCGAATTCTCTTCTTCAGAGCAGTCTCTTTTTCTTTGCACAGCTTTTAACACACTGTGAGGGTGACAGGCAGTGAGCAGGGCTGCCACGGGGCCGTGCACTCCTGGCTCACATACACACACACACACACACACACACACACACACAAACATGGACGTACCTCTGTAGTGTGCTTGTCAGGCTCCTCTACTCAGTCTGAATACTAAAGACCTCTGGTAGCTCAGACATAAATTCCACTCTCCCTAGCAGAAATGTCACTCGTCAGAGGCAAATATGGATTTTATTTTATGTTTTTCTTTAGTCAGAACCAAATTTCGCAGCTTGGTGTTGGCTTCTGACTATCTGACCAGATATTAGCTTACTTGAGAAAAGAAAGGAACTCAAACTTAAGGCAGAAATTTGTGTTGATTTGAACCAGATTCAATGGAGTTTCTGTATTAGGTTATTTAATATGTTCTATTTGTTGATGATGCTTTTGTGCTTCTTTTTTAGTTCTTAACAAATACTTTTTTTTGTTGCTGGACATAAAAATGTATTTTTTGAAATTCAGTGATTTTCCCACTAAATCCCCACATTAAGCAACTTAATACATGTGAGACAAATTCTCGTTATGATAAAGTGACACATTGTTATGTTAAACCTACGGTGGCCGACAGGGCTTCCGTTGTGCTGAGCTTAATGCTAATGCTGCGGTTATGTCGTCGCACTTCGGGTAATGCCGTTGCGCTGTCTCTTAATGCCGTTGTGCTTCGGGTAATTTTCGCGCTTCGGGTAATGCCGTTGCGTTTTTCCATTTGTAAGTAGTGTGAGCCCTGTCGGCCACCGTATAAACCACCCTCTTATAATAAATGTAACTTTAAAAAAATAGAAAAAAAGCTAAAGTAATGGTAATTTTTAATGATTTGAGGTGTCTATGTTAAAACTGTTAAGGGTTTACATATGTTGTGAGGTGATAGAACTTCTATGTGTTTTTAAGACCACAGATCAGAGCTGAAGAAAAAGAAGAAGAATATTGTTTTATCGTCTACCTCTGAACCAGCTCTGAAGCAATTCAAAGCAAAGTTCAAAGACAGTGCTACAAGTTTGTTGTTGCCCTTGGTGCCCAGCGGTAGTCTCTTCTTCAAAATGGCAATATTTTTGTCTTTGGAGAAAAGGAAAATGTCATCTCTCTGCAGGAGGTTTTGTGTAATTAGGGATGGAAGCCCACAGAGAGACACAAAAGCATTTAATTCACTTTGGTTACTATTGTCCGTGATATGTGTGTGTGCGGTGGAGGGGTGCTGTCACCGAGCACAGCTCAGTCATTAGGTGGAACACAGTCACTGCAGAGCTGCTACCTCACTAAAACAACCCAGCGGGAGGGAGGGGGTACCTCCACACCTTCAACAGGCCACCGCACAAATGAACAGACAAGTTGTTAGCAATTTAAGAAACTGTTTGTTACAGTAAAAGCATTTAAAGTAATGAAAAGGGAAGTGTTTGCATGTGAACATCATACAATACATGTGTTATCCGTTGAAAAAGACAATGCACTTTTAGATACAGGCTAACTTCATTCTGATTAATAAAGAACCTAAATAACCAAACCAAAATAAAAATATTTAGCTTAATGCATACAAATTTGAAGAAAAAAAAACTTTACTCACTTCACATAACTAAAACCAATCTTAATAGTACCTTACACATATCTTGGCTGTTGCAATTATTTCCCTATGAAAGTCAGCGGCATAATTACATTTAAGTCAAATAAAGGGGCTTTAAAATGTAGAACAAACACAAAATATTATTTGAACACATCAGTGAAAGGAAAACTCAATGTTCTTATAAGTTAAAAGCAAAAAACTATTTTAAAGTTTGATACCTGGTAAGAATTGGGCCAGAAAGTAGAAATAGCCAGCTCCGCTTTCACCCAGCCCTCAGTGACGGTGTCAGATGCGTTCCACACGGGGTTGCCCTGGGGCCCGCCGTTTACCTGCACAAAGTATCATCAAACAGATTTACATAATCTTAACATTTTGAAAAAACCCATGATGCAATTTATCCTTACATCTAGACCAGAAGAGACCATCCTGAGCCCTTACTACTTACCTTTCTCTTTTGTTTTGGTTTATTCATCAATTTTTTCAGTTTTCATTTCGGTCATTTACATTTGGGTGCTCCACTGCACCATTTTAAGACTGGCATATTTTATGCTAATGTTAAATTTGTAAAAGTCTTCCTTTAAATGGTTCAGGAGATTAATGGAACATTCTCATTCATCAATATAGGAACACATGCTGAAGTAAAACAAATAAGCTAGGTCCCAAAGCACTTGGAATAGCCCATCTTTTGCATATTTGTGAGTTAAAAAAGATTTTTAATTTTTTTAACATTTATGACCATGTCAATCTGTTTTGGCTCAACACCAGTAACAGAGTGACCCCAAAATCTGCACAATTGATTGATTGTATTTAACGCTGTTTGGTAACTAGAGAAAAGCATAGAAAAACAGCAGACAAATGGTCTGCTGGCTACCGATTATTTGTAAAAAGTGTCTACAAAAGGCTTTTATTTCATAGTTACCTAGGAAATATACAAACACTACTATAACAAAAAACACTAAAGCCAGTTTGCTTTCATACAGACATCACACATACAAAGATTTTCTCTTCATAGCTTCCTTTTAAACAACCAGGCAGAGAAAGCCCCACGGTAAACTTTACAACTCCTCCACTCAGAGTAGAGGTCTGTTTATTTGCCCAGTCCATCATTCCACATCATTCACACAAACTCAACCGATGGACCCACACCTTGATGTAAACATTGAGAGTGCCGGGGCTGGCTCCGTCCCTGCTGGACAAAGAGTAAAGGAAGTCGATGCAGTGGGTGTCGTTCTCCTTCAGGACCGGCATGTACAGGTGAGCCTTCTGCCAAGACGCACGGCCTGATGCGTTTACCACCATGTATGAACCTGCAGACACACAAACAGAAAAAACAGTAATTATTAAAAACAATCAGCTGACCTAAAAGCTTCCAGGCATTTTAAGGCACCGAAAGACAATTTACAAAGGTTATAATGTCCTATTCATACAACAGCAAATAACTATGAATCACATTTTTAAGTGAACTCAGACAAGAATTTCTTGTGAGCTGCATTGACCATATAGTTTAATAGGAGTAGCATAGTAATTTCAAAACAGGCAAAATTTGCAACCTATCCAGAGTATGCCCCATTTGAACAGTCCAGTTCAAAGTGACCCAGATCAAGTTTCTATAGAACCAGGTACCAAAGGCTCCCATCATCAGATAAGTACAGTGCAAATATATGAACAAAAATTCCCACCATAAAAGATGTCTACAATAAAAACACATTTTATGTAGTATAATAGATTAATTTGATAAGAAGTGCATTACATTTGGTTTAAACACAAAATATCGGTTCTCTGAAAAAGACAAATAAAAAAGGTCAGATGTCAGTTGATAGAAGTTGCTACAATTGTGAGTTTTTAAGTAAATATGTGTTAAAAAACAGTTGCAATCGTTGTTTTCCTCCTTATTCTTATCAGCTTTTAAGTATTGATGCCTGTGAGATGTTGATCTGTCCTAAGAGAATCTTTTCTTCCAGTTTCCCTTTTCTGTACCAAAAAAACTGTCCTTATTTCATGTCTCCAGCATCTTCTTTTTTTTTTTTTTTTGGTTTTACAGTTTCGGTTTTGGGCTTTCTGAAGTTTAAAGCAGTTCTCGATTCATATAAAACTTAGCTTTCCTTTTATCTATCTCCATATGAGTGTTCCAGCAACACAATACTTAAGGCGACAGTTCATCTTTGCTATTGTGAAAGTGACATTGTGCATAAAAATAACAAAATAAATTTGTTTATGGATCTACAAGATAAAAAAATGTTCACTACTTTAAATTTTGGAAAATGTTTCTTTACAAAAATCCATCTTACACTTTTTGGTTATTTTTCAGGGCTTTTAGAAATAAAGGTGAGAGAATTTCTGTTTTCAAACTGTGTTCTTTGCATACAAAAAAACTCCAATCTTATGATTTTTGTTTGTGAATTGAATAAACTTTTTTTCCTCTTTGGAATAAAGCATAAATCTTCTGGAGACATGATATCTGTGACGGTGATTGTATTTGAGCATCAGTGACATCAGTTCTGACTATATACCATCTAGATAACTATTGATTTCTAAGTACTGTGTGATGGAAAGCACCTTGTAAGTTTTGCCAGACCTCTGCCAGATGCTTAATACAACAGGAGAAGTAAAAAGGAACAACTCTTGAAGATCTTCAGGTCACTGGAACTATATATCAGCATCTTAATGTATCCAGACGCACGGAGGGTTCTAAATCAGGGCATAAAACACATTTTCTCTGACAGCTTATAGTTTAAGTGTGTTATAGTCAGTGCTTTATGGCACAGGATGGAGTTTTTATGGGTTTGCCAGCTCCATTTGGATAACTGCCATCAGCTGCCCTGAGAGCTTAAAGTAACTGGGAGAGTCTGTAGCGAAAAGTACTGTAAAGAAATACTGAATCAAGCAGGTGTGACTGTGCAATTCTGACGGCAACCGTGAGCACACTTGTTTTTTTCTCTAGTCAAAGAGCTGCTTAAAACAGAGCTGCATCATTCGGATACTCAAACAATGGTTGCGAATTGTTACACGTCTTTTACTATGACAAGCAGCTCAGCGGAGAAGCGGGAGGTGCTACGCTGCCTGCATTCACACGAAAATTCACACATATGTTTCTCAGCTATGAGGTCAGAGACGAGAAATCTGTTCAAGTGAGAAAGCTGGAAAATGTGCTTGCCATGTCAAAGAATGCTTCTTTTGAGCATGCACGTAAATCCAAATAAGTGGGTCAGCTAGGTAACAACAGACACTGCAGCACGTACTGCCACCAGGGACCCCCTGTTCTCACAAATACTGCACAGTGTCATTTTTTATTTATTTATTTATTTTTTTGTCATTGTTTTCTGGAGTTGGCAGGAGCGAAGAGCAGGCAGGGTATATATCAAACTGTGTCATTTAGTTGCTCTAGTGCCTCTGAGCCAAGCTTTTGACCCTCGCTTTAAAGATGGATCTGCAGCCTAATCTAATATTGTTTCAGATTACTTCAAGGGCGTGATTTTGGTTTAAATGCATCCTTTCCAAAACACAAACTAACCAAAAGGCCAACAAGTGTCTATGTGAGGCATCCACCAGTAACGTTATTGACAAGTGAAGGGCTCCTACTTTTTTAAAGAGGACTGGACATGAATCTAATAACCAACTCTGACAAAAGGTGATCGTAAAAGCTGAACTTGCAACAGAAATCAACCTTTTCCTGCACAATAACTCATATTTCTACAACAGTAAATTGGTCCAAAACTTCTACAAATAACTTAATTGAAACCACCTCAGTCTGAATTACAAAGAAAGAAGTATTAGAAACAGAATCTAAAAATTGAACAAATAAGTCAAATATGTCAATCTTGACATGGATAGTGTAGATGTAGATATAAAAAGAATCTACTTTCAAAATGCGAGCCATCCACACAAGTGGAAACAAACACTCAATAGGACACCATGTTTAATGGACAACAAATGGCAGAAAAATACAGAAAACTTCAGAGATGTGCAAATTTCCTCATCTTTATGCTACCTTTTTAACTATCTAGACATACTGGACTGAAGAGCAGGCAGTGGAAGCTGTGAGGGAACAAAAGAAGAGGAGGGATCAAAGAAAGAACAGAAAAAAACTCATTCTGTGCTGTGTTCTTTTCACGTATCAGGTACACTGTCAATGGTGAAAAAGCATATCATCGCCATTATAAGGGCCACAGCGAGTCGAGTTGGCAGAGTCAAATAAAAAAAATGGCACTACCTCTCGGCTCATTTAGTACATTTAATTCCCCCTGCAGTGCTCACACACACACACACACACAAAGGCATACCTACACACACAAACACACAGTGTTGGAACCCATATGTTCTATGTCCTGAATGGGTAATGGCCGTGCAGCATGGCTGTCATCGCACACAGATATCAAGACTTGCAATGGATATCCACAGAAAATGGAAGTGTTTGTGGACTGTATGTAATGTATTCATCACTTGTCACCACATGTTTGAATTTTGTTAAGTAAAGATTAATCTTTATTTTAACTAACTGTTGCAAAATAGAAGCTTAGGCTCCAGTAATCCCACTTGTGTGAAGTTTGAACATTGAAAACCGTCCTTCCTATCTATATACAGTTATTCTATTTATTTTAAATGTATTTCTAGAAAAAATAGAATGATAAAAAAAAAAGAGTTTCTACATTTTAAGTCCCACTCCCATCACCTTTTGATCTTTTTTTAATTCTTCCCACTAGTCTTTAAATTATGATTGTGCCGTTTGTAGGCAAACTCAAAAAACCTGTGTCATTGTCTAGGACAGAGCTCTGCAGAGCTGTAGTCGTCCATTAGAAATTAACCTCTCAGTTGTGGGCAGGACTGTTGGTGCGGAGTAAGCCTGCGCTTATTTCCTATGATACCTTTGTTTATGCCATTTCCCGCTATCTCACAGCCCTTCACAACCCCAACCTCACATTACTAGTACACAGATCCATTTCTCTCCAAGTGGATGCATCAGAATGGAGCAGATAAGGGAACCTGTGGCCAGCTGATTGCTGTAAGCTACAAGCTTTTCCAACAGCATTTTGTGTCTGATCCTGATTCACAACAATTTGAATATAGAAAAATTCAACACCCAAAACACAATTTTCATTGAATTGGGTCTTTAACATACAGTATATATTAGATTGCATTTTCATGGATAGTTCACAGTGCTCACTTATATTTTGAAAGTGTATTGGGTATTTTTCCAGTTCTTTTATGTGGTTAATTTCCAAAATATCAAATCTCTGATGGGGTTCATGCATTGCTCTGCTCTCCTGTGTCTCTGCACTTTGAAATAATCTGATAACCAGAAAGTAAATAATTGACAAGCCATTGACAGGGTGACAGGCTAAATTATACCTACAGGAAACTTCTTACTCTCAGGTTCTGTTTATGCCAATTAACCCCGCTACCCTCCGTTTCTCATCTTGTCTGTTTTGCCCCATTTTTCTTTTCTATTCTTATAAGAAATGTCCCAATCCATGCTTCTTTTTCCTCACATTCTCTCTCTTACCTTCTGCAATCTCTCATGCCATCAGCAGCTCTTCAACAAGACACCTCACCATCATGGTTAAATGTGCTTTCATAAGTTCAAAGAAAAAGCTTTTAAAGCATGAAAATCTATTTTTTTTTCTTTCTTTTTTTTTACTACTCCTTCAGTAAATGGAGCAGGTGCTGTGTCTGAAAAGGTGTGCATTTGTGGGCTATTTGTGCAAGTCTGGGGAATCTCAGTAAACCTTGTAAATAGCTTCCATAATGCTTTTAGATTGCTGTCGGCCGGCTCTCTTCATTTAACCTAAACACACCAGCTAAATGTTGACACATCACCAATACCTGAGGACAAAGAGTGACTTGAGAGACGAGAAAAGATCTACAAAGATGAGGCAATGCAGGCGAATTCGCCCAGCAACGAGGAGATGTGCTTAAAAGGTCACAGCAGAAGATAGGTGAGCTTTAAATCCCCATATCTTATGGGGTCTCTTAATTTAAAACACCACAAACAAGACTATTTACTGAATTTTCTTAATACTATATATTTATGCCTGTTTCATATCTTCAACATGGAAGCATTAAAAATCCAGAGAAACAACCGAAAAATGAACATTTTATCTGATCCCCGTGACAAACCTTTTGTCTTTTAAATTTAAGACACAAAAGTAAAGAAAAGCAGAGACTAAAACATCCTTTAACAGATCAATTAGATTCCAGATTTTCTATTGAAGCATTTTGTCGATACAAGACATGAACACAATGTGCTGGAATGGTTCCCTGGGGTCTGTGTTCAAAGCATGCTGTGCCTTTTTTCCCCGTGCTCTTGAGTCTCTCTCATTCTTCTTATCTGCTGTTTATTGTCTGTCGCCTTTTGGATAAAGACATCCTCTGAGCCCCGAGCGAGTGATCTCTATCTTTGCTCACAGCGTCTCAGGGCTCAGCATACATTTTTAATTTTGACTGGGATTTTGCAATCAGCCGTAGAGAAGTGACATGGAGCTGCAGCGGGGTAGATTGCGTCCACACATGTCCCAAAAATGTCTATCAGGCAGCATCTGTGGCTGCTTTTGTACTGTCAACTTTTTCTCAGCTGAACATATTCCATTGTGTCTACGTCTGTCTTTCATGAGCTTTTTATGTATTCCTTTTGTTACATTGCAAAGACATAGAGCAGTAGACGAACATTTTCAAGTGCTGCATTTTCAAGCATTACGAGGAGCTGGTTATGGATTGAAGGTCCTCTTGCTTCGCACTCTCGTAAGTACACACAAAAAGTACACAAAAGTCCAGTGTGCACAAATAGTCTAAAGTACTTAGGGCTTTTTTTTTTTACTTAATGATGTGGGAAAGAAACAAAAAAAATGAATTTGTTACTTCCATTTGTTTGGCTATCCAAACAAAACGCAAATCGTTGGTCTTCTTCAGGCCAATTGGCCGCTAAGCATGCTGGGAAATGTGACGTACTGCTATTGTCTACCAGCTAAAGGTAAGTGCATTAGGCGAAGCAGCCAGCTTAATATGATATTTTTCAGATTTTCATAGAGACAATAACAGATCGACCATTCTTGCTTTTATTTTTACCCCTATTGAATGCTCACAGAGACACGTAAGTAGCGGCAGGAAGCGGCTTTTGCAGCAAGATGACGGAGGGCGTACCATCAGGATAATGTGAATCAACGTGAATACGATGGATGCTTTTGTGCTTTTTAAAATAAATAAATATGTTCTCTACACATCCTCCGTGTCTACAATGCAATGTAATGAGACACACACAGACAGAAATGTGAAGGTATCTGCTGTAAATCTATGATGTAAATTAATAACAGGATAAATGATCGGCTTGTCAGTTAGTATGTAGCCTAATAGCCTTCGAATGTAAAGCAACTGACTGCTAAAGTTAATAAAAGACAAGTCCTGAACAGTATTATTCCTATTCGACCCTAAACTACAATATCAGCTGTCTGTCTGTCAACCGACCAGCCAGTTGCCCAAATGCCGGCATACGTCAAAGAGCTCTGCGGCATCGCTAGTAGTAGCCTAGCAGGAGCTATCATATGACAAAGCAGCCTAGTTATCATAAATCTTTTGATATTTTTCTTATATTTATTGATACGGTAATAAAGTGATAATTTTTGTTTTTCATATTCCTTTTTTGAACGAATATGGGTCACAGAGACACGGAGGTTACCGCTGAAAGCGGCTTTTGCCGGTGTACAGAGAGCATATCCGCATAAATGATTTATGGCGTGAATAATTATTGCGTTCGAACGGATTAATTATTGCGTTCGAACGAGATAATTATTGCGTTTGCACGAGTTAATCATTTCGAGGGAACGGAATAGTATTTTGAGGGAACGGAATAGTATTTTGAGGGACCACAATAGTATCTTGTGGGGGAACGGAATAGTATCTTGTGGGAACGAGATAATCTGTGGGAACAAGATATTAATCTGTGGGAACAAGATATATTTTTATATCTTAATGTCAGGACACGGGCTCCGTACCATTTGTCATTCTTTACTGCTTTCCAAATCTACAATTCCAAAATGCAGTGCTCTAAAAAAGTCCCACAGGTCTCTGCAAAAAACTAGTGTGCATTGATGCTCACTATATTGGAGAATATAGACCACAATTAATTTCTTCATGAAAAAAAAATTTTTTTATATTTATCTTTTACAAACCATCCAAATTTTCATTTTCATAACAGGTGAATCATAAACGGTCTTTGTAAAATGTGATGTCATGTTTGCTGTTAAAAAATAAAATAAAAAAAATGTGTACCCATAACTCAAATTCAAAAGTTCAAGTTCAAATTGCTTTTACAATCCAGGGCACTAGATAGTCCCACGCTATATAGTTTTTTGGTATCAAGGGAGTAGGGAGGGAATTCGAACACAGCCGAATATCTTGCCTTGAAAGCTTTTAACCAGACTGAACAGCCATATTTAGTATTAAGGCAACACTGTGAGAGGACTAAGCATGCCTGTACAGTCATACACAGAAAAATCACAGATGTGGAAACGTGCTTGCCCACACACTTATCTGCATTCAGAGAGGTGTTAGGGAGATTTTTGCTGTTTAAGACACCAATGAATCAGATCACATGGACACTTACATGTGCCCAGGCCTAATGAGGAGCTGCTGAAATCCGCATCTAATAAGGTGGTGGAGACAGAAGGGCTGCCGATATCGATCAGCCCTTCAGGGAAAACCTTTATGTGTCTAATAAAAAAGCTGATCAATAACTAACCTGTAAGTCAAATGCAGACTGCATATATAGTTATAGACACGTGGAGTAAATCCTCGTGATGAGTTATCCCTAAGGGAACTCTAAATCCCAAAAGTCCTTGCTGCCTCTTATCTTGAATGGGATGACCTATAGGAGATCGAAGGGCAAGCATGTGACAACTGACACCAGAGACAATAGATGGAGGCATCCATCTAACTGAACGTGTAAAAGATGAGTTAGGCGACACTCAGACCAGGAGATGCTGCATTTGAAGCAGAGGGTGTCACGTTAAAAGAAAGTCTTTCATTTAAAATAAAAACAGAGAATGATAAGTTAGAAAGTGGACTATTTTGAAGAAAGTTATGTGAAATAAATAATTTAAGTCCATACTTAATATCAGAAAAAAAAGAGTTCATTTAATTTAAATTAACTGAAGCCACTTTAAAGACCCACTCCAAAAAATGGTTTTAAATTAGTTTCCCCATAAAGGAGGACGTAGATTTAAAGAAAATAAAAATAATACAATTAAAATTGCGTCTGAGTATTTCTTTATTCAAATTGTAAGGAGCAGTCAGAAAAGCTTGTAGTCGTGACATAGAAGCCACAAGATCCCTGCTCCACCTCATTCCAATGCATCTCTCTTTACAGACAAATAGATCCATGTACATCTTTGTTGTCCGAGCTGGCATCTGGCTCCAAACTGCAGTGCTGGATAGCTCCAATATTGCTTGCCATTTTTGTTGCACTGGTAATGTTAGGATGGGGGTGTGAGGGACTTTTTGGTAGTAAGAGGAAGTGTGAACAGAAGGATGTCGGGAAGCAGGGGCAGGCTGACTACATCCCCCAGTCAGGACTTGAGGTGAATTTCTAATAAACTACTGCCACTCTGCATAAACTACGTCCTAGAAAACGACATAGGCTGTTTTTTTGTATACATAATTGCACTTTAAAGAACACTGGGAATGCTTTAAACATTGCTCAAAAAATAATTGGAGTGGGACTTTAAGAACTGATTTGTTGGACGGACCTATAAAAAGACAACTACTGGCTCTTAACCCAATCCTGGATTTCATTCATTCCCTTTTGTTCCTTTCAGAGCCACTGGGCTGCAAGATCCCATCCTGACCACTTGTGGGCAAAGGCAGGGGCCAATCTGTCGCAGGGCAACAGTCACACACCCATGCATACTCACATTCACACCTAGGGGCAATTTAGAGTAACAAATTAACCTTTTTGAATGGTGGGAGGAAGAAAACCCACACGTGCACAGGGGTCCCTCATCGGTGGTATATTTTACATCCCCCAGTCAGGACTTGAACCGGGGGCCTTCTTGCTCTGAGGCAAGTGCACTAACCACTGCGCCACCGTGCAGCCCGATCCTAGGTTTATAGCATTGAATCTTCAAAAATTCAGTGAACAATGAGAGATAGAGATTACATGATAAATGTGCAAATAAAGTAACAAATGTATTTATGAGAGGCTCATTAGAAAATGTTTGACCGTTTCAAAGATATTATGGTGTCAATAACGATGCAAGTTTAGATCACTGTAAAATGAAACCAAGTTGTAATTTACTAGGAAAAGTCACATAGATCAGAAGGATTTGGCACAAGTGGAGGGATTCTATGAGCACCAGAAGAAGGGGCGGGGGTTGAATTCTTTGTTTTGAAGCTACAAATTTTGTTGTCAGGCAAAAGTACAACTGACAAATTAAAAAAACTTTAACAGTGTAATTAACCTGTCATTCTTTCTTACTTCAGCAGTAAAGCTAAACAGTAATTACATAAAGATTGTGAAATGTGCACAAAATATACCATGTTTCTAATCAACTAACTTACATGAGGAGGCCCCCACTTATTCATCTACCCATAAAGCATAGCTGTATGGTTTCCATATTTTGCTGAACTTACTGCTGCCCTCGACCGCTGCTTCATCTTCTCCCTACAGCACTGAAGCTGCATGTAATGGTGTTTTTAATGGCCTCTGCATTTCAACACATTTACCATCTAGGTTTTTTTTCTTTTCTTTCTCAAGCTTGACTTGTGGAACCATGCTGAGACAGGATGGAGGGCTGAGAGAAGGTGATACATAAAACCTAAAAGACCACAATGAGTTTTCTATCAACTCATTCTCATGCAACACTGACACATCAAATTTTAAAGCCAGAAGGGACTCAATTTTTATTTGTTCTGAGTGGAAAACACTCAAAATGATGCGTTTAAAGGCAAAGCGAATGCATTTGTAGAAGAAAAATAATCATTTTAGCCTTGGGAGAACAGACTGATGACTCACACGGTTTTATGGAGAGAAAACTCAGTGAGATGCCTGTTCACAATGTGATACTGGTTCTCCTCTTGATTAGACTCATTCGGGGATATTACCTAGAGAATTAAATTGTCAATAATAAATATTTAGCTTGCATCAATTCTCACTAGGGAGATGCTTTATACTCATGAGATCATATTTGTGAAGGCAGAAGACTGCTAAAACTAATATATGTGAAAAAAAATTAAAAACAGCTCATATGTATGAAATTCTTGTAATGTTTTACCATTCCAGATTTTATATTCTCTTAATAACTATTATCTAATTTCAGATCATTTTTATTTTACGAGTTTATTTACGTCTTTGTGCATTGAAGATGATGCAAGCACAAACATTTGCCTCTGAACGACATTGCATGGTGTGTTCATGTCAATATAGTACTATTTGAACATTGTGATTCAGAAAAATGACACAAAGAGCTACAATATATTTTCTGGCAGAGAGAAGATATATTTTTGGCCTAGTTAATGCAAGTAAATTATAATGCACTAGAAAATCAAATGCTGATAAATAATGGTTTGCCCCTCAGTAATTTTTTTTAACTAAAAAAGTTCCCTTTGAAAAACAAGTTTTTAACCACACTGTTTTCTTCACACTTTTTCTAACCATGCAGTCCAACATTCAGGCCTTTTTCTCTTTCCTATTATGTGAAATTCAAACTCACCTTAACCTAAACCAAATTCTTCACCTTTAACCTAAATAAGTAAAGGGCTTCCTTAATGTTATGATGGAATCTCATGTTAGGTGCAGTAAAAAGTTCTTTGTCTTGCTTTTTGAAATAGCTGGAGGTGTGAAAGCCTTAGGGCTGCTTCTGGAGTTGCAGACCAATAGTGCAGATATTGTTTTTTTCGAATGTAGCTAGACTACTATAAGTTTCTTCTACAAAGTCAGTGACATGCCTCACCTTCAGCTACTTTAAAGTTAGCAATACTAGAATTGAAAAATTCACCCTCATTAAACCAAAACTTCAGACTTTGGACAAAAAAAAAGAAAATCCCCTGATCGTTCCATTAACTGGCTAGAACAACATTGCATCCAAACACATCAACTTCAAAATGTAATTGATGTACCGTATTTTCCGGACTATAAGTCGCCCTTTTTTTCATAGTTTGGCAAGGGGTGCGACTTATACTCCGCTGCAACTTATATTAGAACTAAATTGAAATAAATACATTGTTAACCCTCCTGTAATGTTCATTTGTGAGGAACAGAGATGATGTTCCTGGGTCAATTTGATGTATGAGGTATGTTAAGTGTTAAGAGTATCTTAAGTGACTCAGAGAATCAGCAAACTTTTTTTGACAATAATATCTTGAAGGCTAACAACATAATATTCCATTTTCCAATGATTTCATAGATACAGAAATGCAATAAAAATGACTACATTTTACAAATACAGCATGAAAACAGTATTAGTTGGACAATGATGCTTCATGAAGGGAATAAATAAATAAGTATGAGAAAAAATAACTGTGAAATTATGAGATAAACAGTCTGCTATGATTGTGTCATTTGAGGTTGTGGAACTTATTAGTTCTTGGTCTCAGTTTTTGTCAATAAATTTCCTGTCAAAATGCGACTTATAGTCCAGTGCGACTTATCTGTGTGTTTTTTTTCTACTTTATAATGCATTTTTGGGCTGGTGCGACTTATACTCCGGAGCGACTTATAGTCCGGAAAATACGGAATATTGTACATTGTCTTAAATAGGGGTTGTCCAATTATTGCATTAATCCAGATTTCTTCTATAACTGTTATCTATTAAGTAAAGGATAATACTCAACTAGGCTTCTGTTATCAGAAATTAAATGACAACGCAAATGGCCTGATCATGATGGATGGTTACTTCAGCAAATTCCATTCATTTCTAATAATGGACGCCTTGC
This sequence comes from Oryzias sinensis, assembly GCA_037389245.1. Classification (NCBI taxonomy): domain Eukaryota; kingdom Metazoa; phylum Chordata; class Actinopteri; order Beloniformes; family Adrianichthyidae; genus Oryzias; species Oryzias sinensis. The sequence continues at coordinate 19,266,215 of CM074493.1, forward strand.
AGAGCATTATCTCGCTTTTACCATGGTCACTTACAAAAGAAATAAATATTGAATCAGTTATTAGTACTTTAATTTTGTTATCGTTTACATTTAAATTATTTTTCACAAAAAGCGGAGTGTGACGCATTGACATAGTAACAGATAGAGCCTGAAACGACCTAGCTCTACCATAGCGGATGAAAGTTGTATATATGCTGAACATCATAAGTGAAACAAAGAATCATTTCAGAGGGAAAGTGCACGTCTTCCAGCTTGTGTTCGTCCAGATGATGAACCAACTTCTTTCTTTGAAGCAAAATCTAAAGTTTAAATAGTTCACTTCCTCCACCGTCACCTCCTTATATTGTCCTCTCTCTTTCTCTTCTGCTGCATCCCAGTCTGCAGAATTATCTTGTTCACCAAACAGGTTAAATGACACTATAAAGTCCCTCTAGTTTTATCTTCTGTCTTGCTGTTATGATAAACTAGAAGAAGGTACTATCTCAACATGTGTATTATGATTTTAATAAGAAGTTCATAGTGAATATTTTTGGATTAGGCAGAAAGGTATTCCCACTGTTTTTTAATTTTATTTGTTAAATTAGAGCACTGAAGAACCTGGACCTGATGTTTTTTTTATTATTATTATTAAGTATTAAGATTTTAAAAAATACCCCTTGGTTATGTAAAAGTAAGGGGTGGATTCTGTGATAATTGCAAACTTTATAAAGCCACTTTTTAAATTGTATTCTACATTTTTACTGTTCCAAAATGTCACAAATTGAAATGGAAAATGCATTAGAAGGACGTTTGTCACAGCAAATATTAGGTTAAATTACAAACAGTAATAATTACTTCCAAGTCATAAGTAATTTTTTGCTAAAAAAAAAAATGTATTGGATGGCCGCACTAACTTTAAACTATAAAAAAAAATTCATTTTACTGGCAGTGCTTAGCCATATTTTGTGATGAGTTCAGAACAAATCAGTGATTTGAGCACCGACACTGGAGTAAAACATCTGCCTCACCATCGCACAATGAATTACAAAGATTTTCACTGGAGGTGAAGATGGTGGCTTTCCCATTGACTTTATTTTTTGATAAAGATTTCTTTGGGATCTGCTGAAATAGCAAAGGTCATTCCTCAAACTGCTGATCGAGTTAGAGTACAACATTGGCAAATTTTCTTAGAATGATAAAGCATCAGAAGTTTCCCTTTTAATGCCTGAACAGAAAAGCATAATTCCTCCCTCTGCAAAAAGCATTTTTGCTCCACAGTTTACAGTAGACAAGTGTTGAATCCAACAAGTTATGCTTGGCCAAGTGAGACTACAGAAATCTTTGTGCTTTCACCACTGCCAGTTGCAGAGTGACTCACACAACAAGCACATGAACGCTCTTTAATCATTTTAATGGTCTTCTGCCATGGAACATTTGATTATCCATTGTGTGCATAGTTTGACAGATATTTTTTTTAAGTTCAAAGGTCCTCAGGAAAAAGGAGATTTTTGTTTTCACACCTTCAGCGTTACCTGATAAAAGCTGCTCTCAGTGAAGGTGCTCAACAGTGTGAGTGGGGTATCTTTTGATTGCTGCTCCAAGACGTTTCATTTGGCTGGAGTTGTTAGAGCCTTCGCGGCGGCCCAGTGCAGAAATTATATCCATTGAAAGATAATAGTTTTAATGCGTCAGACATGTACACCTATTTTCAAACTAGAAGTTATTCCATCTTCCTGCGCCTGGGGGAGAAAACCACTCAGGGAACATTATGGCTATTTTTATGAGCCCGCATGGGAACCGCTTTGTGCAAGACACACATGCACACGCACTCAGACAAACACACATGCACAGTCCTGCACTCAAAGATACATTCGACTCACACACAGAGTAATGTGAAGCCCACAGCTGGGTGTAGGGTCTATAATCCAACCACTAACTGCAAATGAAGAAAGAAACACATCAGGGACTCAGATTAGATGGAGCTGGCAGAAATGGAAAATGAAACTCTCTTTCTCCGTGTGTGGCTATCACTGTCTTCTCTTCCATGTTGTCTGTCATTTTCAGACATTATTGCCTTTCTCTCTCGGTGTTTGTCACATTGAGCTTACACCCCCCCCACCCCCACCCCATCCACACACAGTCACATATAAACAGAGAGTTATCACTAACCTACAGAGGCCCATTACTTCTCTGATCCAAGCGGGCTTTTATAAGGTATAGCTTGGTCTTAAAAACGAGCATTTACTGCTCCCTCTTATAAATCATGTAAGTGTGAGTCTATAATTCAATCTACTGCTTGCTGCTCAGAAAAACTAGTTTTATATTTCCATGTAATGTTTGTTTATGCGCTGAAAAAAGGAGGACCAAGACAAACAAACAACAATTCATTAAAGTGGCTTGAATTGTTGTGTGTTGGTGAAATCACAAATTTATAACTGTAATGCTACATTCAGACCGACCTCGGCAACGCAAGTTCAAGTGACCACTTCCAAAGAAAAAGTTCTATAAACGCCTATATGCCTTTTTCCAGCTCCTGCAATCAAAACTCTGCAGTTCAGGCATCACTAACGTCAGTTTTCGGGCTGCCACTAAACACTCATTGACAATTAAACCAGTGGGACCCGGATTTGGTAGCGTTCTTTTTAATTAACGGAAGTGCTAACCGTTTCTAAATAAATCATGAAGGAGAAATTAACAATTGTGGTTTGTGGCCGGCCGGAATAATATGACACCAAGTTTTTCATTTATCGGAATAGAGCTGTGAAAGAAAAAGAGCAGAATTTGCACCGCTTTAACATTTTGCATCAAGCCTCTTCCATCTGTGAGTTTATACGCTAGTATCATGTAGCGACTGTCCAGCATGAACACCATATGCTAAAGGTGCGTTCAAGAATGTGCATCACATGCCCAGAGTGTACATAGCATAGGGTAAATCCTCATTCAGCACAGCTTGACCTACTTTTTAGATTTTGTCAGAGCCACTTCACAATGGTGGCAATCATCTGTGACAAAAAACAAACCTGAAGAAACATTTTAAGGAACAATCTTTATGCATTCTGTGATCTGATCTGAAATTTTCTTTTTAAATTTTTAGACAAACATTTACTGTAATTAATCTTATGTATTCAGCGCAGCTCAGAAATGGCTCACAGAAAAATCTAATTGTAATAATGAGATAACTGTATAGCATTATTTGACAAAATACTTAAAAAGAAACACCTTTCTTCTAATTGCTTTTTCATGGGATCGTTTCTCCTTTTCAATAAGCCATCGAACATTTGTCACATTTCACTTCTGTTTTCATTCTCCAGGCTCTCTTTCACACAAACTTTTCTCCTGCCTTCCTCACCTTCAGATCTCAAACTTTTCTGCGGTCAGCACCATCGTCTGGTCTCTAAGTCTTTCATCCCACTTAAATGCAGACTCGTCAGAGCTGTGCCCTTTTGTTCTGAGGGTCCTACTGCTTAAGACTTTCACAGCATGTAGAAGAGTGGTATACACTTTCAGTCGTTGCTAAGCTTTTTACATTGCCCACATTCTTCATACAAAGATCTCCCCTTATTAAAATAAATAGAATAACAGCATAAACGTGCTAAGCTTCATGAGCGGATGCCTTTTCTGTCTTATCTTAGTCTTTATTTCTTTCAGGACATCTCTTTAAACTCTAATACATTTCTATCACACTGCTTTCAGAATAGATTATTTTTCATTTTTTCTTTCTTTCTTTCTTCTTACAACTTTAAGGTGGGTGTTGTGTGGATATGAATTCTACCAGCCATGCATTTACAGCCCTTGTTCCCCCTCATTCCTTATGTCTTTCACTTACCAGCCCACCCTTCTCCTTCCTTCTTCGTGTTTCTGTTATCTCCTGATTCCATTTATACATTTGTCACAAACAGCTCTATCTGCTTCAGTCGGGGCCACAAAGGGATTTTACCTGTCAGGTAATCCATCTATCTTCATCTTGCCATCAATCTCTGAATGCTGCTATCATGGCTTCTCTGAGAAACAGTCTGACAGCTTCACGCAGCTCAGATTCATATTTCAGCTCAGCTTTATTACAGAATTTGTCACCTATTACAATGAAAAGCAGTAACTTTAAGCTTTACCGACTGGGTGCAGTTTGTAAAACAAAAAACTACACCTAAGTACTTTATCTAGTCAAAGGCTCAGCCCATTCCATTTTAGACAGGTTTTAAAAAATGAACACTAATTTCTATTTACTTTTAGAATAAAACATTTAAAAGTCAGAAATATATATGGTTTATGAAGGTTTCTTTTTATTGTAATATAAAAGAGCTTCAGAGCAGACAGAGAGAGGACTAAAAAGCAACTTTCACACTTTTCGCTCATTTGCTTAAGAATATGAAAACACTGGCATGGCGTCTGTCAACATGCCAATTTTCTGTCATCACCTTTCTGCCATTTGTCATTTGTTCTACCCTCCTTCAGTGCTCTCTGTCCACCCACATTTCACAAATGCAATCAACTCGTCTGCAGAAAAGGACCCTCAAATCATCACTAGTGACCAAAAAAGCGAAAAGGATATTTAACCTCAATAGTATAACTAGCTACTTGACAAACATACATACACATTTCAGAGTTTGCAGCTACGGCAAAGTGTAAGTATGAGGCCCTTAATGATGACAGTTTTAGCGAGTCATGATGTGTGTATGTGCATGGTTGTAGCATACATTTATTTCTGTTTCAAAGCTCAATTTTTGATTAGTACTGATTTGTTTTGAGCCTCTCAAAGAAAAACAAATGAAGCAGAAGGACCGTTAAAGACGCAAACAAAACGTCTGAGTGCAGCTGGAGATGTTTGCTGTGGTTCAAACATACTTCCTGTCATGCTGTCAAATGAAAGGCAATAGAAGAAAAACGAAGTGACAGAAAGTGAGAAGTAAATTTAGGACAAATATGATTCAGAAGGGATGAACTTGTGAGTATGAAAGTTTATGGAGAGGCAGAGGAATGGAATGAAAAAAAAATACTAAGCAAGCGACGCAAACACAGTTGGGGTCCTGATTTTGACAGTTAGGGCAAATTATGATAGAAAGAACAACACACACATACTCACATTTGCACTGACATCTGACACTAATATGGCACTCAGATACTTTCTGTGGTCTTTTCCCCTAAAATTTGATATCTGCACACCAATAACGAGATCATGTTCGTTATCACAATCTTCGCCAACACCAAATTTATGAGTATCGACTGTTTTTACCTTATTCATAGATAAAAACAAAATATTACTGTTAGATAAACTTGCATAACCCATTGTCCTTGCACCATTTGGGAAATAGTTGTGTGCATAGGTGCCTATTCAAAAAACTGGGACAGTGAGCTATTATTTACAACTATCAGAGACCGATTACTAATCAACTGTCAGTACTGTCAGAAAAAGTTACAGATTGTATCAAAATTGTAAAAACTTGCGGTTTGAAAAATAATAAGATACATTTTTACCATTCCATGGCCCACAGGGCAAAACAGGTGCAAACGTATCGTAGTTTCCAAACCATTTGTCTAAATCCTAAGAGGGCAACTTTTTCTGGCAACACCAACTATTGACCTTGAGTTGGAAAAGCAGTTGCTCATGTACAAGATCACCTCCATTGTTGCTAAAGTGCTTACTTTGTCTGTTACACCTGATAGGGCTTGATTCTACCACTGAACACAGTAGCAAAGCAAACAAGAGGCAGAGGTCTCCTTTACGTTTTTCAGGGTGTTAAGATAATGTAAAAAAGGAGGTAAGGTAAAGGAGGGGAACTTTACTGCTCACTGTTAACATTCCAGCTGACTCTCAGCCACTTTAGACTATAAATGCACTGAAATTGATCTGTTTAAAAACTGCATCAACCACTTATACATAAGAAACATGTGTTCTTATATTTTCAAATGTGTTTGCATTTTTTCTCTCATTGAAACAAAGAACACTGTATGTGCTGGTCTGTTTCAAAATTGCACAAGACCAACGACAAACAACAAACCAAGAGTGGTACTGCACATATGCATGCAAGTGTAGATGCTGAGACAGAATAATGTTGTTTATGGAAAAAAAGACACTTTCTTAAAAGATAGGTCCTTGAATTATATGTTATGGGCCCATGCAAAACTAGTGGGAAAATGTTTTTGAGTTGAATCTTGTGTTAGCATAGTGTTCAGACTGTATTTTCAACAAGTACATTAAAAATTAATACATCAGTTACCAGCTCAGCTTAGGTGTGTATATGAAAGTGTGTAAAAAATAAGTCAGATGAAGAATTTTTCATACACATCAAGGAACGTTTACAAGAACCCCTAAGGCATCACACAGTCTAAGTTTTCTATCCCTGAAATTGTATTTTTGAGACAGAGAAAAAACAAAAAGTAATCTTCAGAGTTGATAGTAAAGAAAACAGTCTTTTAGTAAATTTGCTCGATTGTTTCCTTTTTCTGGTCACTTTCTGGTTCTGTCTTGTCTCTAAAATGTACTAATGCCAATAAGCCCCCCTCAAAAACATTTAACTCAACTGTGAGACTTTCTCAGGTTTTCTTGCCTTGCAAAATTTCATAACTTTGTTGTTTGCTGTTCTCCATTTGTAGATAAAAAAATATTCCCTGCAAGCAGTTGTGCATCTGTAAGTTTCATGTCAATGTGAAGATGCATGTCAACCAATAAGGATAGTAATGGTTTCAAAGTAGTTTGCTGAATGTTTCTGCAGCCTTCAATTATTTTGAGAAGTAAATTCTCAGTAAATATATAGTTTATGAACTTGGGATGCCTGGCAGGTTTTAAAAAAGGTTTCAAAGCCTTCCCTCTGGGAAAACGTTTATAGTATAGTTTCCTGGCAAGAAAAGAAATAGTGATCTCACTGTCTCTTCAATGGTGTTCCACTGGATACCTCATACCTTATTTGCTTATGGGTTTTTTTTTTCTTACCTACAATATTGCCCTTGAGACACTGAGGTCAATGGATTTCTTTGCAACATAACCATAACATCACCTTCCAACCTGAACACCCATCCATGTCTACAGGTTTCTCTGCTCATTGTGCTGTACCAAAGAATACTGTAGTCCCTGCAGCATGAGGCAAAAGGTTACGAGCCAAATGTTTCTGTTCCGTGATGTCACTAAAATAGAATGAGCTGTCCCAATCTAAAGCTGCTTCACCTCTGGCTTACTCCAAAAGATCCCAAAAATGGAACAAGAACCTCTGCTGTAACTTTCAATTCACCTAATAATAATAAAAATTAAAAAAGTTCTCCAAACATTTTTAGAGGCTAAGACATTGGTGCTGCAGCACTTGACTACAAATGTGTTACCGTCACTATGGGTTTGCTTGTTATTTACCCTAATTTGTAAGGCCTTTTGAATAAAAACATTGGCTGAATTCCTGAATCTACAAATGCAGAAATGTCCCTCATTTGTTTAAGGGTTTTTTTCTCCTTCTCTGACATCCTCTAAATCCTTATCCTTGTGTTGTTCCCTTTAAGCTCTTTATCAAGACTCCTCAGTCTATCTTCTCCACTCTCGCTCTGTCTGCCTTGCTCTGATCATCGTTCACATTTCAGACTGTGGACACGTTGGTGGGAGCTAAAAACATCAATTTGCTTTGATGTTTCCTGTTTCCTGCTTGTTTGAGTTTGTCCCGCTCAGCAGGGAGTTTAAGTAAGACTCATGACGAGATATCAAAAATAGAAAAAGCCAAAAGGCCCCATTTTTTTTTCCTGGTAATTTGATGGTTTTTGAAATGTTGACAAGAAGATGGATGCGCTGCAAAAGTGTGTGTCTGAAAAATGAATGGTATTTTTGTGTTCTGTCATTCAAGCAGAGCACCAGATTATGACTTAAAAAGAAAACCCTGCAAAACAAGAATGAATGCAGACAAACTAAACATTTCTGATGCTGTTTGTATTTCACCCTCAATCATCCATCTCTCAATGGATTTGTGGGCCTATAAATCCCTCCCTCACATCCTTTCCTGCATCAATCAACAAGCTATCTATCCAACACTGTCTTGCGAATGTATGCCTAATACATCTGTCCATCCATACGTTTTTTGACCAACTCAATCATGCATCCATCCCTAAAACATTTAATCTATCCATCGACCTTAAAAGATAAAATAAAAATTGCATTAGACCAAATATAAGTCATGCATTTATCGCATACCTGCCACTCCAGACTGATTTTTTACACATTTTATGAGCAGATCAGAAGACAATTTTAACATTTTGTGTGCCTTTTGATGCAAAATTTCCTTTTGTTATAAGCTTAGAACAAAAACACGGGGCAGTGAGATCTTAAAATGCATTTTTGCATGGGATGCATCATAGAAAATATGCAGCTTGCTTGATTATCTTTTAAAAAGTGTATCAGTACATTTATAAACTACAAAGATTACGAGATTAAGGTTTTAGATGATCAGAAATAGAATTATATTATCCATTCTGAAAAGTTTGTCAGGGATGTGAATTACAGTTTGAATGCATCAATGATGCAGATGATATCAAGCCATATCTGGAATGGTTAACCTGGAGATTTGTGGGCTGGCAGCTCTATGAACTACATCACTACTATGGAAATGAGAGATTGAGTGAAAGAAATGAAGAGAGAGCTGTGGAGCCAATTTAATTTTGTTGGAAGTACAAGCTGTCAAGTGTGGGTTATGCTCTATGACAACCGTATCACCCACATCGATATTATGGAGGTGGAGCGAGAAAAGGATTATGTGTTGGCAGTGTCTGTAATAGAGGGAAAGAGACAAATGCAAAAGGCATTTTTTCTCTAAATACATTTCCACAGACAGCATAACGTGGAGTTATCAGTTATAAAGCAGAAGTCAAAATCAAAAGGGTTTGGTTAAATCCAGATGTTTTCAACTACGGTAGTCTTTTTTTGCTTTGTTTTTTATTTTTGGGCAGCAGTGGTTGAGCAGGTTGTCCAATGGTCCAAGGGTCGGCGGTTCGATTCCCCCAACCCCCGTCAACCGTCGTTGTGTCCTTGGGCAAGACACTTCAACCTCCTGGCCTTCAGTGTGGCTCCACTGCTGTGTGAATGTGTATGAATGTCCCGGTGATGGTCAGAGGGGCCGCAGGCGTGAACTGAAAGCCACGCCTCTGTCAGTCTGCCCCAGGGCAGCTGTGGCTACAACAGTAGCTTACCATCACCAGGTATGAGTGAATGAATAATGGACACATTGTAAGCCCTTTGAGCGTCTGGAAAAGCACAGATAAATGTAATCCATTATTATTGTTTTGTTTCATGCCACTTCCAATATTTTTATTTTATTTTATTCTTCTTCATTCCTGTTTTTCTGTTCATTTGTCTTTGGCTCCAATGATATAAGTTACAAAGTTACATCTCACAAAGACTGCCTTTATTAAGGATAACCAGTAAAATAAATTAAAAGTTCAACAAAGAGAACTTTAGAATTTAAATGCCACGATACATTTTTAAACATGTAGACTACTCTTGGTTTTAAATATATATTTATGGCATCCCATTTCAAAGACATTCATATTAGATACCAATTAATATTATTTTCTCTTTTGTTCTCAGAGTAGCATATGTGTCTGTCATTTGAACTAGTATGCAGATTCACTTACCAGACTTGATGCTGCTGATTTTATTCTGATTTCATGTGAACAACCTCCCTCTTTGTATCTGATTGTAATTGCTTGTAGGGAATCTTGTTTCATAAACCTTTCTCTGAAAGGATACACACAACAGTCTATGGAACTCTTTGTCACCTTGTTAGAGAGCCATATGTCTATAGAGGTTCACCTTCCTTAAACAATGGATTGTTTAAGGAAGCTTAAAAGGATGATACACGATCTACAGAAATTCAATCCAACCCATTTTACCGTGTATTACTTGTATAAAGTGGTTAGTTTTGCACTTTTTTTTAGACTGACTAGAAAGTTTATTGGACAAAAATTTTTCATTTTTGCATTTGTGATTGTTTCTCCTTTTAAATCACTGTCAACCAAACTATCGCAAAAACACTCTGAATTAATAAGCCGTTGTGATGTCAGAATGAGGTACTCAGCTCAGTACCAATGGCCACGCCCATGCAGAGGAGATTTAGAAACAGAGGCTTGAGATGAAATGTGGCTTTTTAAGACATTTAAGTTGGAAATTTTGGTTAAAAACTTCATATTCATAATTAGAAACACCACTGAGAACGTTTATACTAAAAAAAAAAAAGTCATAAGAGGACTTTAAGTAAAATGTTGTATATATTTGGATTACAAAGTGTTCTGTTCTGACCCAAAGTGCACTGTCACTGTCAGTGACTTGGGTTGCTCCACAGTCAATAATATCCTGGCTCATCCACAAAAGAAAAATAAGCAGCCAACAACAACGATATTAATAGCAACCACTGCCAGGGGCATTTAGTTTGTAGAAAGTATAGCCCATATTTAAGTACATATGTAAAGTCGTCATTTTACTGTTTTATTTGTTCCTTTTTTTTCCTGTAATCTCCCCCGCTGACTTAGTTTGACATAAAATAATCAAAAAGAGAGGATAGGAACTTTAGCTAAGCAAATAAACTAGTTTATCTCCAATTTGATTTTTTTTCATTTACATATTATTCCGTATATGCTGTATAAAATGTAAAATGTTAAGCAAAATGTATAATTTGAGGATTTTTGTACTGACTAGAATACATTTTAGCAAAAAACGGACTTACAAAGACTTAAGTAAGCAAATAACTAAAAAACGTTTAAAGAAATTGTTTAAATATTGTTGAAATAGAGTGCATAAATGCAGTTTTATCTAGTTGTGATGTGTTCGATAATATTTTTTTAAATGAGTAAGACTTCTTTTTACTGTACCGATGTTGTATTTGATGAAGGATTTTATTATTAGTCACCTGCACAGTATCAGGCACTTAGGAATTCAACAGTCAAAGAGCTAAGAACAAAGACAGGGATGCTGACAAATAATTTGTTCCTGTCCGTCTTTATCAGATCTGCAGCTGTCAGGGCAGCAAGCAGTTCATCACTTGTCTCTAATGAGGAGGGCTCATAAGGCCGTGATGGCTATCAGGTCTGACAACCCCCACCCAGAGCCAGTAGATGAGACAGATGACTGACGTGATGACATGCACGGAGAGCATTAGATGGATCGGCGGTCCAGCTGTCGTTTCAGACATTCAAAGCAACATCTCAGTGCGGTGAGGGAGACTGCAGCTGACAGATCTCCTTCAGCATCGCTGACAGATATCGGAGATAATGATGTGATGATGATCTACGATAGCTGTAAATGATATAACAAAGTTTTTTTTTTAAGTTTGATTGAGGCATGTCAGGTGTAGAAGAAGCATACAATCTTGTGAAGTAGACATTTTACCCTTCTTTTTCTCTAAGCCTTTATGGATGGTGATGCAGCAGGAAAAGCTTTTATTCCCTTATGAGGTCTTTCTATTAACAGAAATTTAGCCTCAAATAAAAAAAGACAACAAAGCTTGTTTGTAGTGGGGCCCAAAGGAAAACCCTTTTTCTGAGAAGTATATAACCCAGTTTTGAAATGTTTTATTTAAACTGGCAAAACATTTTAAAACTGTTTAAAAAAAAGGTTTCATGGCACTAAAATTTTGTTAGAAGCAAAGTGGTGGAGGGGTAATGATGTGGGGTTTACGCTACAACAGGACTCATAGATGAACCCTGTTTGACAGCTACGCTTGGTACAAAAGCGGTCATGAAACATGACAATACTTGCAGAAATCTCTGTACCAGAGTAGTTGACAATAAAGGAAAGTGGCCAAAATAAAGCTCGAGCCCAACAGAAATGCTGCATAGTGCAGAGAATTCACTTTCTGCAACTATGCAGAAGCAAGTTTGCAATTACTAATGGTAACTGTCAGTATGCTTGCTTTTCTGTTTATATTTGTAGAATAAGAAGAACATGATTTAATAATCCAGAAGGAAATCAAAAAGCGTCCAACTGCTTACATTCATCACATACAATGAAATAAACAATAAAAAGAATAAAGCCATGAAAAACATTGATAAAATCTATTAGTTAAAAACAGTAAAATATGTAATAAATCCATAAAATATTCAGAAATTAAAATCTACTACAATAAAAAAAATAATTTCAAAAATAAAATTCAACATTTGGTTATTTTCAACTATTTAAACAATTTGGGAAGCATAGACAAGTTTTTTTTTTTTTTTTTTTTGTGGTGCAGAACAAAAAATAAAACTAAAAGAAAGTGCTTTTATTTTATTTTATTTTTTTATTTCCAAATACAATTGCGTCTTTTCAGCTTGGGCCTTCAAGTTGGTTCTGATCAAAAGCACTTTTGTTATTTCATTGTTATTGATCTCTTTTTTATTTTTAGACTACAACAATGATGCCCTCAAACAACTATTAAACAGAAGTGACCCCAGTCACCTTTAATTACAATAACGTTGCCTTTCTAGGCTGCTTATGTCACCCAGACAAAGCAGCTCATTTTATTCCCTGCATGGGTATATATTTAAATTTAAGCCATGACTAAGGTATTGACAGGTTCATAAAGTTTAACTAAGAACTATAACAGACATAGAAAGAAAGTGTCGGGTGGAGAGCACTTGTGTTTGAAGGTGTAAGATACTTAGAACAAAAGTACTTAAAAGAATTAGATGGATTAATAGCTTGTGTAGAATGTGATAAAAGAAATGTGTTCCAGCTGGTTTCACGTCACACAACTCAGTCTGCCAAGGTACACGGTATAAAGAATTGGGTTCCAAAAGCAAAAAGGTGACTTTTTCAGCAGCTTTGATGCTATAATCTAGAAAATAATTGTGGGAGTACTGGGCCCCCGTTTACAAGGCAAATGTCCAAGCTGAGCCACAACTGCTGTCTTTGGAGAAAAAGCGTAGGCTTCTCCTTACCTTTGTAGTTTCTGGTGGTGGATGATGAAATCAGTACCTTCACTACAAAGATGCGTTCGGTCAATAAATAAAATGCTATCTTTGATTTGATTTGATTTGATTTGTCTTAAAAGTTATTAGGCAAAAGCTTCCTGAAATGCAAATCTGAAATGCATAACCCCCCCTTTTGAGAAAACAGTCTAAAGCATTTCAACTTTTTCCAAAAACACTTTAGATGACACACAAAAGTTTCAAAGTTTGTCACTTTTCTTTGCACTGGATTTTCCACACCAGGTCGTACTGGATAATAAGGCATAATAATAAGGTCATCAAACGATCTAATTTTAAACATATGTCATATATAAGGTGCAATGAGCTATAAAGCATATTAAGCAAGACAAAAGAGTCTGTCAGTCAGTCAGACTTTAGAACTGAACTGTGTTCACAGTAATTTTAGAACTTGTTTGTAACACGCTACACCTTAGCCACGTTAGCTTATTCACAATACTCGTTCCTTATAGTGCAGAATATACAATACTTATTTATCTCATTACATAAGTATATAAATACTTATGTATTTATATATTTATATAGATATAAATACTTATGTATTTATATCCTTAACTTGAGAACAATGCTACCCTGGTGTACAAACCCTCTTTGAAAATGGAAGCGAAAGACTATACTTGTCAAATCTTACCAGTTGGCAGGGCAGGGTCCAAGGTGGTTTTTTCCCAGGAGTTCACTTGCTCCCAAGTAAATCCATTGGTTCCCAGAGACACGCTGTACCCACAGCTGCTATACGACTCCTCAAATGTACAGCCACCTAACAGAAAAAAAGAATGAAGGTTCAGAATGTTGATGTGGCAGATGACAAAAGGTCGAGTGTTGTGGAAAATGAGAATACAAAGAATACAAATCTGGTTTATCAATGTCTACTTTTCTGCTTTCCCTTTGTATGAAAAGCTAACACTGTAAAATTTCCAAGCCAAATGTTCATCGTTTGTCTACAGCTATAATAACTTGTTCCTGTACTTAAAAAAAAAAAAAAAAACAGTCGGAAAAAATCACAATTTAAGAGATTCTACAATTACAGTCCTTTATTTTCACCACATCAAATGCACAATAACAATTTAATCACTACATTTCGGATTTGGCAATTTTAGAATCATGCATTTTTAAAAGTAGACCAAAAGACATTAGAAAGAAGGAAGAGAAGAAAAAAAAGGACAGTGGTATTGACAGAAAGCACAAGGCCATTTTGTTTTTCCAAGTGGCCAGATTTTTTAATAAAGCAAAAAACTGGTGTGAGCCTCAGTTCTCCAAACTCAGTTCTCCAAAAATCTCTCTAGTTTTAATATTTGTGGCGTGTTTCTATGTAGGCACTACTGTGACACTGCTTTATCTGTTCATGAGTTTATGTCGATTAGTGTTCAAAAAAAGCAGTATAATAGGAAGCACGCTGAAACCATTTCTTTGAGAAAGACCATTGTAAAAAGTTCAATATTTCATTGGCATAAATGAATCGTGTTTCCAGTGTTTAATCAAATGTTCCACTTATAAACCACAGCAGAAAACAATCTTAAAACCTTTATGAAATATGTTTTAAAACATTATCTTTAAACACTTCAATTATGTTTGAATTCCTGTTGGAAAAAAAAGTACATTTCGAAGCTGCTTTGGTAATAATAACAGTATAATTCTAATTAAGCTCTCAGCAGGATGTGAAAGAGCTGCTTTAAGACAGACGCTGCAAGTTTATCAGAAGAAGAAAAAGAGCAGAGAGGGGCTCTGAAGAAAAGAGTAAGTGAAAGAGAAAGCTCTTTCCAATGAAAGAGTGTGAGTGGGGGCTGGAAGAAGAGGAAGCTCTATGTGTCAACATGATTAAGTCACAGTGTCTCATCATTATTTCATGGCCCAGCTAAGACATTTTCCACTACATTAGCTTTTCTGCTAGCCTTGAGCACTGCCCACACACATTCACACTCACAAACACACTAATTAGACATATGCTTCGACACACAACCATTTTAATTTGTTTTGAAGCATATGAAATTGGGAATTATGATTGTTTTATTCATAAAAATCACTTAATGTCTTCTGGTCGCTCTGTGTTTACATCACTTTCAAATAGGATCTATCAGAACTGACTCATTAATACACAAAAATAAATAACTTTTTTCTTTCTTATTTAATGACCGAAGACTGAAAAATTAAGCAAATACTTCAAAGATTTCATGAATTAATTTATGATATTAAATTGTCCCTTGGGAATCTGAGTGAGCTTGTGTCTACTCATGTGGCCCTGAGACAATCAAAACAGCTGTTATTTTTTTTCTAGCAAGGACTTTTTTTTAAGAACACACTAAGAACACACTGTAAAAAGTAAGAGATTCATTGGTTTATTAGTTTGTTAGTTGTTAGTTACAGACAGTTGTTTTTGTTGGCCAACAGGTCTGATGGTGTGCAGACATTAGCATTAGCTTGCTGCAAGGCGAAGATGGATGTATTAAAACACCAGAGAGCCCCATGCACAAGAGATGATAGTAATTATTAAAGTAAAACATTACACTTTAAGAAAACAGAAAATGTGTAGAATCAAACAAATGGAGGAGCTATAGTTTTACAGAAAACAGCAATTCTAAACAGATGAGTTTAGAGATTTCACTTAAAAACAAGAAGGGAATCAATGTTTCAGATGCCTGATGGGAGTGAGTTCCAAAGCAGAGAAAAAGAGCAACAGAAAGCTCTGCCCTCTGGCACTGGCACGGGCAGAGGGCACAGTGAGGCAGATGGAGGAGGAAAATCTGAGTGGGTTGAAGGTGTGATATGAAGGAGGTCACAAAATTATGGAAGGAAGGGGTGGTGAATGAAGCTTTGGCGCAATTTTAATGAGGAAGGTCTACCCTACTCCCTGGTAATTTTGGTTCTTACATTACTCACTTCAGATGCGTTTTATCAATTACGCCTTCACTCTAAACCAACAGTTGAATTCCCTGCCTTATCTTCGCAGCCAATCTCAACCTTATTTTTTGCTTTTAAATTCATGATCTCTAATACATAATATATGGTTTTGCCAACCCTCCTCACCCCCCGTCGTCCACCTGGACCAATGCTTTTGTCATGGACTGGCCCTTAACCACCATCAGTGTCTGGGCTCTGGGGTTTATTTATTTGTGGTCCAAGCTTATCCCAGCAGCATCAGTCCAGAACCTAACCGCCAAAGATTATGGACTCATTTAGTGCCCGTCTTTTGTATCACAAATCTATTTTATTCTTATTCCTAAGATCTATTCTTATTGAAATGGCCTTAAAAATGCAAAGTGGCTTATGTATACTGCCCTGTTTTGAATAAAATACGAATGTGAAAGCGAAGAAAACATGCCTTTCAGAGGAAAACCTGGAAAATAATGTTGGAATGCACATAAAGGCAGAGGAAATTCAGCATATATGTAACAGAGACCAAGTCAGGTTCTCTTGAGGGAAATGGCCACAGTGAGCGCAGTATTCAATGATTGATGTTTCCACTTCTCACCTTGTTTTTGGTGATGAATAAAATAAAAAAACTGCAATGGTAATCTTGGCAAGAGCTTCTTACTACATAGTGCCCAAAATATGTGATGTAGCTTTGATTATTCTGCTTCAAGCAGCATTTACTTCAACTGGGAAATGAAATGAAAAAGAAATCTCCCTTTCTCTGTCAGTTTTCTTGTTGAAAAACAACCTCAAGCAAAAGGGGAAACTGGTAAAACACATTTTTCTTTAGGATATGAAAATAACAGTAATAAATTAATCAATTCTGAGATAATTAGCGTTTATTGCCCCCTCGTTGTTCGGGAGTCTCATTAGAAATGAAAAGAAATCAAAGTGATCTCAGAAGAACTGAGCTATAAACAGGCAAGGGGTGGGGGGCTGTGGGGGATCTATCAATATTCAGTATCAGATGTGCAATTTTAACAGCGCCATCAGGGGATAAGCACGAGAAGTGACTCACAGCGGTAGGCAAGTGTATTTGTGTGAGTGTGCAAAAAGGAGTCTCAGCGCCCCTGATCTAGTTTTCAGATTCAGAACAACACGTTCATTTTTCTGCATGCAAACATGATTACAGACATATTCTGTGTCACAAAATAGATTTCATTAATGAAACCACAACACAGCTTCTCCATGGGATGCAAGTTTTTTTGAACCTCTGTGTGCTAGTGAAAAAATATGCAGACAAGTGTGATGGGACAGAAAAGAAGTCTTACTCAAATATGCCTCTTCAACTTTTATGCATAATTGCTGCTTGTCTGTGCACTAATAAAGCTAATTGAACTTTAAAAAATAACCTCTTTAAATTCAAATAAACCTTAGGATTGTGGCACACTGGGTGCTTCAAACTGATCACAGACACAAAATACCAGAAAAATAGGTAAGAATGATCAAAATTGGCATTTTTATTTGGGATTTAATATTGTGCAAATTCCCACTTCTTTATGTCAAGTCTGTTACAATCTAGCTTCAGAGATTTACTTTTATGTCACAGTTTTCTGCACCCTTGGATTTACAGACACTAACAGTGTATTAAAACCTCGATTGTATTATTTTGTTTAAATGGACAAGTTTGTTTCTACGGAGCCCCTAAAGGGCCATTGAAGGAAAAAAAATTGAAGGAAAAAAATATTTTTTTTTAATTTGAAGTAAGAAAAAAAAAAAAACTAACGGGTGCACACCAGTTAGGATCCGGTGCGCACCCATTAGTATCAGGTGCGCACCCATTACTAACGGGCTTTAGTTAAGTTCTGGTAAAATAGACAAATAACAGTGTCATGGTTTGGATTTCTTTGTATTGTGGTTTTTGCTTTCCATCTTGTTTCTGTCATGTTTGAGTTCTGTTTCCTGTTTTATTTTGAAAGTTTTCCTGTTTTGTCATGTTTTTGAGTTTTACTTCCCTGGTTCCAATCTCTCCTGAACGTTGTCACCTGTGACTTGTCAGTCCTGTCTGTATTTAAGTCATGTCTCTGCCTTCCTCTTGTGCTGGTCCATTAACGTCTCTTCCCTGACTCCCTTCTGCCATGTGTTCATGCTATGCCCACAGTTAGTTTTGGTTTTGTTACCCTGCTCTGCAGCGCCTTTCGTTAAGAATAAACCCCTTGCTTTGGAACCGTGTGCCTCCAGTCTCTGCATTTTGGGTCCTTCACGCTCACCAGCCCCTCCCAACCTGACAAATAGCTTGACTAACTTGATACCATACAGCTTTTTGTGATGAGCTCAGAAGTTCTGCATACCAAGCTTCATCGTGTGGCATTTAAAGATACAAAAACCTCCACACAGCTACTCGTGAAATTCAAAAGAATTTTCAGAAATTTGTACCAAACATTTTTAAAAAGTCAGCAAGTATCCTACAATATGCAGCACACAAACCTCTTGGATTGATTTTCTGAAGTTGCACTGCCCCATCATCAGGATTTCCAGCAAATAATACAGCGATAGTCTGCTTTTACTTGCAATAAAGAATACAAACCACTTGATCACAAGAGAATTTGAACATTGAACTTAAAAAAAAGTCAATTTGGTCAAAGAAGCTGTCAAACTTCCTTGAAATGAAAACACAATATATCAAAAGTTGAGTGGGCCATTAATTCCAATTTTAAATGTTTATTTCATGTCTGTCATTGATCAATGTTACTCAAAGTAATAACAGGTGTCGAGTAGTTTTATACCATTTTCAACTAATAATTCTAATAATATTGTTTTATAGTTGGCAAATCAGCCAGAATCAAATTATACAAGTTGTTTGAAAAGTAAAAGTGCTTTCTGCCAGTAAATGCAAATATTTTGGGTTGTTTCATATGGGACACAACAACATGGGAATTAATGCCAATATTGTTTTTATATTCAGGGGGTTCATTTCTGCTTTGTTAACATCTCGTGGTCTCGCTGATTGATTTTCCTTTCTTTTGTGAATACTGCTAATAATAATAATAATAATAATAATAATGGATTAGATTTATCTGCGCTTTTCCGGACGTTCAAGGCGCTTACAGTGTGTCAATCATTCATTCACTCCTCATTCATACTTGGAGATGGTGAGCTACTGTTGTAGCCACAGCTGCCCTGGGACAGACTGACAGAGGCGTGGCTGCCATTTCGCGCCTACGGCCCCTCTGACCATCACCGGGATCATTCATACACATTCACACACCAGTGGAGCCACACTGGAGGCAACAAGAGTGAAGTGTCTTGCCCAAGGACACAACGACGGTTGGCTGGGGGGAGCGAGGATCGAACCGCTCACCCTTCTATCATTGGATGACCCGCTCAACCGCCTGAGCCACTGCCGCCCCGATATAGTAATACTAATAATAATAAATAACAATATATTGCAACAATTAAGATATTGTGTTTTAACCTGCATCAGACTGGCAACCAGTCTAGGGTGTACCTGGCCTTTGCCCATGAGTGGTTGGATATAGGCAAGTCAAGGGATATAGTCAAGGGAGGGTGGGACGGACGGACGGACGGACGGACGGATGGAGTAACTCAAGTTCACTGCACAGCAACAAGAAAAACTGATTTATATTGCATTATACAATTACAAAAAGTAATCTAATACTATGAAAGCACTTTTTTGTTTATGTGCTACTTTTAACATGGCACAAGATCAACATCTGCAATTTGCATTAGGCTGTCAGTGTCACCACAGTGACATACAGCCTTGGGGTGGATTACTCTTCTCAGTACCAGTTTGCTTTTGATGTGAACATTCTCATCACTCCATAACAATGTAACACCAACTAGTTAAAAGCTGTTGCAGTTCAGTGAAATACCAGCTTCTTTGAAATTAGAATGAATAAATAAAGCAGTTTCCAGAGCTTTGATAATAAGCAGCCTAATGACTGTGCTTTATTTTGCAATATGTACTTTGTCTTGCCTTTTTATTGGGAATAGTGGGAAGTTTACATTTTTCATTAGTTGGGATGCAAAATAGTAAGAGAATCTGAATTCATCTACATTTTGATGTTGGTTAAGCATGATTGAAAGGTTGACTGACACTTGTAATTTTTACTCAGATTGCCTAAAATAACATTTTTGGCCCTCCTGGAAAATCTGCTAGGTCCACCCCCTCCTTAAGTTCTCCAAGGACAGTTTTTAGTTTACAGAATAGTAGTCAAACTGTATAGGGCCCATTCAAAAAATAAAGTAAAAGTAAACTTAAAAGTTAGTCTTTTTAATTTTCATTTGTGTCTGTATGAATGTTAACACTGAAGAGTAAGAGTACTACTGAAAACCTTTGGAAAGTGTCATTTAGTGGCATGTACAATTTTAAGAAACAAACTCCTTCTGAGTGTCTTTATGGTCTCATTAAATACCAGTATTCTCAGTGCAACAAGAATTCATCATCAGAAGTACAGCATGCTTCATAATCCCATTACAGGCTGCCTATATTATTTTAAAATATATATATAATTGAAATCATGAATAATAACTTTTTTAATGAGCAGCTGGACCAAATTTGCATTTATATCTTGATATTCTGCTTGATTTCACATCTGACCTTTTTGGAGCCAATAGCGGATGACACAGGTCAGATTAGCTCAAACAACAGCACTATCCATATAAGCTTTAAGCAACTGGCTACCATCCACAAACACTCTCATCCATGCAAATCCAGGAAAGTGTACCCTCCTCACCAGAGCAGTTCAGTTAGCTCAGTGACCTGTTATACCCACATCCGTGATAACACTTATTTAAGACGAACCCCCTGTCTTTCTCATGTTAAGATTTTCGTTCCCCCGAGGAACAAATAGCAGCCATTAGAGGTTTTCATGTCAGCTAGAGCTAACACAGTGCGACAGGACCCACGGAGCCACAAACCAGAGGGACGCACCCCAGGGCCATAGGCTTTAAAGAGTCTGTTTACTGCTCACTTAGATAACATCTACCATTACTGGGTGCCACTGTGTGCATTCAGCTGTATATGTGAGCAAACAGAGTCCAGAGCTTCTTTTTAGTATAAAATTTACAACAAAAAAAATGTTTTATTCATTAAGTTGATTTCATAAACTTGGAGGTGAGTATAGCCAGGAGGGAGAGTTAACATGAAAATCCTCACATTACAGCAACAAAAAAAGGATAACGTCTCTCCTGGATCAAAACATACGTAAGTGTTGCATTTTGGAAAACATTGGAATTTTTTCTTTTTTTAACATCAGGCTAGTATTTTTCAAAGGATATCAATAGGCTGTGGACCATTTGTAATTAGTTAACATTTTGGAGCTAATTAACCCTAACCTAAAACACAGATTGGTTTAACTTTTTAACAAGGTTTAACCCACTTGTGAAAATAAAAGGAAAAATAATATATACAGAAATTTACTTAAAATGTCCCCAACTGTAGGTCAGATGCTGCTTCAGGTGCTGTGGTCAATACTGTATTGCTGTTATCAACAGTTGAAATGTCAGCCATACATTTGTGTTCTGCATCAAACATTATATTCTGTTTACCCACTAACTATTTTAAACAGTTACATTTAAGTTTGTCTAAGTACATGTGGGTGTCAATCTTTTTAGAAAAAAGTTGATAAGTTTTACATTTTTGATGATTTCACTTATTTAATAATTATTTACTGGATGGATTAAAAAAGTAAAAAATGTAAACAATCTTTAGCTTTATTTTAAACGTAAACTATTTACAAAAAAAAAAGGTGGGGAGGGGGAACAGGAGATTCACACAATGTTAGCACATCTCAGTTCTTTCAGTTCATCCCTCCATCCACTCAGTTCCCCCAAAATGACCCTTAAAGACTTAAGAACTGCAGCTCTAAAGAAATAGTCTGACTCTGAACTGCTGTGCGGAAACAGTATTATGGGGATTCATTTATTCCAGGGCCCAGCCCCAAAAATAGGGGTCATCACCACAGCTCCCACCCAACACTTGGAGCATGGGGTCCACTCCACAGCTATAAGAGCAGATCACCAGTCGCTCCAGTGACAGCAAGCACAGCAGCAACACCCCGCCCCCCAAAAGACGAAGCCAGTAATGCCCCAGACCAATAAGTAAACGTCAGAATTAAAAGTGCAATAAAAGTACTGAGACAGATTTAAATAATGTGAATGATGATAATAATATAGTAATAATATAGTAACATAATAATAATAATAATAATAATAATAATAATAATAATAATATAGTAACATAAGTAGTATATTAATAACATAATCATGTATTTGATAACAACAACAGTAAAATAAAAATCAAAAAATGTTTGGCATCCAAGCCCTAGTATTTTTGAAAGTGGAAGCATAAATGGCCTCTTGTATGAGTCAAAATTCTCGCTTGTTTCAAATGTGATCATAGCTTTCTTATATATTGTTTAACTCTCATTAAATCTACTGTCAGCTTGCATGCCAACTTCCCTGAACATTTTCATTTCATCATTTAAAACCATATGCCATGTGCTCCTTGCTCAAACTCACCCTGAGGCTTACACTGACTAAATATCTAAATGCCATTATGACCACTCCAGTAAGCATGAATGAAAAAAGGGGAAACTGTTCGTAAGTGGAACACAAAGCTGGAGCTGGAAGCCATCGTAAAAAATGTTGACAGTATGACTATATGCATAAAAAGACAATTTACAACTAAAAACTAAAGCTAAAGTTGCTAAAAGTGTGAACTTATTTGTGTTTTCTGATGATAAAAATGTAACGGAAAACTGAAGCTCAAACCAAAACTTATCAATAAGAACAGTTGTACGCTGTTGTTTTACAAAACATCGCTCGCTTGAACATCACTTCTATGAACCTGAAAGTGAAGACAAAATGAGGGAACAACTAAATTTAGAGTGTCGTGTCGAGCAGTTGTTTTGGAGTTATATTTAAAAAAAATAACACTTAAGTAATTGTAAAAAATGTTTGGTTAAAGTTTACCTTCAATTAGTTTGTGTGGTTTTAATCATTTGTGGTACAATTTGTGTTCTTATCCTAAAGTCTTAAAGGGAAATGTGTTTTCTTTCTTGTGACCTTAATTCTTCACAAAGGAAATCAATGTGGCCGTTGCTTTGCGTCTTTTAGATTTGTTTGAAAAAGGACCGACAGACAAGACCAATCGAACAATTACTTTCAGTGGCCGCCACAGACACACACAGCTCACTAACACACCATTTCATCCAAAACACTATCAAGAGGGGTAAAATGTAACCAATTGTAAAACTGGACCATAAATCTCTCTTAATCAAGACAAATGTACTTCTTTTGAGGGCGACAAAGTAAAGTGGAAAGTCTGGTTTCTGTAAAAAAAATTAAAAAATTAAAAAATATAAAAATATTCTACACTTATAGTTAGGCCTGCACAATATACCGCAAATTTATCGTTATCGCAATATCCAGCTCTGCAATATGCATATCGCAAAAGACGGCGAATATCGCAATAAATCGCAAACCCAAAATGTGTTAAAACAGTCTTCTAGCAGCTTGAAGCATTTAACAAATCAAATAAATCTCTTTATGCTTTGACCAATCAGATGGACGCCTTCACATTTTTGACCAATCAGATGGAGGCCTATTATGTTAGATGTGTGTCCCCCATGTCGATGAGGGTCATTTGGAGTATAATTTTTAAACTGTTGCAATGAAATGGGAATGATGTTTTTGTTTATTTTTCTATTTGTTTATTTACAGCAAATTTATCGTTATCGCATTATTGATCACTAAAATCGCATATCACAAGTTTTCCTCATATCGTCCAGCCCTACTTATAGTTCAAAATGGCAAATATGTAGTAAATTGTAGTGAGTTGTCTGTTCTTAGCTAAAGTAAACATTTTAATAACATAAAAGTGTGTTTAACTCTGTACTACAATTTAAATAAATCAATCTTAAAATCTCAGACTAATGGTCTGTAATACCACTGTATTGTATTTTTGGATGTTGACACAAAATTCTCGCTCTGATGGGCATAATGTTCACTAGATGCTTCTTCTTACCTTTGACTTTCATGAATTTGCAGTACAGTTCTTTTATTTCCACTCAGAAAATGCAATATTTAAACCAGATCTCTGCAATTTGTTTGACCTGAATGTTTTATGTGGGGGGCTATGGCCATTGGCTTGTGTGTAAAACAAGGTTTGGTTAAATTGACTACCATGAAATAGCGCATCATATTCGCTTTCCACCTAAACCCGCCCAGTTATGCCTTCTGGCACAACATCAGCCGATGGTGCGTTTGGTTTGTACAGTTTATTAAATTAATGTAAAGAAATCCAATGCATTTAATATTTGGAGATGGTAAATGTGTTGTAACAACAACATCAGCATATAATTTGATTATCTTGTTAATGAAAAAAAATAAGAGCACTAGCCAACACCATTCTCAAGTCTCTGTTTGGCAAAATAGAAATTAAAAAAGCTCCTGTTACAGAGAAGAGCTAAAAAAGGCTGCATCATAGATGTAAAAAAAAAAAACTTAAGAGAACATGTGTGTGTGTATCATTTCATCTTTTGTTTATAAAGAACTAAAGACCCACCTCAATGAAAACAGCATTTTTGGTGTATTAACATATTCTTGTGTTTTTTTCCTGATAGGACATATGTAAAGAAAAATTGTGGTTACAAGCTTCCTGCTCTGCTCCATTCTAAAGAATCCGCTTGCAGACAAATAGATCCATGTGCGTCTTTGTTTTCCTGGTCCAAGCTGCCATCACAACTCTCAAGCGAATTATGTCCAAGAAAAACACTTTTTTACATTTATTTTGGCTAAAGTAATGGCATAATTATACTTAAAATAGATCTGAATGTAGTTGGAAAAAAATATTTACCAACTTAGTTCTGCTATATTTGCACCACAGAAATGTAGCAAAGCTTCAGGCTCACGACATCCAAATTTTGTCCAATCGGTGAATTTTTTTTTAGCTCTTCATTAAAACATCACTTATAATGCTTCACCTAACAGGACCTAGTCAAGCAAAATTATGTTTTCATGTTATTAAAGGAGATTTTTGCCTCTTTTGACCACAGGGCTTTGTCACACCAGGGTTTAAGACATAAAGAAAAAGAGAAAAGTTCTTCGCTCTCACTTTTACCAAACTTACCTCACAGCTTGGCATTTCCAAGCACAGCAGAGCAGCAGCAGCACACATATCCAAGCTCCTACAGTCATGGGAATTAACCCACTCATGCACACATTTCAAACCATGTAAAGACAGAAGCAACCAGACAGAAAGACAGATATCCGCCGACAAACAAGCTCAAGTACGGCTCTAAAAACCTCTGCAATGCTCATTAGGGGAGACAGCAGGTCCAGACCTCCCCCCAGCAAAACCACAGGGGTGACCAAGCACCTCGTGTCCTTTCCTTTCCACTGATCCTCTGCTCATCATTTAAAAGCTGTCAAATTCTGTTTTTCCTCACTTACCCTCCTTTCTTTTGTCTTTTATCTTCCTGTTATGTTTGGTCTTTTTTTGGTTCTTTTCTTGCTTTTTTTTTCGAGCTGCAGGTTATGCATGTGCTTAAATATGTAGCACAGCTTTAAGTCCTGTTTTTAGTTTAATCTTAAAAATGATCGAGTTCATTTAAATAATATTTATTATAAATAAATGTATCATTATCATAATTATAAAAATAAGATCATAATGTAATAAATACATTTTATTGTTTCTTTATATTTTACATTCATCCTAAAATACTTACTGTCCGTCTTTACTTTTTCCTCTGTTGTAAATTTAGAGCAAGGCATAAGACATATAATAGACTCACATTCAGTGTTGGCAAAGGCACAGCAGATTATAATCTGAATTAAAGAAGATTATGAGCTCAATCTTTGTTATTTGTTATGATCTGAATTGCCATAAATCCTAACTGATCATCAGCAAAGAAGATTAACTTTCTTGGTATCTTTATTGTTGTCATCATGAAAACATTTAAGCACTTTATTTTAAAAACTGTTATCTCTATTCAGTCATAACAAAATATTTATCACATCTCTGTCACCATCCTTTCTATTTGTATTGAGACCATGTGCAGCTTGTGCTCTGATCTACCCTAATAATAACCTCCACTATCTGTTTTGCTCCACTGAGTTGAAAGAAAAACGTTTTGACTTTTGGATTTCACTTGAATATGCTTCATTCTAATCTGAACTGTGGCAAAAACAGTTTAAGTTGATGAAGTCTAATGTAGTTAACCTTCAGTCGGATGGCTAAATAAACAAGCAACTAAGCCTTACTTTAATTTTGAAAAACTATAAAAAAATTCCTCTAGGCTTTAGTTGGTTTCAAAACAAGGATCCAACCCAAAAATAATTATATTTATCCACACAAGGTTAAAGTATAATGCCATATGAGTCTGTAGTTTTTTGCATTTTTATAACCAACCAAAAAAAAAGCTGCCAGCAGAAGCCCTGTCAAAGGGCAGCTGCTCATACATAGGTTTCCCTGGAGCAAAAGCCACAATCCCTGTGAATATTCAGAGTAGGAACGTGTAGGTTGATGTGGCATTCACTCCACACTACCAGCAGGCTTACACTTAATTTCAATTAGCTAAAAAAAAAAAGAAAGGGATCCTAGCTATGCTTTGGGTCAGGGCTACGAGTGCGTGTTCAGCCTCCGCTTTCCAAACAAACTTAGTTAAGGAGTTTAGTTATT
Organism: Oryzias sinensis; assembly: GCA_037389245.1. NCBI lineage: Eukaryota > Metazoa > Chordata > Actinopteri > Beloniformes > Adrianichthyidae > Oryzias > Oryzias sinensis. Next base: position 19,292,670 of record CM074493.1, read on the forward strand.
TCCATCCTATTGTTGCAGCCAGCGTTTTTCCTCCATGCAATCCTGGTTTGACTGATGCCACATTAGACTGACTTTAGTAATATTCTCATTTGTAAGATTGAAGGATTTTTCTGTTTAAGCATTCATAAAGTTCATCTGAACCAAGCACTGACCTTCCATTCATTTGCATTTAGTGTGCGTTCAATTCCACTTTATGTAAAAAAAATTCTCATTGAGTATAAAAACTGCTGAAAAGTTCTTTGAAATGATATGAACCCCAAATTTAAACTGTCCAACATTTGAACATTAAGTATCTTTTCAACTTCTATGGCATAATAAGGCTTCTGCCTTGAAGAACTGCTGAGCATAGCATGTCTAACTTTTTAATAGGCACACACATGGGCATTGCAGAAAACACATTTAAGAGAAGAAAGACTTACAGAATTGAACACATAATCTGTTTATTAGTCCCCAAAAAAGACGTTTGGATATGTCACAGTTTTGCTCGGTTCAATGAAGCAGCAGGTTTCAGAATTAATGTTCTTATAATTGCAGGAAAAATTAAGTTGATTCAATTGAAACTTGTTTTAAAAAGAAATGCAGCACAGCACCATAAAAAAAAACTCCAACCTATGGTTTTCTAAAGCTCCCCCACTGACCAGAAACTTTCCGTGATCAACTCAAAGAAAATTGTTCCACTACAGTTATATGTCAGTCAGAAGCTACGGTAATTTGTTGGTTTGTGTCCAGAGAAGCAAAAATCAACTAAATAATAGGATTAAAAATTATATTATAGTAAACCAGTGGTTGAGGGTTTCTTCTGTTTGGACACTGATGTTATTTAGTGCTCAGATGGATATTTCGTTATTAAATATCCAAATATGAAAAAGAAAACTGAATTATTGGTGATGAAATGATGTCTTGTCATTTAGTAAAAGATTAGAGTTTGACAGTACACATTTTTTAAGCAAATCAGCATAAACCTTTTGTGTCATTAATCAGAGGAGCTGCATTCATTCACAAAAATAATCATCTAAACCCTCAATAACGACTAGATACCACAATTCTTAGTTAAGACTGAATCATATTCTACACCACTGAACCAAAAAATGAATCATTGCATCCCTACACCACAAACCATTAGGTTCACAGTGTCAAACACAAAGTATACTAAACTTAAGGATTTATTATTTATGGTTTTATCACATTACACCAGGCTTAGTATGAGCCAACTAAAAAGATGTTCTCAATTGTCACTAGCCTACAGGCAAAATAAAACAAGAAATTTCTCAATTTTGGAGGGGTTGTCATTTTGTAATACATAAATCATATTTGAAACTGAGACAAAACCGTGACCCAAAAATTGAGGTTTGAACCAAATCATTAAGAAAGTGTATTGTTGCATCCCTAGTGATGGGATGCTCCTCATTTGGAGAATCTCACACACGAAACGATGTGTTTATGAGCAAGTGAGCCCTGTGTTTCAAATGACTTAATATAAGCCAATGTCTGCTTCTAAATGTCCAGCTTGGTGAAAAATTACAAATTTATGCGGTAGTTTTGGAGCTCGATCACAAGCCCACACAGTTCAGCGCAAACTTATGCATCAATCTGCAAGACCTGTCTGGGTGAAGCTTCCCCCCCACTCACATATTGATTATCTGTCCTTAGAGTGATGTAAAACACAGAATTTATTCTCTCTCTCTGGATGGTTATCAGGAAATGTGTGGCTGGACTGAGCCAAGAATCTTATAATACAGCTGTGTGACAGTTTGTCTGCTTGTTTTTAGTTATGTAGGGATGGTAGTCTGCCACTAAGGCAACATGCTGTTGGAAAATCAAGCCCAAACTGTAAATTTGGAATGAAAAATAGATTTAAGGTAATCCTGATGGATTTTTTTTTTTAGGTTAATAAAAAATTTTTTTTTTTTAAATGATAATAAAAAAATGTAAGGCAACAAAAGCAATGTTTCGAGTGCAACTGCACTTGATAAGTTGTTTTTGAATGACTTTGTACAACCTGAGGTCATATGTTTGAAATCAGGTCAGACAGTCTTAGCTGACCAGAGAGCAAGGACGTGCGTACTTAAAGGCTGCAGGTTATTTATGTGTGTGTTAATGATTTCAGACAGGTGAACAAGCCCCCCACCCTCATCCCACCCCTGTAGTCCGACTAATCTGCCATCGACTTTGAGCTTGCAGAGGCAGCCTGCAGCTAAAGGCAGCTTCTGCACAAAATGTAACAGCATAAATCAACAAAATAATACAAATATGATTAATAAACATTAAAGCTAAATGTTTGGGGGACAGAATGGTAACAGTTTTAGAAGTATTAAAGCTGAGAATTCCTTTTGCAGTAGCATTTCACATATAACATTAATTTAAATGACTGCTGTTCAGTCCTGCTTTTTTCTAAGGAATATTTATATATACAAAAAAATCTTTAAAACCTTTGCATGCATTACTTTAAGAGAAACGTTGACTCTTTATTCTTCTAACAGCGTTGTTTTTAATAGGCTTGTGTGCACCCAAAAATATAGCATTTCTATGTAGTTTTTTTCATCATTTAAAAAAATATTTTCAAATCCACATAAAAAAAGAAGCAACACCCAAATGTTGCAAACATTGACTAAAAATGTTCCTAAGATGTTTTGTTGCAAACCTTCTCTGGTGTTTTGGGGATTCTTATTTTGAATTTGGCCTTGTACAACATGTAAAACTGTATTTAAATGTTCCACAGAGATCAGGCTTCTCTTCACTGTGGACCCACACCACACATGGTCTTTGAAATCCTACATTTGACTAAAAGTATTTTCACTCCAGCAGCAGAGGCGTGTCCTTTCTCCACTTCGCTAATGAAAACCAACATTTTACTCTTCAGGAAAAAAAATTTTTCAAGTTTTCACAATTTAGGATTTGCAAAAAGGTTTGATTGGGGGGAAAAATATTCAGTTCATTGGCAAAACTTTAATTTTTTTGGAAGGTTATGCTCACAAAGCCCATTTTTCCTGAGCCATAAAGAATGACCTTTACAAATGTGGCTTCCTGCAGACACCTGCAACCAATCTCCAAAGCAAAAATAAATATCTGTAACCATGAAAATATACTACAAGTAAAAGTTTGGACAGACTTAAAAGTTTTTTAAAAAAATTCTTATCAAAAACCGAGAAAAAATTGAGACGAATTTCTTTTTGCACTCATCAATATAATAAGTTGTAGGCCACTGCACACCTGGTTATGAAAACTATTTCATTAGACCTTCATCAGAACTTCACCTTGAATTTAGTTTATACACAGAATGTTTAATCTACAAGTGCCCATGTTTACATAAAAAATTAATAATATAACAAATGTAATCTCAAAAAACAATCTTTGGGATTAATTAAAGAAAAATTAAAACAGTCACGTTTAAACTTTTACTCAGCTGAGAGACACTTAAGATTCCAAATAAATCTTAAACTTTTGAATATATGTGAATATAATTCATTTAGCTTATGTCTTTTCTTTTTGGTGGAGGACATTCCATTACCTTCTGCAGCAGAGAAGCTGCTTAGGGAGTCACAAAATTAAACAAGCTAATTTATGGCTACAGAGTGTACAGCAGCAGAATGTTATTCAATAAAAAATATTTAGCTAAAGGTTTCTTATAATGTTAAAAATCAGAACTTCTTTAGGAGGCATCCTTTTAAAATATAAAGTCATACTTTTAAAACCTCCCTGAAGTTGTGCATGTCTTTTGCTTTCGTTTGTTTTGGGATCTTTGTTTTTTTTTCTTAAATTTTTGGGGTTTTGCGTGTGTGTACGGGAGAGTAAAGTGGTCGGTCTGGGACAGTCGGGCAAAATGATTGACAGCTGGTCTGGACTGGGGTGGTCGAGTGGAACAGAGCTTCAACACAACCCACAAGACACAGCCTTTCCCCTCAACACACACATGCATCAAACACCCGCATGAGCCTAATCACACGGGCTTGGAATCCCTTTTTCCTCCATTCAAAGACAGACACAGACCCTCACACCGACACCACACACAGACACCACAGGAACCTCTCCTCATCCCAACTTGTCTGCCTTTGACAGCTTTCAGCAGTGGTCAACACATGCACACACACACAGACTCACACAGACACACAAACAACTCCACACTGAACTCTTGACAGTGACATCCTCCCACTTCCCACCTGTCACAGTACTGGCTGCCTATGACACAACATAACACACTCTTAGAGACTCGCACACACAAAAGAACAATGAAGGACATTGGGGCTCTTGGTCATGGCAACAGTTTGCCTCAGAGACACTTGAACTTTTACAAGCTACAGAAGAACTTCTTTCAGGCCTAACACTCAACTCACTTGTCTCATGTTAGAGTCTCTTCCTCTCTACTGCTGACTGTTTGCCACAAAGTGACCTTTACCATAAAAAACAACTGAATACAACCATTTTAAGCATTTTCTTTTTTAATAAGTTTGCCTCTTTTGTTTTCCATATATTCTAAATATGGGGTTCAAACCAAACCTTCCAAGGGATTGGTGCATTATTGGCATGCATTCACCAATGATGTCCAATTTGACTTAAATCATATTTTTTAATTTAAAAAAATTGAACAGTTGTGTTTTTTCCCCATTACTATTATTGTCATTCTTTTCTACTTAACTTTATTCTCTTTGAGTTCAGTTCCAACAGGTGTTTTTGAAAACTGTTAACCAAGAGGGAAAGTTAATAAAGTACTTTTAGTTTGAAAACCCCAATTCCTGCATGTAAAGAAGCAGGTGGGTACTTTACAATACAGAACTTTATTATATTTGCGTCATCATTTACATAAACAAAAACTCCAGCCTTTCAAATAATTACAGTTCCAGGCTATAATCTGTGCAGCAAACCACATTTTATTCTCTTCATTATGTAATCTAACTATTCATTCTTGACAATAATATGGTTTTATAGAATATATTTTTAAACATATTCTTCTAGTATCATAGCAACATTCAGATTTTTTGCAGCTCTGTTTTTAATTTGATACTGTATTTGTTGTTCTTTGTTTCTCTTGGGTTATTTATTCAAACTTCATGGACTTCTGATTTATTTTCAAAGTTCAAGTTTAATGTCTTATTTCAATCTTATTTTTATTGTGATTAAATAGCTAATAATACATGAAACAGATGCTAAATATCTCTAGATATACAGCTTTTGTTTTAAATTAAAAAAAGTAATTTAACAGTTTTTATTAAAAGGTAGAGCTCCTCAGAAGTATTGAAATGCACAATATAATAATGATATTTGGTATGTCGTAGCAAATGTTTAATAGTAAGCAGCATCCTAGGTTTTATGAGAAAAATATTAAAAATCCACATTTCTTAAGCAGATCCTCCCTTGAGTTTATTAGAAAGAGATATTGAAAAGGGAAATTTGAAAGTTGAACCACAACAACAACACCTTGAAAGAGTAGTACTCAATCTACAACTACTTTTTCACTCATGAAAATCATTTAATATGTACTTTAGATTAGCTGTATAGCAAAAGTTACTGTTTTGGGGGGACTTTTCGCTTTTCTAAAAATCAGGCTGTGACTCATGGTAAAAGAGCCTCTTCTGTTTTCCTTCACATCAAACGTCTAATCTTGACATCAGCGATGTGGAATAAAGATAGGGCCTCGTGCACATGCTCGCTTTTGTTGCTTTACAGTGTGTGGGCTTGTTTTCAGCTTCATTAAACTTTCCTCACTCAAGGCCGTGGACTGCAATGACTTCCTTTTAACAGATGTTTTTACAGTCATTACCTGATTAACATCAGAGCATGCTAACATGTTAACAGCATGGTAGCGATAGCATTTTGACGTGCTAAACACTATGTTTTGTTTAAAATTTCCTTTGAATTTGTCATTCTTTAAGGCACTTTACGAACGGAACATACAATTGTGCCTGTCCTATGTGTCTACATGGTGTTTCATTAAAATACATCATTTCAGGCAGATGATACGCTGCTATACTTGTAAAGTGAAATCACTCCGATACTTAGATTGAAGTAGATCTTGAAGACAGTGACATTAAACACATATTTTATAAATATATTTAAATATGTTCCGTATATATATAAAATACAGAATTTAAAGCTCATCTGTGCCAAAACACATGCAGGGGTGCTTCACAGCTGCAGGCACCACAGGAGACATTCGCTGCTGTATTGCTAATCCATCCCACTCTGTCCAAATTAAATGAGGCATTTTGGTCCAACAAGAACCGCACACACATATGCCACTGTTAGCTGATCCTAAATTAGGAATGCATTTAAAGAGTCCCAGTTTTATTTAAATATCTGGACAAATATGATATAGAAAGTAATCCAAGATCAAAACGTAAAAATTTGAGATTTTGACGTGTAATATGTTTGTATATGATGAGTTTTTGAAGAGTTGTATAACTTGCTTTTTATTATACTATTGTTTTCAAATTGCCTTCAGTTGTTTTGCACATTTTATTTTTCCTTGCACCTTGATGTCTGATCCCCAGAGCTGCTGCACCAATTGAATTTCTTCACGCTGGAATCAATAAAGTTAATCTTATCTGTGCAATAAAAATGTAGATTATAAGATGATAATTATTTAGAATTTAGAGATCCCAAAAATTCTCTTAAAATGGTTATTGTTTATTGTTCATCTTGTGCCTGGTATTGCTTAATAGAATACAGAAACAAAATAAAAAGTGAAATTCTTTTTTTTTTTCAGATGCTTTTACACAGAAAACAGTGTTTGTAAGTTATTTTGTACGGTGTTTCCTTTGTCAGACATTCACAATCTAACCCTGATTTAAAATAAAATACAAATGATTGAAATTTTAAATTCATTTAAAAGTAACAGCAGCATGGAGTTCTGATTTAGTCTTCTAGTGGGTTTGACAAGAAGTGGACCCATATTCAGTTGTTACAGCTTGCAATAAGTTAGGAGCATAACTCTGGGGGGAAAAATGCAAATTAGCAACAATTTTAACTTGGATTCAAATAATTTGATGTTAAATATAATTACTGCTAAAGAAGAATTTGCAGCTACTCTTGCACGTCTCCATTCTTTTGCAGGGTCACTGAACAAAAACATCTTTTTTTCCCACTGGGTAAATATTTTATTTTTATGTTTTGGTTTTTCCCCTAAGACAAAGTTGTCTAATAATTCTCTGACTTTCTGACTAGTCATTGAAAAACTTAAACATAAATTAAGCACAAATAAAAAAAGAGAGGCAAGAAAGTGTGTGTTTTGATCTTTTTTACTAAAATGCCAACTGCGCTGGCGAGGTGTCCGGAAGGATTTCCAAAATGCAGTGCTTTGATGATGTATTGATCTGTGGTCTTAAAAGGCCTAGATCGTGCATGGCCATCTTTGCAAAAGTTCGGATGTCCGTTGTTTTTGTTTTCATAAAAAATGTGTTCTTTAGTGTCCGAAAGGTAATATATTAGCATATATATGAACATAGTTTATGCTGAAGGGCTTAAGAATAGCATGATATAGGCCCTATAAAATAGAAATGTATTATTTTCAATCTTTAGATTCCAGGGCAAAGCATATTTAAACGCTTTTTTTTTCTTTTAAAGTGATCTTCAACTGGAGTTCTTTGGGCTTTCAGAACACACTAAAGATTTTCTTTGAATATTGGGAACTTATTGACTCATGCTAGCTGCTATTAACGTCTTTTTTCATGATCATCATTTTCAAGTCACTCAATACTGTTCAGTGATTCATCCAGGAATAAAAAAGGCTCAACTGACCCGCCGGAGGGTAACCATTTCTTTGCTCCTATGCTCTGTGTTCCTTTGACTCTACCCTCTGCTGTTTCTTTTGTTTTCTGTATTGGTTTTCTTCTTGTATGAAAAGAAATGAACAAAATTAAGTAAACAACTGAACCATTATCAAGTGACAGGGAAACACACACAGGAAAAACCAGCTAATGAAAGGGGAAAAAAGGATAAACATGAAAAGATTGAAGGCACGCCGAGTAAAGCGGCGATCAATAAGTCAGGTCTGGTTTATCAGTTTGAATAAAGGGAATTAGTCTTTGACTTGCACTCTAAATTAAATGTTCACAAACACAAATTCATAGCCAGTCCTATTGTAAATGTCATGTATCTGCAAGCTGTGTGTGAGTCTATGGGTGTGTGTGTGTTTGTTGTAATGTTGATCCCCAATTAACACTTACAGAAGGGTCTATCCATGTTTTCGTAAAACATTTGATCAGACTGATAATTTCCCAAAATGCCAAGCAATTAGAAAGGCTTGTTTTTATAAAACGTTAGAGAACTATAGCTTACTTTTACTATTTCACTCTATTTTGTGTTTAATTTCCATTTTCGTAGAAATCAAGGAAGAACTGTGTTTTTATCAGTTTTAAAAACAAGCAAACAAAAATCATTTTAAGTGTTGAGGGGGAAAAAATTGTGACGTGTGAGTAGTATTTGGTTAAATGCATGTAAATTGATTAGCAAAAAGTGCATTTCTCATTTCCTTCACAAAGTATTACATTTACACACTATAAAATCCTGTGTAGTAACTATGGGTGTGCGGGAAAATAAATAAATAAATAAAAGATTGATTTGGTGATTTGCCGCGATATTTCATTTGACAGTACGTGTATTGATTCAAAATGCTGTCAAAACGATATATAATCCTTTATGAGCGTCCTTCAGCGGCTGACTCTTGTTTTCCACTTAAACCCATGACCGCTTTGGCAGCACCGCCCACTGAGCCTCTTTGAGCGGCTCTACATCGCACAAAACTACCAGTGTCCCCTGCCTTCGCCCGCAAGTGGCCGGGATAGGCTCCAGCAGCCACGTGACCGCAAAAGGGATAAAACAGAATAGAAGATGAATGAATGAAAGAATGAATGATGAATGAATTACAACAAAAATACAAATCATTTCTAATTCTGTCAAAAATATAAAAACAGTATTTATAGAAAAAGGTAGTCAACGGCATTACCTGATGACTGTGCTTGGCAAGAATTTGTATTGATTTACTTTTTTTTATGCTTTCTGTGTGTTTTGATTTTATTGACATTGTTCTTCTTGGCATTGGTTTGTCAGCCAACAGAAAGTGTAAACAGAGCAGAGGAGCTCTGGCTCCCACATATACCATGTTCAGGCAGGTTTGTGGTTGGTTTTTCCCCAAATATATTGTAAATTTAATGAATAAACCCAAAAATATTTGACTAGTTTTCCTAGTAGATAAATATGGTGCATAGTTTTTTGTTCATGTGAGATTTGAATGCTCAGGTGTTTGCTGACTTTGTAAGTTTTCACATTTCCTCAGCAGTGACACAAACTGGCTTCTACAGGAAAGTAGTTGTAACTTTAATGCATTTGTGCTTCCACATGTCCTCTGCTAGATGATAGAGTCAAAAGTTGGAAAAATATTAAAATTATTAGCTGCCAGCATGACTGTGTGTTTGGGTTCCAAAGACAAAACCTTTGCAGTTTGTTTTTTGTAACAGAGATTTGACGAGTTCTTGGTGTATGTTTGTACAGTGTGTGTTTTAGGACTGCATGTCAACATTCAGTCCAAGAAGCTACTATCAGTATTCTATGAGAGTATTTATTCACTGTTTTCTTCTACCATCTAGACACCAATTACTGCTGCCAATCATACAGATTCACAAACACACACATACACTTACAGTCAGACAAAACTCAAGCACGCTTGGGATGTCCGGAGGGGAAAAACTCAACTAAAGTAATTCACCCCTTTTGTACTAAAAAATGCAGACACACTGATATTTATGCCCACCTATTTTATTTATTAGGTATTCATAAATTAATAAAAACATCAATGTGTGTTCAGATAAAGAGGGATTGTCTTTCTACTGTAAGATGCGGCAGATAGTCACCGCCCAGGTTGATGACCTTGTAATCCTGCCTCCAGCCCGAGCTGACCCACGATCACACACACACTTTCACACACACGAACACAGCTACACCCTCCAGACCAGGTGTCAGCTTAATTTATCCCCACAAACACTGTGATCCTGTTTCATGCTCTCTTTCCAGGGGTAGCCCGGACTACAGTTAGTTTACATTCAAAACCACAGACACTGCCTCACAGAAGAAAAGACGAGGCGGCAGATGCTGTGCTCGGTGGCAAACCCCACACCGAAGCCACAGGGGAAAACCAAGGGAGCACGAGCAGCGAGAACCAGGAAGCCAACGACCTTCCTACCTCAGCGGCGATTCAGTGGGTAATGAATTAGCAGGACGTTTTTCAATTCTCCAAAATTTACAATCCGGCAAACACACAGCTGTATACACATTGATGACGCCTATCTAGATTTTTTGAGGGGTCTGAGGGGCGAAAAGCTTGTTTTTGGCACCTGCCTGTTTGTTCTGCACCTGATAAAGGCTAGAACCAAATCTTCACAGTTTTAATTAACTTCTGTTGACTCCAAAGCTCGTAAGTCTCTTTGCTTTATTAGCATAAAATTATAATCTAAACATTCAGGCCAGTCCTACTATCAGAGTTTGACTCATTTGCATATGATTTATATTCCATTTGAACTTCTAACCTGCTGCCTTATAATTGCCATAAAGCTTCAATGTGTTTCAATATCTGTGCCGAAATTAAAATGGTAAGACTTGAGAACAACAATAAAGAGTTATGCTTTCTTTATTCTGGGCAAGAAGAGAATAAAAAAAAATAAAACCCACCAAACAGTGTACACGTGTAAGGGATTTTTACTGGAGAAAAAATAAAAACCTTATGAATTATTGAATAGCCAATTGAAAGAGACATTAAATGTATTTTGGGTCAGGAAATATTTTTTAATAATAAAACTGTACAAACTCATTTTTTCTTTTAAAATTATTTTTTATAGTTTTTCTAAACTACTTACTACTTCATTATGTCTAAACTGATGAAGTGATGAAGGACAAACAAGAAGCTGGTTTTGATTCAAGACCATTGATTGGACTTTAAGACTCAAGGACCGAACCAAAACATTAAATTCAGAAAGACTGCAAAACACAGCAACACACAAGAAGCAAAAAGCTGTAAAATAATTTCCCTTTGACAGATGATTTTACACTGTGTGATGCAGACAAATGAGTACAAATGCATCCATTCCTGTTTTATTAGCCAATTATTATAATTTTTTAGATAGTGAGATCTGCCAATAACAATTTTCACTATATCCCTTTTTTTAAGGAGACAATGAAGAATTTTATTTAAGTTGAATGTTTATATTACAACAAACAAAACTTTAAAGTCCCAATGCTTTTTTACGGAAGCTGAAAACGGCCTGCCTTACTTTTTTTTTACGTCTCTTCACTCTTTCCCGTTCTCGCACTGAGATGCAGAGACTTAACCTGTTTTAAGTTTCTTTATTTTGTGGTTAACAACCAAGACAGTAGAATAAAACATTTTTATGTATTAGTGGATCTACGCTCCTCAAACGCCTTAATTCCATCTCATAGACCAGCCCCCTCCCTTTATTTTATTAAGTTGAGCGACAGATACCAGGGCTGAAGAGCGTCTCTGCCTGTCGAACCAGAAGAACTTATCAATTTGTACTTGATTCATTTAATTGTGTTCAAAAATCTTTGACAAACTGCTTTGTTTTAATGAGGGTTGTAGAAAAATGACAAGAGTATATTGCATCGGACTGAGTTGGGCTGTTTGGGTCCGCTAATGTCCAGAGCTCAGTGATGGCACCACACGGACTCTTGTTGTCCCCTGGGTTCTGTCATTCAACCTGTCGCCACAGTAAATCAGCTTTCACTGAGTCACACAGGTGGTTTGGCAGAGTTTTTACACCAGATGCCCTTCCTGACACAACCCTATTTTTCAAGGCACAGGGAGACCCAGATAGGCAACAGCAATAAGGGTCTTGCCTAAAGACCAACATTGTATTTCTTTTAGCCCATTGCACCCTTAGGAGGCAAACCCAGGTTTCCTGTGCAGCATTCCTACACCCAGCCAAATGAGCCATCCAGCACAAAGACTATTGGAAAAAAGCTCAGAAATGCAGCAAAAAGTACCAAAAAATACATGTCTCAAACTGGGTCATTGTCAAGTGTTTATACTTTTTTGTGTACTTTTCCCACACTTGAAAAGGGCTGAGTGTCCAACGTTGAAGATCGATTTACTCAGACTGCCACTTGAGATCAATTTCTGAACTTTAATTTATTTCCATTTGATCTGGCAGCAATCAATAGGTAAAAACCTTAAACACACACAATAACAGTAATAAATATTACAAAATTCAACGTACACATTAACAACAAACATTTATGCAATTTAAAGTGCCTCAGTTAATTAGCAACATTACTCATTTACTTTAATAACATTCTTGTTTAAGTTCATGTATTAATTCCAAATTTATTCAAGAATTACTTTAAAATCTCATTATTTAGCAAAAATTCACATTCATAAAGAACTTCCCAGTGTAAATTTACAAAAGTTACAAAGCACACCGACGAAATAAACATCTAATCCTTAATGATGAAAATTCCCACTGGTACCTGAAGTACACACAAACATTTGCGGAGCGCACACTCCGGTCCCACAACGCACCAAACAAACAAGGAAACAAGTGATCGCGCAATCTTAGCGCTTGGATAAAGTCTTTTCTTACCGGCTGCCTCTTCAACAAATTAATATGGACCACTCAATTGCACACAGGTACGAAACAAGCTTTATGCACGGACTGACAAGGCTTGTGTCTCGCCGGTGCTTTTCCTGAATGAAGTGCGTGCGTCGCCATTAAATAAATGACGCAGCACGCTCAGCTGTTCAATCCATATCACGTGATTGGTCAGATGCTTTGCGCAACACCTCCCACTCGAGCTTTATGCGCATGCGCCATAAAGGTCGCATAAGTCAAAGTTCATGTCAGAGAGTCTGTTCTTCGGCTGGAAGAAGGACCACAAGGCGGCGAACATCCCGATGAAGCACCACACCATTAAACGTATTGCTCTCCCTTAGAGACTGAATACTTGGGGTAGCAGACTTTTGCGTTGAATGTGGCACGCTGGATCCTGGAGCGACGAGAACATCAACGTCCCTCACGATGCCCTTGTGATCTGGTACTGCAGCCACGACTCTTCCAAGACGAAACTGACCTCGCAGAGTGTTCTGATCACACAACCACACGACATCTCCAACAGCAACATTCCGCTGTAGCGTGTGCCACTTGCTTCTGATGAACAGATTCGGTCCAGCAAGTTGAGACCATGCTCTCCAGAAGTTGTTAACTTGCATCTCGATTTCCTGTAGACGCTTGAAAGAATAATTTTCAAAACTGAAGGTCTTGACATCTCCACTATGATACGCTCGCCCCATAAGCAGTGTATTTGGTGACACATAGTGGATGCAATCTTCTTGACTTTGAGCCCTTGCGTCGATTGGTCGCTCGTTTGCTAAATTAGCAGCAAGTTGTAGTACAGTCAGAAATTCGCTGAAGGTTAGATTGAGTGTTTTATTTAGACTTTGAAGAGCTCTCTTTACGATTCGAACTGCAGCCTCAGCAGCTCCATTTCGATGTGGGGAATCAGCAGGAAGCACTTTCCAAGTCCAGGTTGTTCCATTCCTGATGGCATATTCCTCCAGATCAGTTTTGTTCTGTGCCTGCAGGAACTTGTATAAATCTTTAAGTATGGGTTTTGCCCCAATAAAGTTGGTCCCAGGATCTGACCAAACCTTCTGGGGGTGTCCTCTCAGAGCGGTGAACCGTTGATAAGCCATTAGAAAGCTCTCTGTAGACATACTGTTAACAAGTTCAACATGCAATGCTCTGCTTGCCATACAGCTGAATACAACTCCCCAGACTTTCATGGTCACTCTTCTCTTCACATCATCTTTCACCAAGTAAGGACCAAACATATCCACTGCAATGAACTGGAAGGGCGCAGCAGGCTTCGTTCTTTCGACTGGCAAGTCACCCATTACTTGTTGACACACCTTTGCTTTTGCCTTGCGACAAGTAATACACTGGTTAACAGTCTTTTGTGCCAGTCTTCTCCCCTGTATAACCCAAGCTTTCTTCCTCATCCTTAGCAATGTTCCAGCAACGAACATTGCTAAGCACCAAGCCTGTTTATTTTATGCTCGCCAAATAGCCCATTGTTTTATAAATTCTTAAATGATCAGATGCTAACAAAAATCAGCGAAATGGTCACTAAAAAAAAAAAAAAAGACCAGCAGAAGTATTTAAACATAGAATTTCTCCAAAATAAAGCAGGTTATGGACTTTGTACACTTGGATTTTCTCATGACTGCATTTGTGAAGGCATTCTGAAAATATCTGATATACTAATCCTAATCTGATATACGAGGATATGAGGATAGTTGGAAAAAAAGAAACCCTGTCAGCTTTTCCCCAAAGACAAGTCTGGTGTTAACAAAAAGCTGAAATTAACAATACTGTGCATCTATTTAAAAAAAACTCGATAGTGACCGATAAAGCACATTCATTTTATTAACCATCCAGACCATAAGTCTGACCAGGATCCCAGCCGTAAAGTCTTGTTAAGGCTGGTCTTTGAAGTCCATAAAGTCAGCAACAAGGTCGGTAACTGCAGCAGAAAAGCCATAATGAGGTAACAAAATCAACTGGAAAAACTCGCGTGCATTTAGACCAATCAAGCCTCAGTGAACCCCTCCATGGGGGTCCACGGATGGTGGTGACATTAACTTTCAACAGGAAGTCAGCCTCAGCCAACCAATTAACCAGCTCTTAAATCTCCTTAGAGAGTGCAGTGTGTGCGCACGTGTGCCTTTGTGTGTGAGAGCAAAAGAAAATGCAAGTATGTGTGTGTTTGAGTGTGACAGGAAGTGAATGTGTGAATGTTGAGTAAAGGTTAATAGGACCTCAAGAGGGATAAGACGAAGAGCTGTTACTGTCCCAAAGCTGCCCCCTCCTCCTCGTCCTCCTCCTTTTTCTCATCCTCCAAACACACACACACACACACACACACACTCTTGCACACACATCAGGGGCTCAGTGCCAGAGCTGCTGGCCTACAGAGCAGCAGGGTAGTTCATTACTGCCCATGGCAAGCACTTGCACTAATGCTTCTTAATACCCAACATTCTCTCCCTATTACACCTCTCCATGTCTATCACTTCTCTTTCTAGTTTCCTTTTCATTTGTTCTGTCTCCTCCTCCTGCAGCTTTCTCCTCTCCCTCAGCCCTTGCACAGCAGACACGCATGGATCCCACGGGAAACAAACACTTTTTTGCATCACAGATTTGACAGCTTGACAACGTTCTTGCTTCAAAATTTCTCTTGAAGCTCAAGTACAAATGAACGCCGATAAAAAATGAGCCTATCAGTGGTTTGCATTTAAAAAAAAGTAAGAAAAAACATTTTTGGGCAACTGCAAACTAAACAAGTTAATTTCTTTGGTTTTGTTGTTTCCCAGTTTTAACTTGCAGCTCACATGACAACCTCTGACTGCTTGTTTTATATAAAACACAGGACAAGTCATAAACCACTGAATAACACTAAGATGATGGTGAATAACTGCAAAAATGTTATCATTTAAAGTCTAACAGGGTAGTGAAGGAATTGCATGTATGCTTTGTACACACATAATGCCATTTTTGGTCATTATTACAGCATTACCTCCAGGCATTTTGCAAAGCTTGGGTGAGACAGGTGCTTACCTTTTCTTCTAAATATTTTAAAGTCCCATTTCAATCATTTGAGCCATTTTAAAAGCATTATTTTAATGGTTATTATAGCGTTTTTAGCCAAAAAACATGAGTTGTTTTCCAGGACAAAGTCTCGACAGAGCGGCAGGAGTTCATTAGAAATTCACCTCTGAGTTGTGGGCGGGCTGTTGTAGTGGAGCATCCATCCCACCCCCCTTCCCGTCACCCATCTGTTAACACTCTTTTGCGCTAGCTTACACCCCCTCAAACCCCGAAGCTAACATTACTGGTACAACAAGAAAAGCAATCAATATTGGAGCAATTCAGCCGAACAGTTTTGAGCTAGATGCCAGCTCAGACGAAGACGTAAATGGATCTAGTCATCTACCAGTTGAAACATCAGAATGGAGCGGAGCAGGGAGCTTGTTGCCCATCTGTTGTAGTTGTGCTTTTTTTATGTCATTTTTTTGTCTACGCCTGATTTACAATGACTTGCATAAAGAAATACTCAGAAATGCAATTTTGAGCTTATTAGAAAAATGCCAAAAGAACATGTTAAAAACACCCAAAACAAAATTTCCTCAGTGGGTCTTTAAATACTATAAGAACCACACGCCCTTTGGTCTGATGAATAGTTTCTCTTACACCTGGGTTTCAGCCACATTTTTTCTCCAGTTGACATCTCATTGACTTTTCTCTCCCTACGTTAAACTGAAAACATTTTTATTCTTTGCTCTTCCCACATTCTCTCCATCCGTACTCTTTGGTCTCCTGCCCAGTGACTTACACTTTCTCCCTCCCCTGATCTGCCTCCTTTTTAGATAAAATGCCGTCACTCTTTTTCCCTGCTCCACCTTCATCCATCCTCAGAGCTTTCACTTTCCAATCATTGGCTTCATTTCTTTTCTTATTTACGCTTCCCCTCTTTAATCTTTGGGAACGAAAAGGCCAGCTCTCATGGCACAGTTAGTATCTGCTCTAAAATACAGAAAGACTTGACACAGTTGGCTGCTGCTGCTGTTACAGCTTTCTTGGTTTTGCTTGAGGTTGTGTTGCTCCTTTGTCAGTCATGCTACTCTGGGTTACAGACTGACAGCTTTAAAGAAGGAGACTACATTTTTTAGATGGCAACATCTGTTGCTTTGAAAGGAATGAAGCTACAATTGTCAAAGTTGCTTCTGATCTTACTAAAAGGTGGATTTAATTGTCCAAAATCGCCACTTAACATTTCATTCCATCACATTTTTCCATGTAAAACTTGTCAAAATATTTTATTTTAAGCTTTATTTTTAGCTTATTTTGGCTTATTTTTAAATGATGACTCAATCAAATGATGTAAATCTCTAACATTGTAATTTTAAGTGTTATTGATATAAACAATGTTTTCTTAACTTCTTTTTAGTTTAAGAAAATTTCTCAGGAAATTTGGTTGTGTGTTTCTACGGGGTTGAACTGTTTGGACATAGATACTATAAATTTTAACGTTATCTTAAAATCAAAACAATTGTGTGTTTCATCACATTGTCATAGTTACACATCCCACCGTTTTCATATAAGGACATTTCACCAACGTCTGAAGCCCAAAGAACTGTCTAAAAATGGGCAGTTGGACAGGACACAATACAGTGAGCCGTGTTGTCTTCACCCACATGTCCACCCACCTGCCAGTCTTTGACATCTGATTAGCGATAAAAAAATTGAATAAAATGTAAAAAAAAAAAAAATGAAAACAATTCTTCTCTTTCAAGCAGCATGAATGATGGATTACAATACTTCTAACTCATTATATAGGCCTGAAATAATGACCGTACTAAAACGAAGGACCCTCGTCACCTCATGAATCCTCAAAAAAAGGTTTTATGAGGTTTACTGTGTAAAGTAAGTTTTCAGTATATTGCATGAGGTTATACCCAACGGCTGTTAAAGGTTTTTGTTTCACATTTAATTGGATGAAGAAAAAAATGTTCAAACTTTTTCTTGAGGAAAATATTGAGTTATTTATCTGAAATGCTGAAGCTCCCAAACTTCTGTCTCCAGCTCTTTAATACCCTTTCCCAGGTCATCCAACTATTTAGCTTTTGAAGTCTTGCCCTTTACCAATAGCCCCATTTGTCCTTTTATTAGGTGCCTTTATGTGATATATTTTTGTGCTATTTTTTCTGATGTAAAATAGCAGGAAGAGTTTTAGGTCTAATTATCTGTTATAACACTTCAAGGGCAAAAATCAACTAGATAATGTGTCACCAATGTAGGGCTGCACGATATGAGGAAAACTCGCGATATGCGATATTTAAGATTAATATTGCGATAACGGTATAATTTGCGGTATATAAACAAATAACAAAATAAACAAAAACATCATTCCCATTTCATTGCAACAGTTTACAAATTATACTCCAAATGACCCTCGTTGACATAGGAGACAAACATCTAACATAATAGGCCTCCATCCAATTGGTCAACAAGGTGAAGGCGTCCATCCGATTGGTCAAATGCATAAAGGGATTTATTTGATTCGTTAAATGCTTCAAGCTGCCTTAAGGTTGTATTAACACATTTAAGGTTTACGATTTATTGCGATTTTCACTGTCTTTTGCGATATGCATATTGCAGAGCTGGATATTGCGATAACGATAACTTTGCGGTATATTGTGCAGGCCTACACCAATGTCACCAAAACAGCATGGATCCATCTTGGGACATCTTTTTAGTGGGATAAGCCTACGACGATGACAGCCAGACGATCCAGCCAAATAAATCTACACAGAGCTCCTATTACTTCCTACTTTTGAGGGATTCCAGCACACCACTGATAAGAGTCATTTTGGTCGTGTTCACAAGTGTATTTGCATTTGTCTTCTACAGTCCTTAAAAGATCAAAGATAGATCTAGTGAATAATAGCTCAGTCTTAATCACAGCTGACTGTTTTACTTAGTCAGAGGACATACTTAACCCTTCATTTGACAGTAACCTGAAGAAATCCCTATATGCTTCTCTAACTGGGGATATTGGCCACAGAATGAAGCTGCCAGTTCCAATGCAAGCCACTTAACACTGAACAATGTCTCTAGTGCCTGCTGTAGTTTTCCACTCATTCAAAGAAACTGGTTCACGTCATAATAAAAACAAAGATTTAATATATTGCTGGCAAACAGGAATCTTTCTGTCTAGAAAGACTTTTTTGTCCAGACTGGCAGCTGTGAAACAGCACAATAGAGAAAATAAATTTCAACTTCTATTCGTGTGACAAGATAAGATGTTGATAGCCATCTTGACAGAAGCATTCTCCCTAAAATTCATTGAGAAATGGAGATGATCGGAAAAATCCAAGCCCAGTCCAGGAACAAAGCATTCTTCAGGCATGTTTCTTCTTAAACTTTTTAATCTCCTGCATTCCAAGTGTTCTAGTCCACTATCCTCCTTGTGAAGCTCACCCACTCATGCTCCAATCATTTGTCATTTCTACCCTTCGTCTTCAACTCTTAATCGTTTTCCCTGATCTCATATCTGTTTCCCTCACCCACTCTTGCTCCTCTTCCTCTCCATCTCTACCACTCATTTGTCTATTTCCATCACTCCTATTCCCCCTGCTTCTGCTGTGACTGACAGGTAAAAGACAGACAGATAGACAAAAGGTATGTGTGTGTTTTGGTTCGTCCACCTGTCGCCATAGCCCTCCTGCTGCTCTACATCATTTAACTAAGTGGCATTTCCTGCTGCTGTAGATGACAGAGGTAATCATCTGCTCATCCGCATTTATTCTGAGCTGACTTCTGCAGGTTTGGACACCAACAGTTCACGCTTGTGTGTGAAGAAGTTCAGTTTGCAATCAACCTGTAACATTTTTACCAGGCAAAGGATGTCTGAAATTATCAGCAATCCAGTTCAATGTGTCGTTGGTTTAAAAAGACAGCCGAAAGAGTGAAAAATGCACATAGCTCTGCGGACATATTTAGATTTTAAAAAGTGGTAAAAGACAGTGAAGCAGATGCTGGATTACGACTGTGTACCCTTGGCAGCACATGAGCCAAGTGTGTGCTGTTTGTACAGATGAGAGTAAACAGCTAGAAGATTGGCATCTTCGCAATGATACGACTTTGTATGGTTAACTTTGAGTACACAACAGGAAGCAAAATTCCAGAGCTGAGTAATTATTGTGAGGTTTGCACAAGTCTGTCTTTTTTTTTTCCATCTTTCACAACTCAGACCTCAGAGAGGACAAATGCAGAGTGTCAACAAACAAAGTCAACAGCTGTTTTCCCATCCAAGTCACCTTTTAGGGTCCACTAGCAATGCTTTTGCAATTCAACTCAACCAACTGTAATACAACCAATGACATATACATTTAAAAGATGACGTCTGACATTATCCACTGGTAAATGGAGTACTTATATAATACTTTTCTGCCTTGAGTCACCCATTCACCCTGACACACACACGTTCACACACTAATGGAGGTTCTGCTACCTCGCCAACCTCAACCACCAGGAACGATGTGGGCTTCAAGGAACACTTGGACGGATGGGCAAACCAGGCAGGAACTGAACTTACAATCCACTAACACCACTTCAATCCACTAACTACTAACTCTGTGCCATAACCCTATAGATTCTGAATGGCAAAGTGAAGCCCAGAGTTTGCTCCACCCTCCTCAATAATGTTCTGAAACAGCCACTGCGTGGGACACTGCAAAGTATTGGTTTCACACATTTGATTGTAAATAAGAAATGAATGAGTGAGTTTGACGTCACCTATTGCAAATAGCATACTTCTGGCTCCAACTAAATCAGGTTAATGCATTCGCCATTTTTTTCGCAATACGGTGGCAATCATGTTGGAGCCAGATGACGTCAATAAGCAGTGATTTGTCCGAGTTGGTCTCAGTCATTGTTTCTATCTCAACCACTCTCACCAACTACTTAAGTGGGCTCAAAGACCCTCTCAAGCATTTCAAACGTTCATTGTGAGACCACATACTTTTACCCAAAAATCTGATTGGTCAGTTTATAATATAAATAACTTCCACCACAGAAAAAATACCACGGCAAAAAATGGATAAGCAAGAACATATTTAAAAAAAAAAAGGTAAAAATGGTTATGCTGACAAAATAATGACTGAGTAATAAATATCTCTAAGGGTGCTCCGATTGATCGGTCGCCGATCATAATCGGCCGATTATAGCTTAGGGATGTTTGATCGGCCGTCTCTATAAAGGCCGATCCAGAAAAGCCGATCAGATGACGCAAAACTCGCGAGACGATTTTTTTACGCGCTGCTAAAAATGGCTTCACCGGTCTGGCAATTCTACGTGGTGTGCGAAAAAGATAATACATTAGCAATCTGCAACGTGTGTACCAAGCAAATCCCACGAGGCGGAAAGCACGCAAAACATTTTAACACCACCAACCTCATCAGACATTTGAAGGTTAGTCACGTAAAGGAATATGAGCAGTTTTCAAAGTTAGCTAGCGCAAAGAGAGAGCGAGACAGTTCAGCAACTCAAGCGCCACTCACTCAGCTTTCTACCTGTCAGCCAGTTATCGCTCAAAGTGGACAGCCACTTGTTTACTGGCAGAACAATAAAAGCCGCTTTCCCGCTCTCGCACAAGCAGCACGCACCTACCTCTGTGCACCGTGTACAAGTGTTGATAGCGAACGACATTTTAGCACAGCAGGGAATATTATTGATGAGAAGAGGAACAAGCTGTCAGCCAAAAATGCAGAGATGCTTATATTTATAAAGAAAAATCTGCCATTGATGCTTAAGAAGTAAGCTTTGGGCAATCTAATAATCTCTATCCCCCCTCTCTCTTTTTCTACCTCTCTCTACCTCCCTAAATGCCCACAAAATCTGAATGAGTATCTCAGAAAGCTGTTATAGATATACAGATATGGAAGTTGTTAGTTATTAGAATGTTTTGTTGCTGTGCACTTTACTACCTGTGCTCCTTGAAATGGTCTTTTACAATAACCAATGTCTGACTGACTTAAAACAATATCTTGGCTATAGCCTTTTTTGTTGCAGTTTTAAAAGTAGCCTAAAGCTAAATTTAAAGACTCAGATGTTATGTCTTATCTTATTTTATTTATATATTCTCCAGGAAAGTTGTATTAGTCAAGTCCTAAGTTGTTCCTAATAACCAAACACATGCTGCTAAGTTAATTTGTTGGAAATGTTGCTTCCAAATAAATAAACAGTTGTCAATTCATGATGCGTTGTCTTCTCTTAATTGTAATACTTAATGTGCATTGTTGTTAAATATTGTTTAAAAAATTATGCTACATGATAAATAGAAGGCTTCAAATAGACCCTGTAATCGGTGATCGGTATCGGTATCGGTATCGGGTGATACAGCTTCCAGCAATCGGGGATCGGTGATCGGCCCCAAAAATCCTGATCGGAGCACCCCTAAATATCTCTCTGTAGAAGTGAATGGGATTTTGGCTTTTTAGAGCCAACAGGGGGGATGGGTCAATGAGTCTAGTTCTTGTATACAATCAATGGTCTACAAAAACCATCCTCCCAAAGTATGTACAAATTTAAGCGCTCATGAAGTCTAAGTGCCTGGATGCTTTTTTTATCTCCCCACAGATGAGAATGCAAAGCAATAAACTTCAAGACAGACAGACAGACAGACAGACAGACAGACAGACAGACAGCTGATAATTTCAGACATCCTTTGTCTTTAGTAACCTGCCTCTAGCGGTGGTTGGAGGAACTGCAACATTTTGCACTTCCTGGTCCGAATCACTTTAGGAGACTAATGAGGGGGTTTGAAGAAAAACCTGAACACAGCTGTGCTTTTTAGGTTGTCCCTTATTATTTAGATTTAATTCATCAATTAGAAAGACACGCATTCTGGAATTCATCAGGAACGGAATGACAGTCATGTTTATCAGTGAAAATATTCTACTGTTGAGGCTTTTTAGTCGCATTTCAAAGTTGGTGTGGTTATCAATCATGTAGGTTAGATGTCCCACACCTTCAGACGCAATGGATTTTTAAGAAAAAGTGGGAGATGCAGAGGTCATCCAACGTGTTTACTTCCTTTCATTTTACAGAACTCTTTATCAAATTCCCACTGACACCTACACTTTTTTTTATCTCATTTGTCCTCTTATTCTATGTCATCCACAGCCCTTCTGCACCCCTCCCCCCCCCTGCATGCTTGTTGATTCATCTAACTAAGCAGCCTCTCAGCCTTGCTCGCCTCAGATCATTTATTAAATATGGATTAATTACAGCGAAACCTTGTTATGCTTCGTTAGGACTTCTTGCATTAATAAGCAGTTGTTTTAATTAGAGGAAAAGAAGGTTTCAATGTGCCGCATGTTTTACACCTCCAACATTATAATTAGTTTAAACACAACTTCATTTGTCTCCAGCTGGGTTCCACCATGTAAGACATACATCCTCATCTTCATCACTGCCTTGATAAATTCATTCCGGCAGTTTATGCCCCACCACACCAAAACGAGTTTGGGACCGTCCCAACTTCTCTGTTTGATCATCTACAACTGTAAGCTTCTGATATGAAGGAAAGTAACCCCTTCAAAAATGTATCCCCTTTACATCCAGAAGCACATGTTCTGAACGTGTTGATTTACTTCTTAGTCAGCCGACATTTCAAATATGTATAAGCAGATACACTTTTATCTCGTTTCCACTGAGAATATGTCATACATAATCTTTTCCTCTAACTTTTTAAAGTGAGCATTTCATCCAAAAAAAATAAATTATAAAAAAATATCAAGTTAAGGAGAGCACTTCTGCCTAAATGTGGGGTCAAAGCACATGAGAGATAAGAATCCACAACATCCCAGAACTGAAAACCCACGGCTTTTGAAGAAAAAAGGACATTTTCAAGCTTACATCTGTTAATTTGCATTAAGGT
The DNA here is from genome assembly GCA_037389245.1 of Oryzias sinensis. Lineage (NCBI taxonomy): Eukaryota > Metazoa > Chordata > Actinopteri > Beloniformes > Adrianichthyidae > Oryzias > Oryzias sinensis. The sequence goes on from CM074493.1 coordinate 19,316,169, forward strand.
GCTGAACATTAAAAGAAAGCAGTCATCCCAAACTGAGCCTAAAGTTTCTCATAAGGAAAAAGAAAAAAAAATATTTCTGATTGCTGCATTACTCACGTTGTGGTATAAAATGTTTCCAAAAACAATGTCCATTAAGTATTATTAGGGCGTCATAAAATGAATTGGTTCTATTGAGATGCCTGAAAATATAAGCATATAGAATAAAATCTAAGTGAAGGACATCAAACTTTGGAAAAGCTTTGAAGTTTTATTTTAAACTGTGATAGCAAAAATGCTACAGTGTTGCACAAAATGGTTACGTACTGACTAATAAATGTACATAATTGCCATTAAACATGAAAGAATATGTCTTGACTTGCAGACTTGATCAATTTAACATTAGAGCAATTTATTTAATTTTTAAAGGGAAAAAAACAGAGCTTCCTTTCTGTTCAATAATGAAATTAAAACGTTTATGCGGTTAACATAACTACTTTGATTAAACAAAAGCAAATTTCAAGAACAATAACTTAAAACACAGATCAACGTTTGTTTCATTTACGCCAAATTGTAAATCAAGTGGATTGTGAATTTCTAAACTGAATTCAGTTTAGTATTTAACAGTAACATTTAAGCCTAATAATTTAACATATTCACATTAGATCCTGTTTGAATTGAAGCGACTCAGATGCAGCTGTTCAGAGAAATAGAACCAGGGCAGATCACTTGCGTCATAGCTGGCACTTAGCTCCTGGAACACTGTGTTGTGGGACCAGGGATTATTTTGGTTTCTATTTAAGAGGACTGTCATGTATGAGTGGTGTAGATGGTTTATAGAGGAAATGGAAACCAAGCTAGACAAACGTAGAATCTAAAACTTTAGTGAATAAACGTAAATGAAAAAAAAAAAAGTCAAGAAAACTTGGTGAAGACAAATAAGATAATGACAATAAGAAACAGCTGAGTAATGCCAGTGTAAACTTGGTTTGCAGTGATGGGGGGGGGGGGGGCACTAGGCACCAATCCTCACAACGACACCGTCTTCAAGCAACGCCATGTCTGACACTTTACATTTTGTCAGAACGGAACTTTAGTTTGGGTTCAAAACTTTTTTTTTTTTTTAATTTCATGAGAAATCAGTCCAAAATGTTCGTAAGGCAACTAAAATACTAATTTTGCTCAATAAAAACCCAAGTAGACTTTAAGGTGAAATTTTCTTGTTTGCTTCTCAGTTTGTGACTTCTTTTTTTTTAAACATACTTTTGAATTCATGTCCTCCTTTAAACTTGGTTAAACAAGAACCTATCAGAGAACGTTCCCTCTTACTTTTCAGAAAGTGACACTACATCTAGATTTTTGTGGGTAAAAAGAAACAAAAATAGACCCAAACTTAATAGATATTAGGACGCCTTTGTGCAATAGAAGCAAATGCAGAGATAACAACTTAAAGCAAAAGACTAAACCATTGGCGCCTCACTTCGATTTTTGCCCATCAGTGCAAAATCTTTCAGTTTCTGATTACAGCAGGAAACTTTCAGTCATTGACAGTGTGCAGTTGACACAACAATCAATTATAATGAAATTTATGTTCTCTAAATGACTACCAGAAAAAATTTGGCTCCACATTCAAGCATCATTGATTTAAACTTTCAGATTTAAAAAGGTAAGTGACATCATGGGGAAGAAAAAGAGAAAACGCTAGATAATCACCAAGAACGAAGCATCTTTCTGCAAGAAAAAGGATTGCAGACATGCTTTGCTCAGTGCATTACCCAGTAGGATTGGCAAAAATGATGCACGTTTTTCTCCATCCTCAAAGGTTTTTACAAATTATTGACTGCAACTAATTTACTTTTGCACAAACAATGACACAATCCAGACAGTGGACTTTCACTGTTCTTTCTACTTTAGCAGAATTCACTCTGACTGTGTGTCCCTACCACACACACACACACACACATACACACCAGCAGCACTTAACATGGCCTGCCATTAGGCTGTCAGTTAGTCAGGCCAATAGAATAAGTGCCATGGATTAGGCTGAGACAGACACACAGAGAGGGAGAATGGACAGCATACTAAACAGAGCGTGGCATGAGGTGACAGACATCCTGTCATGAAGCTGTCTCCCTCCTTAGGACACACACACAGTAGACAACTATTATAACCACTCAGGCAATCAATAACTGAAACATGATTAACTTCGTGTTTTTTTTTCTTCCTTTCTTGGACCTTCTGGACATTTCTCTAAATGCCCTTCTGTATTTTTCTTCTAAAATAAAGGGCAAAAACATGAGATCATCTCTTTCACAGGTTGTTTGTTTTGTCATTTCCCCTCCTTTTCTTTTTTCTTTCACACCCAGTCCTACTCGCTCCATCTTTTCCAGGTCTTTTATTCTCCCTCTTTCTGCTCCTCTCTTTCCTCTCAGGGAATCACCCCTCACCTGGGTATGTATTCTGCCCTTCTTTCTTCAACTTCCTACATATTTGTTTTAACCCTCATTCATTGCTGCATCTTCCACTCTATGCTCAGAAAGCCCTCTTCATCTTTGTTCCTTCTCCATCCCGCCTTCCTCTGTGTCACCCATTCCTCACTAATCATGTAAAAGCTTCTCTAATTGAACAACCAAAAGATATGACTTGATCTCAGCCACAGACTTGTCCTCGTCCCCTCCATGTCTCCACATCAAAAAGCTCAAGGAGAAAACGAGACAGTGATGCACGGTCACTCCTTTTTCTCCTTCAGCCTCTTTCTGCTGCTCTCTCCTCTTTTTGTCCTTGCTGTCGAAGAAATCCGATTAAGTAGAACGTAAATTGTAAACGTGTTTCCTCTAAAACGCACTTGAATGCTCATCACCTTCACATCAAGGCAGAGCGATTAGTGGCCGCTGTAACTCAAAGAGCACAGCTGCTCTGAGCACACAAGATTAGAAGGACGGCTTCAAACAGATTCAGCACCTTCAAAAGGATCTGCTCACTAAAGCTTCTGGAGAAAACTGGACTTTTGGCTAAAGATTGCAAGACAATCTTGACGTGAAGCCTAAAATATCTAAATAAATGAAGTTTAACTTTTTAAACAGTAAAGCCCACTTGCACAACATGAGGATGAATTAGAGGACAGACAAATTTATAAGACAGACAGTGGTTGAAAACCAACAGTCAGGCTACTCCTGCTGCGGCTGAGAGGAGATTCATGCTCTCTAAAGCCAAAACCAGGCAGGTCAAAATGGGAAAGGAAGAATCCTGATCCGGAACACTGCTCTGTCTACTTGCGCCCTAACTTCCAGCGCGCTGGTGACTGTGGGATCAGGCGCACAGACATCGCCCTCTAACGGCTTAAAGCAGAACAGCAGTCTGGGGAAATAAAATATTCGCAGCTCTTTGCTCCAGACGCGCACGCTCTCGCCCACTTTAACAGTAACTTTGACCCAAAAAAAACTGTTGGGACTTAAAACAAATTATCTTCGAACATATTTTTACATCCATATATTTTGCAGATTATTTCGAAATTGAATATTCACTTCCGTGTTATTGTAGGTCTGATCAGAGTGGTTCTTTCATCACTTTAGTGCGAACATAACACGAAAGTCAAACGTTTTGAAGTTTTTTTTCCCGAGTTTTCTATTTTGAAAAAATAATAATAATAAAACCGCTGTTATATACTTGTTATTTTAGAGTAAGAACGATGGGACTTTTAGATTTATTTGTTCGTTCCTGCGACATGACGCACAGTCTGCTGCTCCGGAGGAAGGGCTTCGGTCATAAGGGACAGTCTCTCCGTCAAAGCAGCCTCTTTTTTGGAGCCTTACGCACTCTGAATACCAAGTAGACCAAGAGTGTGGATCGCCAGCCTCAAGAGATTCTTTTAAATCCAGCAAACCTTAACAGACGCGGCAGCAGGAAGGATTTCACCCCTTTGATAGTTGTGTTTTTATTGACTTTAGATTAACAATAAGAATAGGAATACAGCTGCGGCAACAGGGTGGAAGAGAGGCAATGAATAAACGCGTGAGGATGCGGTTGATGCATCTTTTCTTTAAATGTCATCTTGGTATAGAGTTTACTTGCCATGCGGGAGCGATCTGACGTGATCCATTCATTTAATCTATGGATTTTCATCTCCAGCTTCGGACTTTTTTATCACCGATTCGGCAAGAAACATTCAATAAATTGACACTTTTTGAAGCCCCCTACGCGTAACAAGTGCCAGAGAGTTCCGTCTTAAGCGCGCAGACCCAGCTGAGGACTGCGTGGGTCCGTGGCTTTACAGTCTGCGTCTTGTTATGCTCTTACAGGATTGTGCAGGGACAAATTGTGTGCGGTGCAAGGTCAAAAATAAAAAAAAATGAACCCAAAAAGCAAAGCGGCAAAGGTTGGAAAAAGCCAAATTAGTAAGTAATGTATCAGAGTAACGGACACAGACTTAAGTTGCTCCCGGACGCAAACATGAGTTTTCTATCCACTGCTGCTTTGACAACTTCCACAACGTTTTAACGTTTTTGTGGGTTTTTTTGTTTGTTTTTGGCGCCCAGACGGCGCGTCGTCGTCGGTCACCTGAGTCCAGCGCGAGAAGTATGTAAAATAACCCGCCAGAACAAACCGAGTCACGGGTAAACCTTGAAACAGATTCCTTGAAACAGATTCCATCTGTCGCAGACTTTCGCAGAATATAGACTTTTTCGGGACCTCCAGCTCGCAGCAAAAGCAGAACCTGAACCAAGACCAAATCTGACCAAACCCGCAGCGCCTCTCGGCAGTACTCTTTGCGCACATAACAGCTGACTTTGGCGGTATTTTTACCAAACACGCATCTGCTGTGGACTCTCGAGTCCTTCTCAGGAGTTAACAAAGCATCTTAAAGGCTGACACGAAATATTGCATGCTTACCTGGAAAGAATTGTCCTTCAGTAAATCCCAAAAGTAATAAGAAAGCCGTCAGTAAAACGCAAGAATAACTCCGTTCATCCATCTTTCTTTCTTTCCTCCTCTTCTGTTTACGAGGGATATATGGAACAAACTATTTAAGAGACTCCAGTCTGTTCATCAAAGTGATTCTCCTCAGTTTAGGACGGGGGAAAAACAAACGTGAATAAAAATCCGCGTGCTGTTGCAGAACAGCAAGCCGAAAGTCAAGTTGGAGCGCACAGAGAAGTTAGAGCGCGCTCCACACCTTTCCTCTCCTCTCCTCTTTTCGGGTCTGAGAAGGTGTGTGCGCGTGGCTGCGCGCGTGAACCATGAGGCGAGTGAAGGGAGGCGCGGTGTGCACGTGTGCGTGATCAGACGCTCTCTGACTGGCTTACACGGAGTTGGAGAGGAATGGAGAGCGGTGCGCTCCACTCCTGGGTGACAAACAAAAGTGCGGCTACGCGCACCGATCTTCCGGTGACGAGTTTCAAAGTAAGGTTCGTTACTGCCGAGAATAACAAAGGATCACCCTCAAGAAAGATTCATTTAGACTCCAAAAAACGAGTCACTAGATAGAGCTAAGGAGCGCTGTCCGTTTAATATCTTTAACCTTAGGAGGATTGCAGCCGTTTACTTTAGTTTTCGGTGAAACTCGTTAAAAAAGTTTAGTTTGTGTTTTCAAGGAAAAACAACTGTAACATTCCCAATAGTGTTTGTTTTTTTTTGTCCAAAAAGAAAATGTAAAAATATGAGCCAAACCAGCTGAGGTCAAATGTGATGATGAAGCAGCCCTCCATCACAAGGACTTGTCCACCTTTACATTCACCTTTATACTCCTCTGTTGTTCTGACATCATAAATTCAATGAGGATAAAATGAGTACAGAATATTTACAGTAGTCATAAATAAAGCTATTTAAAAAAAACATTATTACATTCTCATGACTACTGACTCCAGAGAAAAACCCATCTGGATCTAAAAATCCATCTATCTTCCTCCGCTTATCCAGGAGCGGGTTGCAGGGGCAGCAGTCTAAGCAAAGATACCCAGACTTCCCTCTCCCTGGCCACTTCCTCCAGCTCCTCTGGGAGGACCCTGAGGCGTTCCCCGGCCAGCCAAGAGACGTAGTCTCTCCAGCGTGTCCTGGGTCTTCCCCGGGGCCTCCTTCCAGTGCGACATGCCCAGAACACCTCCCCATTGAGGCGTCCAGGAGGCCCGAGCCACCTCAACTGACTCCTCTCGATGTAGATGAGAAGTGGTTGTACTATGAGCTCTCTGCGGGTGACCGAGCTTCTCACCCTGTTCTAAGGGAGCGCCCAGCCATGCTACGGAGGAAGCTCATTTTAGCCGCTTGTATTCGGATTTAAAAATCCAATTTATAATTTTCAGTCATGTGGATTAAGATTTCTGCTTTTGAGTTCCAATTTCCTGACTGTTCGTTCAATAGTAAGTGAGTTTATTTTGTAGACTCCAACACCGTCTTCTCCCTGCTGTTTACTTTCAGCTTTACCGTCCTGCAGCCCATTCCTCCGGCTTCCCCCGGGTCCCGCCGCCTGCGTCCTCCGCTAAAGGACAGCTTTCGCCCTCGGTGTTGTGTGCGCGCGCACTTTACCTGTCATCAGATCCGTCTGACTGCACTCATTTTACGGTCAAGGGGTATCTGTTTTCAGGGTTACCTCGATCACCTCACCACATGCACGAACGCACGCGCACCCTCAGATACCTGTACTCTGCAAGGACCCGGCCTGCCCGTCCAGCTGACCTTTGGGCACGAGGAGCTTTGCAGAGCCGCACGCTGTCACAAATGCATATTTACTGCATGTAATCTGAACTGTCTTCTGTTTAGAGTGTTAGACTCCAAAACTCAGAGGAAAACGTTCCAAGGTAAAGACTACTGGATAGCGCATGCTCAGTTTGAAACTTATTTTTAAGATTGCTGCAATTTTCTGCAGTAAATCAATTTAAAAGCGTTTTTTACCCAGGAGAAGCTGATTAACAAGTTAAGGATATGCAGATTGTGTTATGGAAGGATTTCCGCCTGTTTGACAATCAAACAACACAACATTAAAAAATGTTAGCAGCAAAATCCGTTCACTCCTGGATCCTGTTTGAGGATAAATGTTCATGCCTTCAACTTTGTCCTGTTAAATATAATGTACTGCCCGATAGAGCCAGGATATGAACCTTAAGGAAACCCAAGCTTGATCCGCATTGCAAAGAGAGTTTTGCAAATCATCTTGAAAAGCGTTTTTGTCTCAAACAAATGAAATCTAAAGCTGCAGATCTTGTGCAACATTGGACAAAAACTGTCCTGTTAGAAAGTGGCGTTTCATTTTAGAACCAGCATATGGGACGCAACTGCAAAAACATAAATGTGGTTTTATTAAACTGAAATAAAGTTTTTAGATCTGAATTTTGCAGCTTTATGTAAACAAGGGTCGACCCTTTGACTCCTCCCTAAAGCTATTCATGCATCCAGACACACCACTGCAGCTTACATTACCCAACTGATAAACTCATTAGAATCAGACACTGCATTCGTACCAGAACATTCACAACTGATGGGGGGGGGGGCGTCTTAAGGGGCATAGTTAAAATAAAGAGGAAAACATTGTATCCCCTACTTCATGTCTGTTCTGTAAGAGAGATGGGTTTGTGCAGCACAGAAACTCAGACAGTTCCAGCTCTTTCTGCTGGCTTCAGTAACAGATTCTCAGGCTGTAAGATCACAAACACTCCCAGCATTCACTTGTCTGCTGCAATGAGCTTTTCTTTATCAGGAAACCTATTGAGGGAGCTCCTGAAAACACATTTGAGTTGGCCACAAATACAGTTACCCTGTTATCCTTTCCAGTCTGCAGTGTTTGCTTTCTCTATTGATTTACATTGCTCCTCAAATGTCATCATTCATAAACTGTATTGATGTGGCTTTCAGGTTTAGATGATGGGGTAGGCTTTACAACTGCATGAAGTTCAAAGATTTTAGTTTGAAGAAAAAAAAATCACTTTCTGGTCCAACAGAGTCTCCCCCACCCCCACCACAACTACCTATAGGCACTTTTAAAACTAGAATATTGTGTTTAATTGATTTAGAGCAATACAGGCAAGAGGTTTTGTGCTCTTTAAAGTCAAAAAGTAGAAAATTCGCCTTCCACTGTTTTTTTTAACACAACAATAAAAGTGTACAAGCTTTTTTTCACAAGTCCAAAAAGTGCTGTGACACTGTCTAGTTTGCAATCAAAAGGTTTTTATCATAATCCATAGAACTTTAATCTTATCAGCAGGGGGTTCCACCATCTATCTACCAGGTAAGAAGTGTTACAAATGTCCCAGCAAAGGAAGAAAATGAGAAAGGTCACATTTGTATTTGACAGTCATTTGAACTTACTCATAAACCAGCCTTAAACTGCTTCCATCTTGTCGCTGAAAATGAACTTCCATTTCTATGGTAAATGCTGTTACACCCAGACTTTTTGTCTTTGGAACGTTTTGGTCTGGAATAGAATAGACAACCACAGCTAATGTCCACCTCTCCTTGCGCTCGTTGCTGCTGATTAGCTGAGTCAGGTGATTTCACATTCTGATTGACTGAACATCCAGGTAATTAGCAGCAAGCGGTGCGAGGAGAGCTGGAAAACAAGCTCTCAAAGATCAGGGTTAGCCAACAGCTTTAGGTTGAAATTGTTGTTTGTGCTTTGAGGGTTTTTTTCTGCTCTTCTTCTTTATGGTGTCTGATGATGATTTTGGCTGTGAACTGTCACAGAATCAAGCAAATGACAAATTCTATATAAAAAAAACTCTGAGTTGGGATGTAGAATCTTTGATGTGTGGGCCAAAGTCGCACTTTCTTCGCTCCATCCACTTGAAGACAAATAGATCATTCTTTTCAGGAAAATATCCCCACATTAGGTGTCATATAGCGAGCTCCTGTCAAAGTGTAACACATTGACGTCCATTCTGGTTCCTTACAGGAAAATCTGATGAAGCCTTGCTTTCCATGATAATAAGTTAGTAGCTCGGTTGTGTTTTTGTAAACCTCAATTGCACCTTAACATGTGATCCCCATTCCATTCATTGATGGAGAAATACTTAACAGCAGTATGAAAAGTTTAAAAGCTTTTGGTAGGAAAACATTAGAAAAAAGAATCTCTTTTCCTCCTGACAGTGTTCCATAAATTCTAAATGTTGGTTTTAGGAAACACTAAATTAAGTGGACCAAGCAATCAAAACCAATCTCCTACATTTTTGGAGAACTTAATGCAGAGGACTGGAAACCTAAATAATTTATCGAATAAACCTAAACAGGATTAAATAAATTCAGTAACTTAGTATGAAGCAAACTTTGACAAAAATAAAGCAAGACGTACTTGGACCACCAGGGAGCAAAAAGTGACAAAACGATGGACCTGATGGTAGAAAATCCTGACCTTAAGACTAATTATTGAACAGAAAGCAATACATTCAAACCTCATGCAAAAACAGATATCGCAGAACACGACCCAAAAACAAAACATGTCTTTAATAGAGTGAGAAAAAAAATCCAAGAATTGGGTCATTATATATACAATACAGCATGCTGAAATATTTTTTTATCTGTACTCATCTTCTCTGACCCATGATGTACAATCTAGGACCACATCTCATTGACCTTGTACCTTTTCTCTGCCCCACCTCCATTATGAATTTTTACCCTGACAGCTAATGAATATTTCCATTATTCAGTGATGTCGACATCTCATTAAGACTATGTTGTGTTTTTCAGAGCCTCGGCGTGTATCTTCTTCACCTCTCCATCATCACTTATTCATGTATATTTACTATGCAGAGTTGAAGCAGATTGTTGGTTTGACTGTCTTAGTATCACTTGAAATCAGAGAAATTATGTTCCTAAAATGTATCAAGTCTCATCAATTGAGTGAAAAAAGTCGGTCTCAGTCTAAATAGTTACAGAAATCACCTGGATTATAACATTTTTGCTTTTTTGCAGGGTTTTTTGTTTTGCTTTGTTTTGTTCTTTTGTTCATGATTCTGCCATCTCAAATCAAACATAATATCAATGTAACTTTTTCAAAGCAATCCACCCTTATACTCAAACATGTTTACATTGAACATTGTGAATCACAGCACGTGTCACATTGCATATGCGTGGAAGCAGACTTGTTTATTATTTATATGATCAGTGATCTAGGGTGCCATCTATCTGGGAGTTTCCTTGGCTGCTTAATGCTAATGTTGATTATCTCCTCTTTTATTCAGAAAAAACATTTCTCAAATAGATGATAACCAATAAAAAACGTTATCTTCGTTATCTGAATAATCTGCACTTAAACTGAGATAGTATTAACACCTTAAATAGATGTTACAAACTGGATTATGACAACTATGCAAAAATAAATGGGTAAATAACGTATGCTACTACGGCACTTTACTGTCTTCTTAGAAGGCCCAGAGCACAGTGATGGCAGCCCTGCTGCCGAACACTGGCAATAACCTATAACCACCATGGGGTTCAGTGTCTTGCCCAAGAACATTTCAACACATGGCTGGGCAGAGCAAGAACTGAACCTGCAATCTTCCGATCAGAGGGGAAGTGCTTTACCTCTGCACCAGTGGTAAAGTTGAGTAAATCATAATAAAAGTGGGATTATATGGTATGCTTCATCCCACTCCCTTTCAAGCAATTAATCTAACTCTATCTGACAACCATTCATTGGATTCATTGCAACATATTGGTGTGCTGCATGCATAAGTGCAAATATGTCTATTAATTATTTGGAGAAATTATAATGTCAAGAAGATAGAATTTTTAATTTTTTTTCTTTTTTAATCAATTTATGAATTACTATCTGAAATATAATAGAGATTTACTTTTATTTTAATTGTCTTTTTTGTAATTGCTTACAATAAGCAAATCAATCAATCAATCCAACATATTACATTAAAATAAACCACATTTAAAATCACAGTAATTAAGTACTTGACATTAAAAATGCTCCCAATTTATCTTCCATTTTCTTAACCCACTGTATCCCTTTTGAGGTCATGTGGATGCCAGAGCCCACCCAGCTGCTGTTAGAGCGAAGGTAGTGTACACCCTGGACAGATCACCAGTCTGTTGCAGGACCACACAATCACACACCCATACACACTCACACCTAGGGACAATTTAGAATAATCAATTGCCCTTAGAATCATGTTATGGGACTGTGGGAAAACTCCAGAGTACCTGGAGAAAACCCTTGCATGAACAGGAATAGCATGCAAGCGCTGCACAGAAAGCTCTCAGCTGGGACTTGAACCTTCTCCCTATGAGGCAAGGGCGCCAACCACTGCACCACTATGCAGCCCTCTCCTAATTAAAAAATTTTAAGTGACTGTTTACATTCATTCCTTAGTCCTGTATAGGCAATGTAATTAGTAACATTTGGGGTATCTGTTTTAGTATGGTGAAATTATTTTATATACATAAAATATAGAATGTTTCTATAGAATATGATTTTTAAAATTACAGCTACATCAGAGTGCTGTTGATGCAGCTTGATGATGATATTGTATTTTTCTTTTATCCAGGCAAAAAGTAATAATTTCTTTGCTTGTTTTGCTGGCTCAGCATTGTTGCGGCACATAGATGTAGCATTAAATGCAGCGAGGAGCAATGACAGTAAGCAATACTGTGAAGATTAAATTATTAAGTGGTTCCACTGAGCCCCAATATTCTTCCAGAAGGCACTACATAAATCAAGCTGTCCATCTAGTAAATAATACATTTACAGGAATTTGTGTGTCCTGGAAGTGGATGTATGCAATAAAGGAAGTAAGTAGGCTGTTGTGTAAAATCCTAATCATTTTCCTTCAGCAAGTAATATATAACATAGATATTTCAATAGGAAAGTCATCAGCATACTGGATGAATACAATACACAACTTCAAAATTAATTTCCCACCATTTTTGACTTCAGACAGATTTTGAAAATCTTTAGTTTTTACTCAAAAGCTTAAAATTTTCATTACTCCTAAATGAAAATGAAAGAACTGTGCTAAAACCAATTGTCATTGTTAAACCACCAAAGAATTAAATCAGATAGCCATACTTTACATTTAAGCATTTAGGTTTTTAAATTAGATTTGCATGTTTTCATGAAAATAAATAAATGTTTTTTCTATTTAACAAACCATAAATTGACCCTAAATCATGTATTTTCAAACTTCTTTAGCTAACTCTGTTTCCTGAGAGTTTTACTGAGTGAGTCTATGTATCCTGATAAACTTCATGTCCTTCAATCAGAGGAAGCGTGCTGCGAAAAGGAACTGAAAACAATCAGGAAAAATAGATTAACAGCAGCATTGGCTGTAATTGAAGGCATCTAATATCCAATTCTCTGTGTGCGAGTTGAAGCCTCAGGGGCTGATAGGTAATTCAAATCAAAGCTAGCATTTCACCTTCACGTGAAACACCCAGATACCCTGGAGACATAAGTGGCATTCTAGCACAATACTTACTAAATTGCTTTAAAAAACAAATGTTTATTATAAAGCCATGGTTATGGTTAACTTCTTAATTTAAATAGTTGTATTAATTTTTCTTTTCAATTCACTTAATCCAAGTTATTACTTTGTTTTTCCATTGTTCCAGTGTTTTCCGCACAGAATAGATCAAGGTGAGACATTACAATTTTTAAAAAATGTGGAGGGTCACATGCAAGCCTTGAATGTTTTCACACCTGAAATTTTTGATTGTCACTTTAGTTTAATCGGACTCAATTTAGCCTTGCAGCTATCAAAACTCTTACAAAAATGAGGCATTTATCATCATGAAATATTGAATTTTGATCGATTTATTTAGAGTTTAAAGGGACTTCACTGTAATTATTTTGGGACGAAAAGTTGTTTCAAACAATGTTTTAACAGTTTTAGCTAAGGAATTGGCATCAAAATGACACTGTGGCTCATGATTGTTGAAGAATAGTTGAGAGGCAAAAAGCAAGGAGGCTGAAAGAGGAAAACGAACGAAGGAAACAGGGTTAAAATAAGGAAAATAAAACAAATGGTGTCATGGACAAAATTAAATTGAGCAAAGGAGAGAACATTTTATGAAAGAAGCCAAGAAAAAGCAAGAGAATGATATGATGCAGGGAGACATTTTTCAGGCCAAACATTGAGTAAATTATTTTTTTAAATGACGAAGAAACCACCTGATAGAATCTGAAGAAAGCACAAGCCTACAGTAAATGCTAATGCGGGAGCAGGATGTGGAAAGGACATTATCACAGCGCCAGCAGGATATTATCATTGACATAGCAGTAAATCAGAAGGTGCGTAGACTTCATGACCTCCAGTTGGCTCCCATTTCGACACAAAACACCATCAATTCAAACAAAGTTCATCTAATTTTAAGAATATTCACTTGCTTGAAAAAGAAAAACCCACTCACATCAAGTCAAAATGAAACATTACTGCCAAATCCATGGGTAAAAGGGAAATTCTGACATTAGCACAATAACAGAGGGGAGAAGAGTTGACCATAACACCGTATTTTTAGCGGGCTTCCAACTGCTTTGTCGACACTACTTTAGCCTTCTTTGTCTTGATACATTCAAAGTTCAACGTGATTGAACTTGATTACATTTTTACTTTTTTTTGCTTGTTTGTCTTTTACTTGTCTTGAAAACAAACAGTTAAGAACTGGGACCCTTTTGCGTTGGACAGATTTTACTATAACAATAGGGGGTTACATAGTTGAGGACACACAAGATATATATTTGGTTTAACCTCTTTTGTTTTTCAGGCTAAACTTTATTTTCATTATATATTTATTATTTTTTTTATGAACCGGACAGAAGATAGAGGGACTTTGGACTAGTAGAGATGGGGGACAAGGGTCCAAAAAAGAAAAAAGGGGGTAACAGATGGAAGATGACTTAAAAACCACATAGGAGGGGCGTACAATTACAAACAAAAATAGACATCTGGTTACTCAATTCTAATCATTATGGCTTTAGCACGTAGATGTTTACCAAAAGGTTAATTTTTTTTATTAATTGAAACTTTTAGTGATTAACAAGAAAATCTACATGAGCCGTGTTTAAGGTAACAGATATAGTTCATGCCTTTGTCACATGCACCTGCATGGACATTGAGGCATGGGGTATGCAGGTGAGTGCCTGTAGGATGCCCACACAAATGACACTCTGATTGTCTAATTTCCTCATTTCTAACAGCCATGCTGCATGCAAGGAATGCGTAAGAGGCACATACTGTTCAGGCTCTGTGCAGGGTGTTTGTGCATGCCTGTCTCTCACCTACTTCACTCTTACTACTTTGCATGTGGTAAAAGTGTTTGCCAGGACCGGACACCTGCAGCATGCCCATTGCTTGTCGAGCTTCTTTCTAGAGACTGACCGCCAAAAGACTTATATTGTTGGAATACATTTCACATTCTATATCCTACTGTTCAAATACCCCTTGTTTCATTCCTCTAAGATCTCTTCTTAATGAATTGAGAAGGTAATTAGTCCAAAGAAATCTTAAATCGGTGGAGCGATTTCCATCCTCTCACAGTTAAGTCTTCATGATTAAAATATCAACACAACATGTCTCCTCCCTGCTACCTGCAGGTAAAACTACTTTCATGATTGTACTCTGCCCGAAATTGTATAATCAGTTATTCTAAAGATTATAACATAATACTTTTAATTTTGCCTTCCTGGTCATGCCAGCATTCCAAAAGAAACTTTCTGGCATGTTTTGCTGAAGAAGCAAGTGCTCTCAGTGACATGCTGAATGTCCAGCCCCCATGTGTCTCCTCCAAGGGCGTTAAGAGGTTGTGCTGCAGAGAGGGATCCGCGGTCTAAGGTGAGATTGTCGACATTTCAGCAGGAACAAGCCATTTTCCAAACGTATAAACCTCCAGTTTGTCTTTGTGATTTATAGCCAGCCAGCTGTGGGTGTACACCCCGCATCGCTCATGCGGGCGAGCAGAGCGTTAAAGGACAAACAGAAAGAAAAACATGCAAACTGCAACAAAAAAGGGGCAGGCAAACCAAATTATTAGTGTGGAATATTTTTTTTTTAAAACATCCGCTTTCATGTACACAAAGATAAATACACAAAAGCACACTCCCAAACAGATGATGGTGACCTGCCTCAGATATGTCCAAATCCTTACGTGAAAGCATGTGCTTATAAAAAATTCTACATAATTATTTTTTTTATTGAATCCATAAACAGAAGCTTTGACTACATCCTTGTATCAGAAGGAGTTTTTTTTATTATTATTTTTGGTTGATTTTGCAAAAAGTGTTGGAAGAATTGTGACATTTATTTGGAGGCCACCTGAATCAAAAAGCAGCAGGCTGGCTTTTTGTCAATTGTCCTTCAGAGCTGGTTTAAAAAAAAAAAATTCTGATAACTTTTGGAGGATCATTTTATTCATAAACGTTCCACCTTTGTTCAGTTTGAATCAGTTATGTGGAAACAGCTTTTCATAACCTAACCAAGTGTAGTTAAATCAGTGCTGAATCAACTTGCATTGAATCCGAATGAATTTAAAAATTTAATTGATTTTCTTTTTGCAGTGATACTCGGCTCTAATGTTCAATTTTACCTTTTAACCTCTTTTTCTAATGTCTTTAGAGAGGTGCTGGCCACTAATCTTGTTTCAACCATCTCCTTTCTTTTGTTGGCCTCATCCCTCCATACAGTTGCAGTCATTCCTCACATCCTGTTCTGTTCAATTATTGCCTTTGTCTCTACAGTAGTTCTGCCCTAAATTGCAGAACAATTTCTTCATCAAAAATTTATGATCCTACAAAATTGCTTTAACTAGATTCAAACACTTTTTTGCCCATTAGTAGCTGGGATAGGCTCCAGCAACCATTTGACCCTGACAAGACGGATGGATGGATGGACGGACGGACGGACGGACGGACGGACGGACGGACGGACGGACGGACGGATGGATGGATGGAAAGATTTAGACATGAATATAAAATCACTAGTTAATTGGTGGTTGAAAAAAATAGAGATAATCAAAGAAAAGGTTGTCATATACTAACAAATGAGGTAAAATACAAACATCCTGAAGGATCCCGCTTGACAGATAAACCAGTTTGTTAAACTCCAGGCATGTGTGACCCAGGTGGTCAGTAGCACAACAGAAACACAGCAGAAACATTTCTGCCATTTGGCAGTGGAAAAATTCTGTTGCAAAGTCGTGAACAGAATGTGAGACAAAGTCAAATAATTCTCATGTCACCTGCTGTCCAAAAGTAATTAACCAACCACTGTCTGTCTCACACACTGTCTGAGAACACATACACACGACTTTGTGGCACAATTAAATATTTTGACTGACAGAGTCATTCTTGCGTGTAAAGATAACCCTACATCCAAACACATTCACACACATCATTAATATTCAGGATCTTATAGCTGTATACACTGTTTCTTGCTCCTGCTCTATTACACACCCAGATAAACTGTAAGCCATCCCAGAGCCTTGAATGTAAATTTAATTATAGTGTGTTAGTTTTAATGAGGCTAAAGTCCTTGGAATCCTTCATTGAGCTCACACAGACACATAAAGTAACACGACAAAATAAAACACATTAGAGCAATAATTTAAAACAAGCCATGTAGATGAACCCACAAACAAATACATCATAAACTCTTTGTAGATACAGATTTTCCTACGACTTGAGATTCTGCTCTTTAAACGAGAGCAATGTTGTTGTTTTTTCAGATTGAGAACAAACTTTAACAATATTAATAACAGATATCGGGGTTTCTCTGAAAACCCTTCAGTCGCAATACAAATGTCCACTTCCTGCATCTGTTATGTTACCACAATTTCTTCCATCCCCACTGATCTATTTTTGCAGCATGTCCGTATACAGCATTTGCTTAATGAAAACAGCACCTATCATGTCAACATATAATGTTATAAATTCTGTTTGATGAAGAGTATGGCTTTGCAATTATCATCTATACAAATATAATGGGACAAAGAGAGTCACAGATGATGTCCCATCTTAAAAGATGCGAGATGTGAGAGATCTGTTATGTTCATCAAAGATAGACTTCAACTGTGGAAGACAGAAGGTAACAAATATAATTCAGGAAAGGAATCTTGTGCTAATCAACTAACTCAGGTGTCTGCAAGCTGAGGCTTCTGAGCCACATGTGGGTCTGTTACCCCCTCCAGTGTGGCTCTCTGATTAAAGAAAAATAAATAGTTTTTAATTTAAAAAAGTAAGTGTAAAGTAAAAGTAACCAAGTAAAGGAAAGGAAAGTAAACCAACTCAAACTTTATTCAACTCATTCACAAAAGGTTGAAGAACAGTACGTCACTCCTCGAGGCTCCCATCTATACACTACCCATGATGCTCCAACAATTCATCAACAGTTTGGCTTCTGTCTTTAAACACAGGTTAAAAAGAGTGTATATATAAGACTTATGGTTTAACAGTGAAAGTACCAGGTACAACAGCTAGCTCTCCTTATAAGACCACTCACTGTACGACTTATGAGCAGCTTTTTTGGTTATTCCATAACTTCAGAAAATTTGAATTCCAAATTGAATGGGTTTCAAATGTAGGCCTATATTTTACCAAATAAAACAACAACAATTGTTGTGAAAAATTTATCAAAATGTGTACTTTTAGAGCAGAAAGTCAAGGACTCATGTTACAGAGTCTTCAGTTAGTATTTCTACTCACCATTTTCTAAGCAAAGAGTTGAGGGTAAACGCAAGTGCACGAGGGCTATGTTTTAAGGAAAAATTCCCGGTCAAGTCTGGCACAAAATGAAACATACCAACAGTGTTTGAAAACAGCCCATTTAAATATTCATTCAACTTCATCCAAGAAGATTCTGCGGAATCTTTCACATCAGATGCAGATTAAAGTTTCTGCATAAATACTGTATAATTCATGAGTCCCTGTATTATTTTATTGCATAATTCATGAAATGTAACCCACTACTAATGACTGGATTAATTTAGATCAATAAATATCTTATTTTTGATATGAATAGAGCTCAAAAGTCTGTTGAGCCATTTGATCCTGCCAAGTTGACCCCGCTTGGAGGTGAAACCACTTCATACTGTTAAAGTTTCGTTTGATAAGTGCACTTTTGAAATTGTGACTATTTCCTAACTATTTCCATGAAATTTGGAGGAAATCTAAAACTCCTGGGATTAAGAGTAAACACAAAGCACAGTGCATAAGTCTATTTTCCTTAAAAAATCAGTCAGAAACGTTGAGGCTGGACCATTCTAAGTCGACCAACAAAACCTACAAATTTTGGCCTTTTTACTCTTTAGTCCATCTCTATTGAAACTCTTTTCTTCAATATCAGTAAACTCAAATAAAATGAGGTAATACAGCAAAAATGGAAATGTAACCTCCAAAAATAATTAACTAAGACATTTCTATCTTCATTTTCTATCTTCTTTGCATTATAATCAGTTTAGTTTTTCATTTTTGTAAGTCTTTATTCATCCAAGGGAAATCCACCAAGACTTCAACATCTTTAAATCAAGTAATTTAAAATAATCCAGAAAGTTTATCTTTTGTGATTAGTGTCTCAATATTTATCCGTTTTAAACTGAGTTCAATCTTACAAAATACTGTTTTTTTCTGTTAAAAAAAAGCGGTTTCACACTTATATGCCCCATTTTACAGCTGTGAAGTACTTATGTACTGTTTCCCTTTCTGAGCTAGTCAGATTAGTTGGCACAATGAAGTCGTCCTCTTGCTCTCTCGACGTGCTGCCAACATCTCTGCTCAAAGATGTCTTCCAGTCCATCGGTCCTTGTGTCCTGTCAATAATGAACTCGTCCTTGCTGTCTGGTCAAGTCCCTGAGCACTTCAAGAAAGCTGCTGTCCTTCCTCTCCTTAAAAAACCTGGGCTTGACTCCTGCCTCTTGAGCTGTTTTAGACCTATTTCTAATCTTTCATTCATTCTCACTTCACTGAAACAGCCCTTCTCAGAGCCACTAATGACATCCTGATGCTGAGGGCTACTGTTACTGGACCTAACCGCAGCCTTTGACACTGTTGACCATTACGTCTTCTTGGAAAGGCTAAAAAACTGGGTTGGGTTATCCGGTTCCGCTTTAAACTGGTTCTCCTCTTATCTGACTGTTAGATCTTTTTCTGTTGCTTTTTCCAAGTTTAAATCCTCTTCTGCATCCCTCACTTCTGGTGTCCCACAAGGCTCAGTTTTGGGAACATTATTGTTAATTTTATATCTGCTGTATATTTTATATCTGCTATATATTTTAAGTTATTTTAAGGATATTTCTAATCAATTTTATGCTGATGATATTCAGCTTTATGCCTCTTTTAAACCCCAGGATGTTTTTAAAATACAGATTTTACGCAGATGTCTGAATTCAGTCAAGAATTGGATGAATGATAATTTTCTCCAAACATAATGAAGCCAAAACTGATGTTCTAGTCCTGACAGTTGCCTCCCCCAGATGGTCCAGGGGCTTGGTCCACTTGCTTCCCTCATCAAGGCGTCTGTCAGGAACCTTGGGGTAACTCTAGACCTGATTTTATCCCTTGACTCTCACGTCGGGTCACTTGTTCGCTCTTGTTTTTATCATCTTAAATATATTGCTAAACTGAGTCCAATTGTCCAAGTTTCATCCAGGTTTTCACACGTCACCCCGTTGTTAATCTAGCTGCACTGGCTCCCTATCAGTTCAGCTATGTTAAAGTCCTGGTTTTAACATACACAGCTCTTAAAGCCCAAGCACCAGTCTAGATAAAAGACTTTTTGCAGACTTTTTGCAGCCGTACATTCCCAACAGGTCCCTGAGGTCATGTGACCAGGGTTTGCTGGTTGTAAAGAGAACCCGGTTAAAGACTAAAGGTGACAGAGCCTTCGCTGCAGGGGCTCCATCTCCCTTCCTCTCAGCCTCAGAACTGCAGACTCAGTGTTTTCTTTAAAAAAACAGCTAAAAACCTATCTCTAAAATAGCTTGTTCTTGATTTTTTTATTTTCCGGGTTTTACTATTTTTTACTGTGTTTTATCGTGTTTGACTGTGTTTTATCGTCTTTTATTGTGAAGCGCTTGTGATTTTTATCTTGATAGGTGCTATAAAAATAAAGTTTATTATTATTATTATGTAGCCTAATCAATGGCTATCGTTGAACTGCTGATATGCAAAGCTGTTTTCTCCACTACAGAATCAGCTTTCATAATAAATGTGTGAACATTTGCTCCTTTATTACCTCTTTTTAAAGAAGTAAATACACCTCTTCAAAAGGAGGTAATAAAAGAGCTGACAAAAACTTAAAACATTCTCAATATGCAAATAACTAATAATAAGCAATGTAAAAGCACTTTCAAAAAATATTACAATTCATGTCAGTTTCCTGCACTTGTTTTCATTGTCAAGATAATGTCACGGTGCCTGTCAGACTCCTCCCCCTCCAGCTCTGCCTGCTCTGCTCCCTGATTGCCACCAGCTGACTTCACTCACCTCATCTACCATGCTGCTTAAAAGGAGACCTCACTCATTAGTTCAACACCAGTTCGTTACCCCTTATGGTGACTAAGCCTGGGGGGTATTCCAGGAAGCATGTTTAAACTAGCCAGACTTTAAGCCTGAACTCTGGCTGAGATCCGCCTGAACTTGCTTACTCTGGGTATGTCGGTTCCAAAAGACCGGATATGAGTAGGCGTAATTACGCTTGACTTGGTAACCCTGGGTTAACGCACGGTACATAAAGACATTCTCAATAGATCGCCGATTTCTGGAGTCACCATGGAAACGCGTGGAGTATAAAAAAGAAAGCGCGACACTTCAGACAGAAGTGAGACGGAGTCTGAGATTTTAATGACAGCGGATAAAGATTAGAAGTCCATCAAAAAAGTAACACGGCTGAAAAATAATTTAAATAATTAAGTTAAATTTATTCAAACTCAGTAATTGTTTATACAACTCAAATTTACGTATTTATCTAACTAAATGTCACATTCCTCCATTAATCTTTTTTCCATCTTACTTATATTTCTTGAACTTTCATATGTCTAAGTTTGAGCCGGCAGATATGCTCATTTTTATAACAATAAAAAGAACGGGGGGGGAAATGCACGGAGTGCAAAAATTTATTAGAGAATTTTCCATCACAATAATAGTTGATGGTGGTAGGGGTGCTATATAAACTCATCATCCTCTACTTTACTCTCACTCATGGTGCAGAGACATAAGCATAGTAGGACAAAATAACTCGGCAAAACACGGTGAAACACAGTAAAACAGCTATACAACTAAACACATTTTGTAAAAAAAAACACACTTAAACCCAAATGTGTCCAGACAGGCAAAGGGAATGATATCCCAGAATTCCTTGCGGTGCCGATCTAACAGCAGCATCAAAGTTACACCTACTTAATTGAATTAATTTGAACGAAAGGAAAATAATTGTCTGATTATTTTCAGAATTGTCTGTTATTTTTAAGGTGACCTAACAAAAAAATGATTTATCTTAACTGAAGCAAATAATTAAGTTGGATCAAAGTCTAAAGTTTCTCTTTCCAGCATCCATATGTGGTCTTATCACCCTCTCATGGTGGAAAAAGTATTATCTGAGCTTCTTCATCCACTAAATCATCTTTAAATGGACACGCCATGCTGCTTCACCTCTCTGTAAACAAACTAAGCTTAAACTAAACCTGCTCCGGACCAGGTTACGGTCAGAGCATGAGTTGCCATGGTAACTTGACCTACTCCGAAACATACCTCCATTTCTGGAACCGAAAGCTGAGGTTATCAACTTCCTTAGCCTCAAACTTATCGTGGGAGCTAGCATAACCTGCTTTCTGGAATACCCCCCTGGTCTACAGTTTATGCTCTCATGCGCTTTGCTTTGCTCTCAGCCTTGTACTAATCCTTGCTCTCTGCTTCAGGATCATCATCAAGTGACGTCAGCGTTTCCTGCCATTCTCCTGCTCAGAGAAGCCAGAAGATTCCACGGCTCACACAAACCGCACAAAGCCCTCCAGCCACGCCACCAGCAGTCCTCAAGTCCGGACCTCCAACTATTACCACAACCATCTCTGGAGAAACAATAAATCATTTTCTCGCCAGAACACTTACCTGTCTTCTTTCTGAGTACCAGCATCTGGGTCCTCACGCCTTGAGCGCCATGACAGATGATCTCCAAAAATATCTCTTTGTCTAACCATCAACTTTTGAACTGCATATTGTCTTCCAAATGGTCATGGTCAAACATCCAAAGTGGAAGACCAAGTCAGCACATCATGTATGTCCAGAGTTGGTCTCCAATCGATGGACACAAAATCTTTAAAAGCATTCGGTTAAAAGCACTGCCATTTAACTGATGGAAACACATGTACTTTTAGAGCTCGTCAAAAAAAATTCTTCCCTTTCAACAGAAAAAGACAATGTAAAAATAAATTTTAACCAGTATTTATGCTATTTTTTTAATTTACTTTTTATCATTTTTTCATTTACTTATATAAAGCTTCTTTGCAGAGGTTGTCTTAAGTTGTCTTATTTTTTTTTTTATTTTTTTTTATTTTTTATTTTTTTTATTTTTTTATTTTTTATTTTTTTTTAACTTGTCCTGTCCAACAGCTGGGCAGACAGATGAGAGCTGAGGGCCTCTTGTGTTGGACATATTTTACTTTAACAAGAGGGGTTATTAATCTTCAGACAAACCAAAGGTATGTCTGAATAAACCCCTTTTGTAATTGAGGCCAAACTTTATTAATTTCAAACATGTTTGAAGATCTTTGGTGTTGGACCGGACGGAAAAGGAAAGAGGGGAAGAAGAGAGAGGGACGTTAGAGAGATGGGGGGAAGGAGGGTGATAGTAGGAGGGGAAGGGGGATAATACCATGAAGCAGCAAAAAGCAACAAGTTTTCTGGTTGTTAATCACCATGGTAAGGCTCAAATGCAGTACAAAAAAGGGCGGAGCCTGTCCACACACACACCCAAGTGTCAAACACACCTGCTAGCTGCAAAAATGTCCATCTGTCGACATGTACACAAAACAGATAGTGCTCACACGCATACTTATGCCTTAAAACCAACTAGTGTGAAACATTTCAGTCATTCAGTCACGCAAACCGCCAGTGCAAAGGTGAGCCAACACCCGTGCTCAGGTGAGTGCTCATGTTCTTCTAAAATGGATGGTGGAATGTGTAAAGAAGGAGGGAGAGCGCCCAGCCATCCCCACCCCAAGACCCCCACCGCAGCAGCAGCGGCAGCCGGAATCCCCCCAACGCCACACGGAAACCGGCAGGGAACAACCGCCGCCCGGGCGACCAAGCCCGCCACCCAGGCCAGGGCCAGCAGGACCGCCGTCTTAAGTTGTCTTATAATGGAAAACATCAAAACAGGAAGTCTCAAATTTTACAAAAAAGAAGACTGTTCCAATTCCAAATATATTTCTATTACAGTTTTTCCCAATTGCTAAAATGCATTTTCTGAAACTTTAGACCAATTTAACCAAACACCAAAAACTATTTACAAAATATAAGCTAAATATACAAAATACTTAACTCTTAACTCCTCAAAAGCTCAATTTGAGGTCAAAATGAAGACTCTTCTAGCCATCTGGAAAATTTGGGATTTCTGTTAAACTGATGTCTGATGAGCAAACATTTGTGAAAACTGACAATATCACAGAAAGATGTTTGTGTTGACTGATTATATGAATGATGCCGAGTAACAACTTGAACCTGCTAAGTTAAGGGCTGACCTTTTGACCTGCGTCCCTCATGGCCATTTCATAAACCAACATATGGTCAATAACTATGGCCTGGATCTAATCAGAAATTCTTGTCCTCTGTCTGGATCCAGGTCTTGGTGCAGGTTCGGGTCTTAGTGTGGGTCTTGCTCTGTTATTCAGCTTTGAAAAGCTGCTCAGTTGTTCAAGAACTGTCCTTGTATTTATGTCTTCAGTTTTGCTCAGCTGTGTGTTGATGGTGACTGTTGTGTTGAAACAGAGTTTGAGTTTTTCTGTAAATACTCCTTGTAAATCCCAACTGTGTCTTAAAAGTAAGAATATGTCATGTGTTCAGCAAAGAGTAGATTAGAGTTTTGCAAATTGTGTATTAACTACAAATTGTGTTTTAAGTTTAGACCCAAGAGTGCTGTTTTCGAGAAAATAGTTAAAGCAATTGATTTGGTGGTTGGGAGAATGGCACTTCATGTTTTAGCTATTGGGAAAACTGTAAGTCCTTTCTCCTATCTTGAGCAGAACAGTTCAAGTTAATGTCTTGTATCATTTTCAAACATCCCTGAACAATAAACACTATTGAATTTCAGCTTTGCCCTGCTGGGACACCATCACTCCCTCAGCTCTGTATACCTGCTTACTGGAATAAACACATTTCCACACATTTTATGCGCCTCTGCCTCTCCCTTTCTCATACACATAAACACACACGCCAAAATGATCAACAAAATAACAGTTAGAGGGCAGAAAGTGATTACTCAGTGCTTTTTCTCTTCTCAGCGCTTTTCATCTGCTTTCCCCTTTTTTTTTAAACTGCAAGAAGCGGCTGTCACAGAAATATTGCTTGCTCCTCTTTGCTTAAATGGATATTGGGAAGAAATCAGATAGAAATGCAATTTATTTCTTATATCTGCTGATTTACTGTTGACTTGCTAGAAAAGACAACAGAGAAATAACAAAAAATCCTCAACAAACTCTGGACAATTGCACACAAAAAAACTGTCAAAATGTGTGCTACAAAATCTAAATATAAAAGGTCAATTTAAATTGAACATTTTAACAAAATGCAAAGTAAATTAAAGGTGTAATTTTAAAAATTTCAAAACCCACTCAATAAATAAAATATCATGACTATCTACCTACTCCACCACATTGAAGGATATATTACCAAAGTATTGACAGAAGTTCTTTCAAGTTAGTTTAGTTAGAAGTGGGGCTTTCATGGAACTGCACACCTTTGTTCAGATCGTCCCAGATACTTGTTTGAATTAAGATCTGATGATGTCACATCAGTCTAGCTACTGTGCTCCATAAAGTACCCTTGAACCATTTTAGTCTTGTTCCAGGACATATTATCCTTGGGACCACAAATCAGTGAATGGTAATGGTCCATCACAAAGTTTAAATAGGTGGTGAATGTACCATTATATGCGTAGCTAGACTAAAGGTTTTCCAGGAGAAAACTGCTTAACCCTTTAACACCAGAGATTTCATTGTCGAAATCTAAATAACACACGCTCTGACATATCGTAAGTTCTCAACAATTCACGCCATCAATGTGAATCAGCTGATTCCGACGAGGAAAGAAGCAGCTCTTCATATGGGCTTTGCACATATATGAAACACATTACTAATGCAAAGTGTTGCAAAGTCACTTTTCTCTGCTTCAGAATCCATTAGAATTGTATTGATTGCGTAAATAGTTGAAGTGTTACAATAGTTAAAAGAATGTCAATACAGGAGCTAAACCTCTAACGTTAGAGGGTTAAGCATCACACCACCCGCAAGGGGCTTGCCTTCTTCTCATGATGCATTCTGGAACTATAAGTTCCATGGTAAGAAACAACCATGAACCCTGCCTTTTGAATGATGAGAAAGAAAACATGGTTCATCTGTTAGGTTGCCTTCTGCTGTCACTCAGTGGTATAATTCTTTAACATTTCAGTCAGACAACTCTTGCAGTAAGAAATATTTATTTGACATTTTCCACATACTTTAGTTGGCATTCACATCTTTTGGTTTGGCAAGGCTCCGTTCAATTCCATGAGAGATTTCCATAAAACTTTCGGGTAACAAAAACCCCCCTTACGGAGCCCACAGGTGGAAGCCGGGGAGGAGGGTGGGGCGAAAAATGAGCGCTGAAGGTAAGAAAGAGAATGAACGCCTGCGCACCTGGGCTTAAATAGGACGCTGAGCAGGTGCGTTAATTGACTGAACCGCCCTAGGGTAAGCTGAAAACACTGCTACGAGTTATCGCCCGAAATACGATTGAATCGTCATTTGTGTAGGTTTTTATTGCATTTGTGCATTCTTTCTTAAACCTGTGCAATTTTAGTGATGTGCACAAGATGTAAGTGTGAACGAGTGGCATTTGAAAAAAGAAGTTCTATGTGAACTTTTCTGTGAAGGACCAGGCAGCAACGTGATTAAGGTTCCTTGTGTCTGGCCTTTAAAACTCTTATGTTCTTTGGTCAAGCTTTATTGGATCAGTTTGCTGACCAGCGTGACATGACTCAAAAGGTCAATCCATTTATCTGGCCATCAGCTGACTGTCACACAAACCCTCGCTTGCTTCTTCAAAGAGGTGTTGCACTTACATCACATTAGAAACAACAGTCCAAGCATTCCAACTTAGTTTATAACAACAATGGGAATTAAAAAGATATCACAGAGACCAAGGAGTCAAAAGGCGATTGCCCATCAACATGCTTTGTCTTCTGATCCTGCTAACATAGAGGTGTTGATCCTTTTAGTAACCCTGTGGCTTAGTGTCAACAGCAGTTTACTGACCAATTTGTCATGATTGTTGTTTGT
Organism: Oryzias sinensis; assembly: GCA_037389245.1. Lineage (NCBI taxonomy): Eukaryota > Metazoa > Chordata > Actinopteri > Beloniformes > Adrianichthyidae > Oryzias > Oryzias sinensis. Next base: position 19,342,590 of record CM074493.1, read on the forward strand.
AATTACAAGTAACATTTTGGCTGATCTTTCTCCATTTAAAAGTGTGAGTAAATACTAACTATTTTATTAAACTGGGTAAGGAGTCAAAGTTGTTAAAGAATATACCAGTAAATTTGACTTGTATGTACATTCAAAAGCTAATTTAATGACTTTGATCAGGTTAAGGGATTCATTTAGGGGTGTCAAACTCCAGGCCTCGAGGGCCGACCTCCTCCTGGTTTTTCAGAAATCCTGCCTCAACTGCTGTTGATTACCTGGATCAGGTGTGTTTAGCCAATAAGGAGCTTCAATGGCAGGTTGTCTATGGTCTATGGTGGTCTAAGGTTTATTCTTCTATCCATAAATGGCAGTGTTCTGAAACCCATACAAACCAAACCAGTTCCACCTGGGTCGTTAACAGCTGAAAGAGATGACCAGTTTGGGGAGGGAGTCACTGGCTCCCCAGCTGAGGACAAAGGACTCTTAACGACCCGAAAACATGTAAGCTAAGTTGACAATACCATCCAGTTTCAGGTCTGACTCCTCCCCCATGAGCGCATATATACCAGCTCTTTTACCAGCTAATTTAGAAGTGACAAAGCCTTTTGGATAAGCGGTGAAACCTCTTCTAACTTTTATAACTAAGTCCAGATGACATCCCCTAAACCTACTTCTATCTATGGCAGGTTGGTTAGAAAACATGCAGGACACCGGCCGGCCCTTGAGGCCTGGAGTTTCACACCTGTGCTACATGAATGTGGAGGGATTGTTGTTGGCCTCAACCAGTAAAAGAAAGACGCGATGACAAAAGAGAGAAATGTGAACAGATAATGATACAAAAATGCTTGTGCTTCTGTTGTAAGAAAGTTTGAGTATTTACCATGTTCCGCAGTTGAACTCTCTTCTACTTTCTCCATTCTTTTATTTAGTACATTTTTTTCTTAACATCAAAGGGGCGCATTGTCAATCCTAATAGACACTGGAACTGACATCCTAAAAGGATGTCAAACTAAAGACAAAATATGGCTCTTAATGTGCTTAGATTTTACTTTCAAGAGTTTGGATTTTTGAGTTTTTCAATAAACAGTTTTTAAGTATGGGCTTAGTTGCTACTTACTTGTTTGTCTGGGGATAGGTTAAATACAGTCAACAATTTGGCACATTCTAATGTAAACGCACAACAATACTTATCAGCAAATCCCCTGGGTACTCACTAGTGCAAGTTGAATACTCCTCCTGTCTTTGCCACTTTTGATAGGGTGGACACACCTGGTCCAGGTTATCAACAGTAGAGCAAGAATATTTGGAAAGCAATCCGTGTCTCCAAAGTTCTTCATCTTGCTGAAGTTCAGATGGAACAAAATCTTTTAGGATGGACTCCATCTAAACTCTAGCAGTCTCCTGCGGTGCCCTCATCTTAAAACTATCACCACAGATTAGCAAGTCAAATTTAGATCTGGAGTTGATAAATACTAAATTTAATGAAGCTGCAAACACTTGCAATACAAAATGACTGGAGGAAACACATTACAAAGTGCAGGTAAAATGTTACAGAAAATCTACGTGTTCACATTCACTATAGATGTTTTTTCTTCTCTTTGATAACTTTCTAAAACTGACTTTCTCACAGCCATTTTTAACTGATCTCCCTGTAAGGGTCAGCAGTTCAATGTTACAGTCTCTCATGGACAAAATGCAACTAAAATATTTGTTTTATTTACCACACAACACTGATCATCCATACTGAGCAGAAAAAGAGCCCAACTCTGCCCTTCCTCGACCAGCTGACTGGAGGTTAATGGGGGTCAGGTGCTGCTTGTTCTCTTGTTGAGTCTTGCCTTATCCTCATAAGGAGTAGGAACAAAACTGTATTTGACTGACTCCATTAGATAAGTCAACATGCTCAGTGACATGCCAGATGGCTAACTATTTGTAATTAATTTTAAAAACGTTGTACAAAAACATAATTCCTTCTTGATTTTATTGAACTTGTTTACATGTGGTTCTCTTTAGAGTGCTTAACCGTCATTTGCTACTGAGTACTCATTGTCCTCCATTTCTGCAATGACTACTTAACAATTAACCCCAAAAGGAACAATAAGGTCGAACGACTAAAGGTTATTTAAAAAAAGACAAGATTTCATAGTCATTCTCCATCATTGCTACCCCGAAAGTCTGGATGATATCACAAGCAGCAAAAAGCACATGGTTTTAGGAGCAGTGTTCCAACTTGGTTCCGACACATACCTGTTAATGATTGCAGTGATGAAGGACTGGGATTTTTTGATCAGGTTTATGTACATGAGGTCTTGTGACCCCCCAAAAACTATTTGATTTTGTATTTTTTATGCAATCTTATTGGGAGTGAAGAAATTAAAACTAAAGTAAAATTTCTCTTTATTATTAAGATTTAATATTTTTATTTTATTTAAATTATATACCGTACATAGATACCAAACAAAAGTGCTTTTATGCAATGCAATTTTTGTTCCAACCTAACTACTTCTGGTGGTTTGGGTTCGGTTTAGCTTGTTGGGACTTATTCCTTGGTCCTTGTTCTCTTAAATGTTTTTTTCATAATGGTTTTAAATCAAATCAAATCAAATCAAACTTTGTTTATAAAATAGCGCTTCTCATGCATTTCGCGCATCTTGAAGCACTTTAACATTAAAAACAGAAAACACACAATATTACAGTAAAAACCCAACCCACCCTTCACCCTTACCACTCCCCTCCATTAAAACATATGGCCCCCATGTACAAAGAATAATGACTATGTACATTTAAATAAATTAATAAGCAAACAAACAACAAGTATGGCTTGGCTCTGCTGTGAGGAAACAGTATTTGGGAATCCTTTCATACCAGGAGCCGGCCCGGCCATGGGAGCATCGCCACAGCGCCCACCCAGACTGGGACAACAACGGGGTCCACTTCACAGCCAGGAAGCTGCAAAGTTAGACTCCAGCTGCCCCAGCAAGGGCGACAACAGTGGCAACAACCACTGACCAAGCCGGCAAGCCCCGGAAGAAAAGATCCCACCAAGAAACTCTGGGGCTAAAATCATGATAAGATACAAAAATTAAAGACATAAGATGTATATAAAAACATAAAATTGAGAATAAGATGCATAAAATGAAAATAAATACATAAAATAGCCTATACTAAAACTAATAGAATAAATAAGTAGTTAAAATGAACTAAAAGCTAAACTAAAAAGGTGGGTCTTGAGCCTCTTCTTAAAAACCTCTACAGTCTCAGCGGCCCTGAGGTTCTCCGGCAGGCTGTTCCACAGGCGAGGACCATAATGGCAGAACGAAACCTTACCATAAGTTTTGGTCCTCACCTTGGGAACAACTAAGAGGCCAGCACCGGAGGACCTCAAGGTCCGCGAGGGCTCATACTTTAAAAGAATATCATTTAAATAAGAAGGTCCAAGACCATAAAAACATTTATAAACCATTAAGAGAATTAAAAAATCAATCCTGAAACGCACAGGGAGCCAATGCAGCAATTTTAAAACCGATGTAATGTGTAGAAGTTGTAAGTTTGAAAGAGACTTTTTGGGTAAACCAGAGAGCAGGGCATTACAATAATCTAAACGACTGAAACTAAAAGCATGCATCAGCACCTCTGCTGGCAAGAGAGAGGAACGGGCGGACTCTGGCAATGTTTTTAAGATGATAAAATCCTGTCTTAACAACGTTTTTATTATGTGGGTGAAAATTTAGCTCAGAGTCAAAAAGTACGCCCAGGTTTCTCACACATTGAGAAGGTTTAAAAATAGGAAGATTTGGTAAAGTCATCTCTCTCTTGTCTTCAGAACCGATGATTAAAACTTCAGTTTTGTCCTGGTTGAGCTGTAAGAAGTTTTCTGCCAACCATGACTTTATATTTAAAATACAGTTTAAAAGAGTGTTAACAGGTTCAAGGTCATCAGGAGACACGGCGATGTAAAGCTGTGTATCATCAGCATAGCTGTGAAAGTCAACGCCATGTCTCCTGATGACCTCCCCAAGAGGCAACATATATAAATAAAAAGTATCGGCCCTAAAATCGACCTTTGGGGAACCCCACAACTTATTTCATGGATTCCTGAAGAGCACGTCCATACTTACATAAAAGTGTCGCCCTGTAAGGTAAGAGTAAAACAACTTACCAGTTTATTTATGACCATAAGATGTGGGAAATATGCACAATTTCAGCGAGTTATAGAAACTGATCCAGTTCTTCCCCTAAAAAATCTTGAACACAAAATAAGTTTTTGGTTGCCATCTTTAACATTGTGCAATTATTTCCATTAAGGCACAATCATTTAACACTATTTGATTTGCTTTTTCATAGTTTATAGGAAAAATTCCCTTGGAGGGTCAAAAGAGCAACTGTGCTGCATTTATATAGTATAAACAACAGCTTGAAGGAAAAAAGAGCCACAGCACTGCCAGAAGGATCAGGATCAATTCGTGCAGATACAGATCTTCAGTGTCTTTTCCAGAACCTGGACAACCAATGCAAAGGGAAGATCTGGCACAACATAAACATCTAAAAGAAAAAAATAAAGCGAACAAAATCCAATAAAATAGACAGCCAAATAAAATAAGAAAGATGAAAACATTCTGGACAAGAAGAAAACTTTAAATGTGAAATATTGAAATTAAAACCAAGCCACAAAATACATGGCAAACAACAGATGTCCCAACAAACTTAAAGAAATTTAAAAACCTACCTTCTGTTATGTTGCTCTTCATCAAACACATTTGTCTGTGTCTACCTCCTGTTCCCTTCGTTGTTTGTTCAGTTTTGCTGTTTTTAAAGTCATGTTATGTCAGTAAAATCTGGTTCCCCGTAGTCATGTCATAAAGTGAATGTTTTTGCATCCAAAATGAGAAAATGCAATAATCTAAAAACCTAAACTGTGCTAATGCTTCTGCATGGACAGAACCATCTCACTAATCTAAATATGTCACAGTCTGTAACAGCCACACTTTATTGGTTCTAATGTGACATAAATGGATACATAAAAAGAAACAAACAGTGGAGCAAAAAAACTAAAGGCTACTTAACAGATTTTCTGTTTGTAAAGGGCCCCTAACGTGTTCATGAATATAAGATCTTTTCTTTGTGAAAATCTGAAAGAAACTCAAAACTCTTCCATTCACACAAACAAATTTAACCAGACTTTAGAGATTGCAGCTTCAGTCAGAGCTAACCGTGAAAATGAGCAGACCAGCCATTATCAGCAATGTGTTGATGCTTAAAGCAGTTTGACCCAAGCGAGACCGAGTCACAGAAGGACAATCCCATTAGTGCAAAGTCAACCAAATTCACCAAACAGGAGGTCAGAAAAATACCTATAGATGCCAATCCAGTAAAAATCTGCTTTTGTTTTCATTGTACTGCAGCTTTGGCCTTACTGTTTGTATAACAGGAGTTGCAAAAAGTATCAACTTTGAGGAATGACACAACATGTATTATAACAACAAGTGGTTGAATGTTAAATTACCGTAATGATAAAACAAAAAAATGTTGTAAAACTCTGCAAGGGACATTGACTGACACGAATCAGGCTCTGGATCTTAGCTGAAGAAACTCTTGAGTCCAGATGCTGATGGTGGCCATAAGGTGGATGATATCCCAAAAATAGAATAAGGTGGAGAAAAAGGGTGGAGGAGAGCATGCACACACAATGGTTAACATTTAGAGTAAAGCAAATGAACACTGATTTGCTTGAAACAACATTGAGGTAGACCATGAGAATGAAATAATGAAAGAGCATGAGAGTGAAAGTGACAGCAGCCCAAGTTGTTGTGAAAACCGCAACAACAGATCCTTCTTACTGAAATTACGCCAAGGATTTACTTGCTTCTTCTTGCCAATATTTGATAGATCCCTCTCATGGCTATAATTTAATTTAAGGTGAGCTGATGTGCATTAACTGGTGCTGTGATTCCATTGATGTGTAAATACAGAATCCCAACCGAATAACTATAAAGCCTACACTGTTCACACTATGACCTGGTGTCCACACAATCCCCGTGGTGACCTGTTGGGTGGAGCTGGTGAAAACCTTCTGAAAGGGAACAACAACAGAACGCAGTCAACACAGCCTACACTTTCCAGACATCCAGACAACACCTGAAGCTACTGAGAAAAAGAGCTAATAGAAGTTGATGTCCATCTTCTTTTTTGCGTGTAAATTAGGAGAAGGGGATTGTGTATGTTTGCATTTCTTATTCTGTAACCACTTACGTACCGGTACACTTTATTTTTGTGCAATTTTCCTGACTTTTCTTAAAGTTTATTCAAAACGGTTCAATGGAACAAAACAACAACTTACAGGGAGTGATAACACTGACTTTCAACTCATTCACACTAGATATCACTTTATGAAAGTCACCCAAATAGTGGATTCATAAATAATCTAATCATAAATAATTTCCAAGGAGTTTCAAAGTTTAGATCTTTACAGATGAAACAAAAAATACAATACAATTTGTTATTCTACAAGGAAAATAACTTGGAAACGTTTAAACCCTTGACAGCTCCATTTATTTTCAGCTATAAAACATTTCACTTACGTTTTTGCTTTCAACCAGATGTTAAATTATGGTAATTTTGGAGTCCAAGGGGTTTGATGCACATTTGCATCAATAGGCGTCAATGGGTTAAGAAGATTAATTATATAAATAATGTCAGATTACCTGTGTCCCACACAGCATCACATTGTAGGGTAATCTATTTAAAGGCTTTGACGGCTTGAACGGGACAACCTTTTTAGCCTGATAGATGCACCCATTGCTGATCTTGTTGCCGTTAATGGCTGAATACTTTTTGTCAGATTTTTTAGCTATCAAGGAATAATCATGAACTTAGCGCTATTTTTTGTTGTTTGTTTTTTAAAGTACAAGGTGAGACATATGATTACTTTGAAGCAAAAAAAATAAAAAATAATAATAATTCAATGTTTTCTGTTGTTTGGTTTCAGATGCAGCAACCTCTGTAAAATGTGAGGTAAACATTGTAAAAACGGCCCATGGGATTTTTTTTTTCCCAGACAGCTCCATTAGACACTTCTTTGTTCCTGCATTTGTGTGTCATGGGAGGTGAATCCTTTTGAGATGCCACTGAGAGCCCGGACATGCAGAAGTACACAAAGTGTCAGTGTCAGAAGTTAAGCCAGAGGAGGATCACAAGGTGTCTAAGCCTGTTAACTGCAGAGGGAAGCATGCCAACATTTTACATAAGCTATTATGACAGCAAAGCATGGTGCAGCTGGCAAAATGGAGAGCAGAAATAACCAAGGGGTGCTGCAGCTTTTATGTCCTTTGCGTCTTTTTATGCTGATCAGCTAAGCTGTTGCTGCTGTGGGCTGACATGAATAGTATTTGTGGCTTTGATTTGTTACAGAAGCAAAGGAGAAGCACAGGAAGGTGTTAAAAAAAAAGAAAGAAAGAAATTATGCTGGACAGGAATGAGAGAAAAAGTAAAGTTCAAGAGGGAAATGTCTTTTAAGAAGATGGGGAATTCAGAAGCAATGACAATGACAGTATGAGGTGCAGAAGGGGGTGGGCGGGGTGTGAAGCTGCCACAGATGAAGATGTGTGTTTAAATGAATTTTCCACAGTTGGAATTTCTTTTTATCATCCTAAAACCTCTTCAGTGATGGAGGACAGACAGACAAAGAGAAGCACTTCCAGACAGGCACTTCCTTCCACTGGATTATCCTCTCCTCTAATACTAATCTCTGCTCACACATCCGTACCCTCTCACTTAGTTCCACTAACACATCTCTTTTCCAGTCCTTTTATCAGTGTGTGTGTTTTGCTACGACAGAAAACAGTGATGTACACCTTAACTGATCACAAACAAGGACAAAAAATGTAATAATGTGAGCTTTTTGTGGGTCCGTCTATCACTGAAGTGTCTTTGGGTAATGTACTGAATCAATGTTGCCTTCAATGTCTTCATTAGACTTTTAGAACCTGTAAATATCTTTAAAGGTTGTTTTTTTTTTTTAAATACATATATTTTTTTTTTTTTGCCAATGCACAAAGCAATAAAACCTAAGTAAATTTTCTAGTGAAAAACAAAATGACTGTCTTTGGGACAATAAGTTACATTTTGTAATTTACCTGTCTAAAACTCTTCATCAATTTATCCACGTTGTCTGTACTAAAGCCTTATAAAAAATTGGCGATGTATTTCTTTGCTCAAGGTTTTTTATCCTCGATTCTGTTTCCCTTCATAGGTATCCTGGACATGCTTCCACATAAATCAAGCAGCTGCCCAGCAATGCCACAAGTAACTTGTGACAATCCTAAAGTGTGAAGATGTACAGTGACAACACTCACCACATGTTGTCCATCCATCCATCCATCCATCCATCCATCCATCCATCCATCCATCCATCCATCCATCCATCCATGCATCCATCCATCCATGCATCCATCCATCCATCCATCCATCCATCCATCCATCCATCCATCCATCCATCCATCCATCTATCCATCCATCCATCCACTGTCTTAACCTGCTATATCCCTTTTGGGGTCACTGGGTTGCTGGGGCCTGTCCCTGCTACTGTTAGGTGAAGGTGGGGTACACCCAGAACAAGTTGCCAGTCTGTCGGATACACCTGCACCAGGTGTATCCTGGAGCAGCCGTGGTGCAGCGATAGGGTGGTCGACCCATGATCTTAATATTGCAGGTTAGATTCCCGCCTTGCACGTCCATGAGTCGATGTGTCCTTGGGCAAGACACTGAACCCCACCTTGCCTCTGGTGGTAGGCAGGCGACTGTGTTTGGTAGCGGAGCCGTCACCAGTGTGTGAATGTGTGTGTGACTGGGTGAATGGGTCTGTGACTGTAAAGCGCTTTGGGCCTTGTAGGTAGAAAAGCGCTAAATAAGTATACGCCATTTACCAGGTAATCAGCTATGAATAGAGCAAGGATATCTGGATATCATGCAGACACACAGACCCCTGAGGCTTGGTACTGCCCACCCCTGCTCTTACTTGTGCTAAAGACTGAACATTGGAATCATAATACCTTAGTCATACATACCTGTATGGGGTTGACCCGTATGGGTGCTGCTGGTTTTTGGGTTCTTCAGGGCCGTGAAGATTTTGACAGGTGCAGCCGCATTTTAAGGGGAGCACAAGTGTGTCTTGCAGTTCCCTTGAGGCTCGTGCGGCCACCTTAAGGGACATAGAATGTACCATTGTTGGTAAATGTATAGTAAAACGTTTGTAAGGATAATGTAAGTTACACGCAGTTATGACGTACGCATGATGTTCTTGCATGGTGCTCTTTACGACTCTGGTCATTAGTAAGGTGCGCGCACTGACTCTTTACTGACTGCCCGCAAATGCTGCTCCCACGGGGTCTGCAGGTAACACATAAGTGCCTGTAGATAGCCAAGACAAATGACGCTCTGATTGTCTTATTTCCTCATTTCCTAACAGTCAGGCTGGAAGCACGGAGTGCACAACAAGTGCGAAAAGGAGCACATACTGATCACTTGAACAGTACTGATGGGCGCAGGTTTCAGTGGAGTTGAAAATAAATTAAAAACCTGTAGAACGCTCTTACCCTTGCATGTTGCTTAAGTGTTCACTACGGCCTGTGACCTGCAGCATGCCCATAGAAAAAATGTACATCAGCATTTTCCCTATTCAGGACTCACAAGTAGTCTACAATCTTAAAATTTCCTGCCCTCCACCTGTGTGCCTCGTACAGGTTTGCTCATTTTTTACCCACTGACAGCCCATATCCACTCATAAGAGATGTTGTGACTAAAACATTAAATACTTTGAATTGAATCCCGATGTAATTAAATAAAAAGTAGTGAAACCTTTTCCTTAGTCTTCAAACTTTAAAATATATTTATAAATTGTTAAAATAACTGAATTATTGTAACTCAGTTTCTAGTTCCCAGTTAAAGTGACCTTGGATGAGACTAGCAATGTGAAAGATCAGGAGTAATAATGCCTAACAGAGAAAGACAAGTGTGAATGCATAAGTGCATACAGATGGTTTGAACATTTAAGTAAACTGCAGAAATATCGTCTACCTCAAGGTTACAACTCAAAAATATAACACACACAGCAGAATTAAGGTCACATGGTCAATGAAGTCAGAGGCCATAACCTTTCCAGAGTGATACATGACAACACACTCTCACCAGGTCATGGGATATTTTGTCCTTTTATTTACAAACCTCTTAAAACTTAGCCAGCTCTGCCTTTTTCTTCTAAAACTACTTTGTTATAATAATTCAGCTATGTTTTTGACGAAGTATGTAACTTGAAGGTGGAAAAATAAATATCCTAATCTGCGCCATATATAGGGAAATCCTTTAAAAGTCCCAGCTCATCAGAACCTGACAGATTCCTCGACAGCCTGCATCGCATCAGTTACAACGTCTCGGTAAAAGCCTCATGAGCTGGAACATCCAATGTGAAGAAATGAAGAGAGCAGGAGTGTGTTCACGTTTTAGGAGGTTAATAGAGCATCTCCCACTCTCTAAGCTCCCAAGAGTCATTAATTAAGTCATGCACCCACACACAGAAAGACACATACACACTTAGGCACACACACAAAAGCTGCTGCATGAGCCGCAATCTTTCAAGTTCATGCAAACGCACACACTGCCACCTCCACGGCTAAGGAGATAAAGGATTAGCAGCTGATCCTGTTTGAGCCGGGCTGTTTGGCTGAGCTGACTTTCACACTACTGGGTTTACACTCAGGAAAACACACTCCAGAGTGTGAGACACAGGCAGGAAGTGTGCCATACAGAAGGTAATACAGTCAGAAATGGATGATTTCCCATTATATTGAGACAAATGGTTTTAGCCCCTTTAAAGGTCATTTAACGTTCACAAACAACTCATGAAAACAAGCATAAGGGTGTCAAAATTTGGGCAAGATTTAAACAATATTGTTTTGGGAAATGAGCTTTGTATGATGGCTGCTTAGGATAAACTGGCATGGAGAACCAAAGAATAGCATTTAATATTTAAATAATTTTATTTGATCAAAACCTTTATATATAACCCAAAAAAACTGTTTTAACCCAAAGTAAAAAAAATGTGAAAATGATAAGAATTCAGCATCCATCCTCTGAAGTATCACAGGGAATTCATTATCACTGTAGCTGTAGTGCTACTTCTGTACACAATGACATCCCTATAGCCAATTTAGTTCTTTTCACACCTCTAATCACCTTGCTGTAGACAAACCCAATGGTGTCTAATGTTTTTCTTTCGAAGATTTAAGGTGCTTGGACTGCTTGGGCTGTGCACTTTGCTGAGGAACACTTCATACGAGTTGTTTGTCCATTTTCTGCCCATTGGTAGCACTACTGATCTTTTGCAATCACTCTCTCAGCACAACAGCTGAAGAAGTTTGTCTGCTTCAGCATTTTCTAAAGCTGATTAAATTTAAACACGCTCTACACTGCAATCCACTTCAAAATAGGTTTAAAACCTAAACGTTTTTTATTAAAAGTCCAGTTTGTTGGTCAGTTTGCGGGCAGATATGGAGCTGAAGGTCAAGGCAATAAATCACTGTCAATGAATTTGAATCCAGTTGTATGTTTTTTTGTGAAACATGGCAGAGGGGAGAGCCAGTGAGCCAGTCTTTTGATCACGGATTTGTCCTGAAAGTGAACTGGTTTCAGCCAGAAGAGAGTAAGATGGAGTTCTTACCACAAAAAAGTTCATCACCACTTGGTGTCAGGGAAAGTGGCAGGTGGTCTTTAAATGTCTAACTCACAGTTTGCTTAACAGTGTAACTGACTTCAGGAGGTGGACGATGGCCTGATCCAAGCGGTTGTTGCCATGGTATAGGCTACCTTGCACAAAGACCCACTCTGGCCCTCCATCTGATCCATCTTTGAGCAGGTTGATGTTTCTCATCAACATGTTTCTTCAATTATGTTCAGGAGGTGAATTTTCCTACATGCTTTCCACTCCAATGCTCAAGGAAAGGTCAAATGTTAAAGGAATTGTCAATATTTTTTTAATGGACTGTGTGATACCACGCTGCTTGAAGTGTGGCCTAAATAAGCAAGTATTTTGCTTCTTTTCCCAGTACTGTCACAGATTCTCCCTTACTTTATGCTTTTGTGTTGCTGTGGTTTCTTGTTGTTTCCCCATTGTGCTCTCTCCATCTCTCTCTCATACTCTGTTAAAGTGCTGCTGAGGGAGAGTCCCTTAAATTCGCTGTAGCTCTTTAACAAGGTGTAGGCAGCTGTGACTGCTCCACAGGATCCACAGGTGCATGGGCGGAGTCATAGACAGCCTGCACAGAAACACAAGAAAAGGACAAAACTGAAGAAAGCTAATCAAGCAAATTCTAACAAAATATTTTTGTTAGTGTTTGTTTTCTTCTTTTTTTGGATAAGTAGCTTTTTACCTGCCAGGACAAAATAACTAGGAAAAAAATAGGGAGGCTGGGGTTTGGATTTAGAAAAGTCATCTCCCAGGTGATCAGTGATCTGGGGCGGCCGTGGGGCAGCGGTATGGCAGTCGACCCATGATCATAAGATTGCAGGTTCGATTCCCGCCTTGCACGCCCATGAGTCGAAGTGTCCTTGGGCAAGACACTGAACCCCACATTGCCTCTGGCGGTAGGCAGGTGCCTGTGTTTGGCAGTGGAGTGAATGTGTGTATGAATGGGTCTGTGACTGTAAAGCACCTTGTAGGAAGAAAGGTGCTATATAAGAATACACCATTTACCATTGATCCCACATGTCAAGGGGTCCTTTGGTGGGTTAGATGTGTGAAAGTGTTTGCATGAGGGAATATGTGATGTGAAGCAGTACAAAAGTGCCACCCAAGTGCTAGCTCTTTAACATGCGGGTGAGTGAATATTATGACATCCACAAAACATTTTAGTTCCTCCAGTACTGGAACCGATCTTTTAAACACGCAAAGACGAGGTAAAATATAGCTCAACAGCTGCTGTCAAGTTTCTTTTACCTGCTACAAAAAACAATGAAATCTCATTTAATCCTTTAATACTGTGGTTGGCAAAAAAAAATAAGTAATGAGATTAAAATATGTGAATGACTCGCACATGTGTGCATTTGTGTCTGTGTGTGTTTCTGTTTGCATACTGGGATAACATGACCTGCTTCCGAGAAGTTCAGTGGAGTGTGAAATACAGACTGTTGCACAGTTAATGAAGACTTCACCTGCCTGCAGTTTTCTCCATTTCATTTATGAAAGGCCTTCTTGTTGCTTGTTTCCCCCCATAATCATCCTGGAATACCTAAAATATCTATTAAATCTACCCTGAAAGAGTATATGCAAGTATTTTTCTCTTGTGTTGTTGCATGTTGACTGATCTAATGTAAAGCTGCCCAACCATACTCATTTTTGTAAAGCCTGTGCATTTGCTGAGTGTGTGGTTAGTGTGCATGTCTAATTGTGTTGCCTTTTGCTAGTCCCATCTCTATTGCCCCCTGTCTCCCTTGCCAATAGATAATTGATTTGGTTCCAATCTGCTTGCTCTACTTACTCAAGTAGTTAATTAACTTAACATAATTTACTTTCACGCGCAGAACTCAAGTAGAAACAAAAGCTCAGTGGCTTCATGTTACCACTTTTTTTGTTTTTGGTCTAAAAGGCATCCTAGAAATCTCATCTGTCCTGCAGGGGTCTCGATGAGACTTTTCTTTTATTCTTGCGAGTCTTGTGCTGCTTTAAGACTTTAGGACAGCTCTATTTCTGTTCTTCAACTCAGTTTTTGCTTTTTGCTTATTTATTTAATCAGTGTGCAATAAAAATTACTATTGACTGCATCTGCATGGGGTTAATGGGGTTCTTGATGAATAACAATGACTATGAAATTACTTCACCTGGTGCAAAGATCTCTCTCTTATCTTTCAAAAAGAAAATGGAGGAAAATCATTTTATAACATTGGCCTCATTTACAACTTTTTACCTTTGAGCAATTTCACAAAAACAACAGAACCAAATAATTGTGGAGTCCTGAAGTTCTAAAAAACACAAATTACTTAAAATATAATAGGAGAAAAATCCTACTATAATGTAGGATTCCGTCAGCAGTTTAACATGGACTACATTGACATGAAGAGAACAGAGGATAAGCAATACTTCAGTTTTTTATGTAAAGAATTTGTAGTTACCCATTTATATTAAAAGTGCTTTTTTTCCAATAGGTTCATGCCAGCAAAGAAGTGTAAATCAAATATGTGTACCAACATACAAGTAAACAAGAATTAATGGCAAATCCATGAACATTTTAGATATAAAAAATTCAGCTCACTGTTGTTTTTCTACATCAAAACAATCCAAAGAAAACCTTATTAGAACACATATCTTTAGGTCACATATCTCTGCTAAATTCAAAGTGTTTCCACACATTGAAATGTTATGATGGTTTGATGTATGGGTTAGTTTTTGCTGCCATCATTTGTATTTTTTCAACTGTGATGCACCTGATCATTTTTACAGTAAAAAAAAATTATTTCATTTCAAATGAATTTATCACGGAAATTATACATCCTAGTTGCCAAAAAGTTCAAAATTTGACTCAAACTCTTCTGTCCCATTAAAAATTTTAACCAGTCTTAGCTGTTTTAATAATTAGAGGCTGCAGAAGTTTGTAGCTTACCTAAGGAAAGCACAGGATTAGTAAATATACATGATGTAATGCTTTAATTCAGGGGTGGGCAAACGTTTCGACTCGTGGGACACAAACAGTTCTAAAATTTGATCGATAGGCCAGGCCAGGAGCAGATGATAATCCAGAGAAAGAAATTATATGGAATCTGGTTGAAAATATTTGGATTGAAAATTTATATGTATTTTAAAACAGAACATTTTTGAGTTTTTATTTCAAAACTGTGGCGTTTGTTCTCATTTTAGAGCTACTTTCACCAATGACTTGATGTACCTTGTGTAAAATGCAAATTTAGAGAAATGCTGCGTTTATGTGGTGTTTGAATGACTGGACATGAAAAAACAAATCTTCCAACACCGCATGGATGCTAGAGCAGGGGTCCCCAAACTTTAAAGTGTAGCTATATCTAATGTTAATTTGATGACACGACCTGCAAATTGAAATTTCATTTTATGCTTATGGATTTATATAATCATAAATATCGGCATTGCATCTTACACATTGATTCATCTTGTTGCTGTGAGATGGTGAAAACTCAAAAAAGATTAAAGGGCTTTTTCTGTCACAAAAATGTGGACTTTACTCAAAAATTCCTTCCATGCAAAACAGAGGGTGGATGAGGATTGACAGTCGAAGACAGGAGGTCCCAGAAGAATGAATGCATGAATGAGTGCAATATTAAAAAAACACTGCCATCTGCTGGACACCTTCACCTTTACTTTGGGTAATGTGCAAAAAGTATATGAATGGTATTCAAGGCCATTGTCTAAGATAAAGATTCTTTATCTTTTTTAAGCTTTTTTTAAGTTATCTTCCCACTCCTTTTCAAGCAATAAATAAAGCTCTAGTTGAAATTGGTTAATGATCACTATATTTAATTAAGCAAATGTGACTTAAGCGTCTCTTTGTTTTTGTTTGTCTGTTTTTTGTAATCTATGCATTTCCGTAATGAGTTTGATAAATCTGTGTGACTTTTTTATTGTATTGTACAATACATGCTTAAAACAAAAAAAAACAAAAAAAAATAAATAGTCTTGATGTTTTCCCTCTCAGAAATTTACTCCTTATGTAGTATGTAAAAAATCTTCAAATGTTGATTTGTTCTTGACTGTAAATTAAATAAACTTCAAATTGAAGTCAGACAGAGGCCCTTGAACCATTTCCTTTATATTTTTACACATAGTTTTCAGGTTTTGCATCTTAACAGTAAATGGTGGTTTTCTCTTGCACCTGGTGTTGTTGAGCAGCAGAGGTCAGCATCACTTAGTTTTCATTTTTGCATTGTAATTATGGCTTTGTCCATATCTTTAAAGTGTGGATGCCATGCTTTGAACAACTTTGTCAAATAAAAAAGCCCTTTAAACGCTGATTCTATTGATACCAATAGTTTGCGTCGAAAAAAATCCGAAGCATATGAAAAATAGACATCTTTCAAAGGAATCAGAGATTTGGATCTGCCGCTAGAGCGCAGGCTGGAAGTGAACCCGATTTGACCTGTGACGTAACGAAAGGCGTTGACTTTCGCAGTTCCGCTTCGGACAGCATGTAAACAAAACAGGTAGTCTTCGTTTCTCTCGTGTTTAAATCTGTTAATCATCAACATGCCAAGTCGTTGTGTGGCAGCTGGATGTAGCAATACATCTAGTGAAAGTGTATCTGTGTATAAAATTCCCAAAACAAGAAACGCTGCTGAAAAGGGGAAAATTTAAGAAGGTGGACGGCGAAGGATTTTTCCCTCCAGATCTGCAGGAGAGAAGTCTGCGTTTTCGAAGGGACAAAAACCGGGACACAAACGAAGAATTTTGAACGGAGAGTTGGGAGGAGGATCTTGGCTTCTGAGTCGAGGAAAGGCGGGTGAGCTGGAAGCGAGCGAGCCGTTTTCTGGGTCGGACAGGACGGCGCTGGAGTCGGTCGGGAGCGGAGGCTGCTAAGCTAGGCTTGTGTGCATCACGATGGATCACATTGAGGCGAAGTAGTCGTGTTTTCTGTTGTCCTTGGATCCAACTGGAGTATTTCAACGCACTCAATGTTTTGCAAGAGAAGCAACAGTTCTGCAACGTTTTTTTTCTTTTGCTTTTGAGGTGCCGGTACCGTGAGTAAACTGAACTGTGTGTGTGTGTGTGTGTGTGAGCGCGCGCGCACGAGAAAATGTTTCAAACTGGTTCAAACAGGTAAAACTGTTAATGTTCCACAGTTGTTAATGGTATACAGTGACTTTGTTAACTAAAGAGTAGTAATATCTGGGAAACTTTTATTTTGTGACATTTATTTTGTAAATTGGGTTGAAAACCAGTGTTTACCTTTGTTTAGATTAGGCCAAAAGGGGACATTTTGAGTATATTTTAGGGTAAGTGGAGTAATTTAATTTTATACATTTTTTAGACTTACTGGAGTCTAGCCGAATCTTCATGCTGGCTATCGTCATCGGCATCACTAGACCTACTACTTTCTGCTATATCCTCCTCACTTTCGCAAAAGGGTTCGAATCGATACGGTTGCAAAAGTGACTCATCATCATGATAATCTCCGCAACTTTCCTCTTCATCTTTCTGTTCATCTGATGATAAATCGCTAATAGAGACGGTAGCATCACTCTGTGCTTCGCTATCGGTGCTAGCCATGTTGTCTGCCTTGTCTTCCTTTCGTTACGTCACAAACAGGGGGGCGAGAATTCGGCGGAATGCGTGAAGCCGGCGGCCGTCCTCGTTGTTTATATTGCGTTTTTCGCTATTTATTCTTTTTCGAAAAATATTAAAAACAATCGCAACATGAAATAGAGACTATTTACTATATTTTGGCTTATTAAAATAGACCATGTCACCCACACTTTAAGTTGGACAGCAGACTTATAGTTGATCAAAGAAAAAACAACTTACATTTAGGTGGGCATTGCAATCACAAAACCCAGACTTTTCTTTTTTATTATTATTTAGAACTTTTATTTATCCAGGCAAAACAGGTTAAGAATAGAAATTTATATTTTCAGCTGTGGTCTGGCAAAAGGCAAGATATTTTGAAAAACAAAACAAGTATGATAATAAAAAAAAAATATGAGTTACAGGAGAGACATAGAACAAAAATCAGGATAAAACAGCAGGACCATCAGACAATCATTAAAATAATTAAATAAATAAAACTATTACAATCGTTAAAATTATAAAACTAAGTTCAAAAAACATTTTTCTTTAAAATGATCATCAAGATTCCTTTTAAAACCTTCTTTGAAATAAAAATGTCCATTCTAAGGTTTTTTTTTTTTTTGTAAATTATTCCAGTCTCTAGGTGCTGCAGACTGAAAGGATAACGAACCCAAAGAGGACTTTGATTAAGGGACTGTTAACAGAATCACTTTTGCAGGCCGGGTGTTGTACATGGGAGATGAAGTGTGCAAAAGCTGGCTCAAAAAAGGAGGAGAAAGGCCAAGGAGAGTTTTACAAATTAACCAGTGGATTTTATGTCAAGTGAATAAGGAAGTCCAATTTAATGAAGAGTTTCGGGAACAGCCGTCAGGTTTTGAAGGGAGCATTTGTTATATATTGAATGGCAGAATGGTTAAGAGGGTCCAATTATTTCAGCAAATGTTTATTTGCTGATCTGTAAATGACATCACAATAATCAAACAAGGGTAGGATGGTCATTTGGACCAATTTTTTTCTTGTGGAACGCATTCTATAAAGAATTCTTAATTTATATTAAAGGGGAAAAAACTGAAAACATTTTTTAGAATTGAAAAAAAAAGATTATTTTCTTTAATTTAGAATTATTCCAAAATGTTCAAATATTTAGAGATAAATGATTGTGTGGCCATGTGACATGTACTGTCCAGGGTGCACCCCACCTTTGCCCAACAGTAGACTCTGGCAGCCCTGTGACCCCAAAAGGGGCACATTAGGAAAAAAGAGGAATGTATATTTTATATTATAAGAAACTTGCCATTTCAGTGATGTCTCTGGATCTCATCCACACCAGAGCCACTAAATACCTGGCAACCTTCATCTAGCTAACTTTTCCCAACGCAATAACCCAGCAGCCGGATTATACAAGACTTGGAAGCCACTGCATGTCTATTTCAGCAGAATAATAACATTTATATTCAAGGTTTGTTTAGGTCTGGCCGGGTTATTTTTAAAGTGACTTCTCCTTGACCAAACAACGTTTTTTCAACACTTACAGCTGGGTCTCTCCAACAAACTGAGATTCTGTTAACATACAGCCTGACTCAGCAGCAGGTCTTTGCTTCATAGCTGCATCACAGAGCTGTGGAGCAGTGCATAGTCAATGTGACATTTTTTGTACAGGCCCACAAAAAAGGACGAAGATAATGTTGTTGCAACCATCAAACAGGTGCTGAAGTTGTGGCGCAGCAGGTTTCAACCCCCTAACCACAGCCTAGAACCCATGAGCATGTAAAGCTCTGCTAATAATCCCACAAACCTCACTAGATGTTCCATAAAGTTTGTCAGCTCACATAAGAGGTACAAGCCTTCCCTTAGCAAAATGTAGTCCACTTGAAGTTTGATTAGGTATAATTGAGTATAAGTATGGCAAGTATACTATCTACCAAGTACTAACTAAATACTTCTTCAAACTAAATTGGAGCTATTTAAGTTTATAAAAAGGAAATTTCAAGAATACTGCCTAACGTTATGGTATAGACTAAGTATACTTGCAGTATGCTTAAATAAACTACAATTTGTGAAGAGTTGGGCAGAAATATACTCATGTCCCAAGCATTGCAATAACCTGAGTTGCTTTTTACCCCTTGTGCTATCCTAGGCACTTTACCGTTAGGAGTTGGGTCATCTAGACCCACTAGACAGTGCTCTGAACCTTTTTTCTTCAATGATTTGTGATCTTCACGGGTGTCCATGGATTACATGAAATCTTTCCACCTTTATCCACCTTTGTCTTGGTAGGGAGAACACGTCAATGGGGTGGGGTCATCTAAGATAGCACAAGGGTTACCAGGCTCAAGACGGAAAATAACGACTAAATAAAGAGAATTTTACAGAAAAGCTCAAACGGACCAGAATAAAAACAAAAACGTCTACAGTAATAAAGAAAGCTTAAATAGTTGTTGTAAACTAGCACTACTTGTCTTACCATGAAATTCCAGTAGCAAAAATGATTAAAAAGGCATTTATTGCAAAGTAAAATGTATTAATATGCTTGAAGACATTTTACATTCTGTAATATTTTTTTTTTTTTTTTAACATTGAAAAATCCAGATACCGTTCAAAACTATCCGGTGTCTGATACTTTCACAGCGCTCTTGCCTCACAGCAAGAAGGCCCCGGTTCAAGTCCCGGCTGGAGGACCTGAAACAGAACATGAATGGGGGACCTTTCAGTGTGGAGTTTGCATGTTCTCCCCGTGCATGCGTGGGTTTTCTCTGGGGACTCCAGCTTCCTCCCACCGTCCAAAAACATGCTTC
Source organism: Oryzias sinensis (assembly GCA_037389245.1). Taxonomy (NCBI): domain Eukaryota; kingdom Metazoa; phylum Chordata; class Actinopteri; order Beloniformes; family Adrianichthyidae; genus Oryzias; species Oryzias sinensis. The sequence goes on from CM074493.1 coordinate 19,362,657, forward strand.
ACAAGTTAGTTGGTCACTCCAAATTGTCCATAAGTGTGAATGTGAGTGTGCATGGGTTTGTGATATGTGTGACCCTGCGACAGACTGGCGACCTGTCCAGGGTGTCCCCTGCCTTCGCCCACAAGTTGCCGGTATAGGCTCCAACAACCCAGTGACCCCGAAAGGGACAAACAGAAGAAGAAGATGAATGAATAAATAAAGGAAAAAAACGTTGCAGTCAACTCCAACTGTGTACAAAGCAAGTAAATGCTCATTCTGAAAAACAAGTAAAATAAAAGAAAAAGCCAAATATAAATTATTTATTTGTGATTTGTTATATTATTAAATATGGCACTCTACAAACAATGTGACTGACAAAAAGAAAACGAAAAAAGTTTTGTTTTCTTTAGCACACAGTACCATAACACAATGAAAGGTTCAGAAATAGCTGGGTGTCATTTAGTTGTAAACAAAACATAATTAGATTTTTCTGATATTACCGTTGAAATAAGAATTCACCCAGTGCTGGATGTCAATCGCTTCAAACGACTCAGCGTAAAACAACAACGTGAACTGAAAACAACATTATGCTGAATAAGACTGACCATAGTGTAAAAATAACTATTCTAAAAACATTTTTTATGTGTGTGTATCCACAAGTCTTTTCCTTTGTTGGTGGTTGGTAAACCAATGAAAAAAAGTGCATACCGCCACCTGCTGTCTGGGACCTGGAACAGCAGCATCCTTGCTCATGGCCAGCTTATTTTTGACAAAGTGAGTGCAGGAGAGAGAAGAGTCGGAACAGTGGGACAATAGTTTCAAAAGTCATCATTTTGCTCTTGTTTTTCAGTAAACATATGATCATGCAAATAAATGTCCTCACACAGCATCAAAGCTCGCTACCTGTTCAAATAGTGTCACATCTACTGGATACAATATTTCACCTTATTTTGAAGGCAGACGAAAGAAGTATGGTGTTGATGGATTTTAAACTGGTTCATTTCTAATAAATACCATTAATCTCATGTTCCTGGTTTATTTTGAAAGTAGGACTGATACCTCCTGATGTCCTTCTCCAGCCAATTCTCAGAATTTGTAGGAGTTGGATCAAACCGACTGTGCTCAAGAACACCCTGAACACAGCATGTGTCCTGCAGAACCATTGCATTTTTCAGAACATGCTGACCCGGTACTTACAAAGTGTTTCTTCACTCTGCGCTTTCTGATCCTACATCCCTGTTTTTCCATTTGTGGATCTTCATAAGCATGAGTACTCTGAATATGGGTACCATCAGAACTTCAACCACTGATTTCAGTTCAGCCTCCGGTCTGCCTCTATCTTTAGACTGTTCCACTCAATGTGGACCGCACTTGATCTACTCCAAGAATCTTGATTTGTTAGTTTGAACTCTGCACAGCTGAACTGAAGCACACATAACCGTGTCCTGTGGTTTCACATCATCAATGTTTTTGTCTGAAGAATCAAACTGCTGATGGTTTCGCTCTAAACTTACAGTTTATTTCCAGGATGTAGTCATCCATGGTTGATCAATCTCTGATCAGCAGCCTCTACCCTCTCTCTGATTGTCTTGTAGGCACATTGATGGTGTCTCCAGCTCTGTCTGTGCTCCTCATCTTGCCAGCATGTCCTCAGAGTCTCCTCACACCGTGAGCCTGAGGAGCATAACTTCTTCTCTTGCTGCTCCTCATCACAGTCTTCTCTCAGTGTGTTAGTGGCCTGTTAACTCATCAACGCGATGTCCTCCGGTGGACATCTTCTGTGTCTGCTAGACCTCCTTCTCCTCTTTGCCATGACAGGATGTCCGTCTAAGGTTCTCCCTGACTTTGACGAACTCTGGAGCTTTCAGGTTTTCCTGCTGCTGCTGCTCCTGCTGTCGTTCCAGCTGCAGGGACAGATCACAACAAGAACCTGAAAACCTCCTTAGGGGCAGATGCTGTGAGTTGTTGTTTTGTGAGCTTTTATTGACCTATTGTTAAGTCTGTCGTTTCAATTTATTATTCTCATTTTTTTGGAATAAACTTTCTCTGCATTCATTTAAAATGTCTGTTCATTTTGCTTTTGTGCTGGTAGTGTGTAAATGTGTGTGTCTGTGCTTTTTATTGCATGTGTGATGTTGTATCATTGTGCTTTGCTGTGTTTAGTGTTAGTGTGTATATTGTTGTCTATCTCTGTTGTGTGTCATTTTGTTGTTACTCTTATAGTGTGGTTTTGAATTGTTCTGGGGGGTATTCCAGAAAGCAGGTTATGCTAGCTCCCACGATAAGTTTGAGGCTAAGGAAGTTGATAACCTCAGCTTCCGGTTCCAGAAATGGAGGTATGTTTCAGGGTAGGTCAAGTTACCATGGCAACTCATGCTCTGAACATAACCTGGTCCGGAGCAGGTTTAGTTGAAGCTTAGGTTGTTTACAGAGAGGTGAAGCAGCATGGCGTGTCCATTTGAAGATGATTTAGTGGATGAAAAAGCTCAGATAATACTTTTTCCACCATGAGAGGGTGATAAGACCACTTATGGATGTTGGAAAGATAAACTTTTTTACTTTGATCTAACTTAATTATATGCTTCAGTTAAGATAGATCATTTTTTTGTTAGGTCACCTTAAAAATAACACGTAGTTTTCAGAAAATTATTTTCCTTTCGTTCAAATTAATTCAATTAAGTAGGTGTAACTTTGATGCTGCTGTTAGATCGGCACCGCAAGGGATTCTGGGATATCATTCCCTTTGCCTGTCTGGACAGATTTGGGTTTACGTGTGTTTTTTTACAAAATGTGTTTAGTTGTATAGCTGTTTTACTGTCTTTCACAGTGTTTTGCCGAGCTATTTTGTCCTACTATGCTTACGTCTCTGCACCATGAGTTAGAGTAAAGTAGAGAATAACGAGTTTATATAGCACCCCTACCACGGACTGCTGTTATGACAGTGATGGAATATTCATTGAGGAATTTTTGCACTCCGTGCATTTTTTCCCGTTCTTTTTATTTTTATAAAAATGAGCATATCTGCCGGCTCAAACTTAGACATATGAAAGTTCAAGAAATATAAGTAATTCAGATGGAAAAAAGATTAATGGAGTAATGTGACATTTAGTTAGATAAATACGTAAATTTGAGTTGTATAAACAATTATTGAGTTTGAATAAATTTAACTAAATTATTTAAATTATTTTTCAGCCGTGTTACTTTTTTGATGGACTTGTAATTTTTATCCGCCCTCATTAAAATCTCAGACTCCGTCTGATTTCCGTGCTTTTTTTTTTTCTTTCTCCACGCGTTTCCATGGTGACTCCAGAAATCGGCGATCTATTGAGAATGTCTTTATGTACCGTGCGTTAACCCAGGGTTACCAAGTCGAGCGTAATTACGCCAACTCTTATCCGGTCTTTTGGAACCGACATACCCAGAGTAAGCAAGTTCAGGCGGATTTCAGCCAGAGTTCAGGCTTAAAGTCAGGCTAGTTTAAACATGCTTCCTGGAATACCCCCCAGCTGCTGTATTTTTGTTTGTATGTTGTGCATCATTGTTGCATTGTTGGTTGTTCTAGTTGTGTTTCTATTTTCTAAAATTATTGTGCTGTCATGCATTCTTGTTTGTTTTGTGTGTGGTTGTGTGTCCTTGGTGTTAAATTGTTGTTAAATGCTGGGCGTTGTCTTGAAATTGGTGTTTTTTGTGTTTAGCTGTTGTTGTGCAACAGTGTGAAGCTCCAGTAATTATAGTGTGAATAGTGTGTGTTACTGTGCTTTGTTTGGGGCTGTTGCTATTGTGTGCTGTTGTGTGTTGTAATTCTTTGATGTTGTGTTTCATCATAGTGTTGTGTGTCAGTTTTGTGTGTTGTTGTGTGACCTCCTCCAGCTTCTTGTGTCTCTTCAGCAGCTCAGCCTCCAGAGGGGAAACCTTGCGGTGGGCTTCTTCCTCCTGCTTTCTCTGTCGGATCAGCTGCTCTCTCTTCCTGGACTCCAGAACTCTCTGCAGCTCCGGCTTTGTCTCCACACTCGTCCCACTGCTACACAAACATACACATTATGTATATTAGCATGTAAGCTCTGTGACTGTGTTCTGTCAGAATTATTAAAATGTTTTAAAATCTTCTGCTGCTTCTCTGGTTTTTATGTGTTTGGCCTGAATCTTTGTGAGTAAATCGGTGTTTCGTGCAGCAGAGGGCGCTGTTTCACTCAGCTCACTTACTTTCTGTGTCTAATCAGTTTTGGATTGTGAATAGGTTTTTGACTATTGTGTGAATTTCACTCAAAACTTGCAAAATTGCATTTATAGGGTTTCTTACCTATGAAAGTACACTACAGAGGCTTTCTTGCAGGGGTTTTAGCAGGGAAAAAGACTCAAACGTGATGCATTATGGGAGTTTAAGCACTGAATTTTGACAGGAGGCCCATAGACTTTAATGCAATTAAGACATAGGAGTCCTTTCCTCATGGTGGTGGTGACTCTCCTTAGAATCACACAAACTTTATTCAGTGATGTCTCTGTTTTGAAGTTCTATAAAAACCCATGACAGTAAATCATCCCATCCTCCCCGGAAATTCCATTTAATGATCATACAGTTTGCAGGACAATTTCAGGCTCCTTTTCTGTCTAAATTTAGATTCTTTTTGGGGAGGCAGATGCTGCCTACTGACTGAAAGTTGTCTGAGTCACAGATAAATTATTTGTTTGTTATCTGTCGTCTCTTTATGTCGTTTTGGTCAGAATTAAAACATGTTCGAGGGTTTTGCTTCATATTTCTACTGATTAAAGCAACAGAAACAAATGTGAGGGGGGTGAAACAGTGGGGGTAAAAAGCTACCCAGCATCCTCTAAGCTGAATTCCTGAGAGGTGGGAAGTTGTAGCTTAGCAGCGTGTTTCTGTCTCTTCTCGTGGTTTGAATAGTCCATTGAATCCAACGTCTGAGTCCTAACATGTTTTCATCAAAGACATGAAACTCTCAGGGTTCTACCCTGTTTAAGGTTGCTGCTGTGTCTAATTTATAAAACTAAAAAGATTGTCTTTAAAAAAAACAACATTATCTACCACATGATGGCTTTCTAACCAGGCTGTGAGTGATTGCAGAGAAAGGCCCCAGTGTTTCAAGTCTAACTCTCCTCACCGTTTGCAGCTGCTTAGTAGTTCACGATGAAGCTCCTGGTGGCTTCTGGAGGACTTCACTGGATTTACCAGCTTCCTGGGTTTGATCAGCTCTCCATCCTCGTCTCTGTCCAGGTAATCAGGTGGGGGAATCCCGCTGGAGACCGGAGCCGCCCTCCGCGGGAGGCTCTCTGAGTGGTGCTGGTGCAACTCTGCATGTGCCGAGGCTAAAACAGGAGGACAGAAGATAGAGCCATGAAGATGTCAACCTCAAATATCTCAGATGAAACCTCCTTCTCCTGCAGGGGGCGCCGCTTAGGTATTCAGTCACTAAATCCTGGTCTTCAGCATACACTGTCCTATTCATTTTCTAACCTACTTTCCCTAAACACAGCTGGCTTTAATGACTATCATTGTAAAGCCTCTACAAAGGTTAATGATGAGCTCAATGAAGTGTGTTTGAGCAGAGTAGCTTTGAAAACATGCAGGATAGTGAGCCTCAAGGACCAGCAGAGGGAAACACTGTGCCGGAGGACAGATTATTGGCTATGTGATCTTCTCCCTCAGATATTCTGGGACACAGATCGAATGTCTCCAGTCATTTTCACACAATAACTTCTTTCCTCTGTGGTGCAACCAGAGACCCACATGCACGCCTGCGTCATATTTCAGAAAAATGAAATGAGCTGCTGCAGAACTTAACTGCTTTGTTCTGAGGTCAGTCACACTAAACTGATTCAGGCCTTGTTGCAAATTTTATAATCACACACAAAAACACATTTTCCTAATATAACGGGGAAGAGTTGACCCATGCTGCCACGTGCAGTCCAATCTCGTACTCTAAGTGAATCATTTTTAGACCTGCTAAATCCAGATATTGCATCAAGAGGTTTCTGAAAGCATCTGAAGTTGATCTAAAACTGAAACTCTTTCAAGATTCAAGATCATGTTCATGCTGCTTTAAAAAAAACTCAATAAATGTTTGCAGCTATGGGGCTCCAGAGAACCACACTAAGGCTCATTATCCACACGGGCAGAAAACTGATAAGTGGAGAACCTCCATGGATTTAGCAACCAAAATAAAACCAATCACTCAAGGACTCATTCAAAGTCATTTAAAAGAAAACAGAGAAACAAAGAAGTACAGGCTTCAATTGTTTAGAGACCCAGTCTGATGAAAAATGTGTTTTTGGTGTTTTTAACATGTTCTTGTGACATTTTTCTCATGATGGAAGACATAAAAAAAAACACCCCTCTCACCCTCCGCAGGTGGTTTCTCCTCCAAGCTCGGGTCCTCTACCAGAGGCCTGGGAGCTTTAGGGTCCTGCGCAGTATCTTAGCTGTTCCTAGCACTGCACTTTTCTGGACTGAGAGGTCTGAGGTCTTTCCAGGTATCTGTTGTAGCCACTCCTCCAGCTTGGGGGTTGCCGCCCCGAGTGCTCCAATTACCACAGGCACCACTGTCACCTTCACTTTCCAGGCTTTCTCCAGCTCTTCTCTGAGTCCCTGGTATTTCTCCAGTTTCTCATGTTCCTTCTTCCTGATGTTCCCATTGCTTGGCACTGCCACATCCACCACAACGGCTTTCCTCTGTTCTTTATCCACCACTACAATGTCTGGTTGGTTCGCCATTACCATCCTATCAGTCTGGATCTGGAAGTCCCACAGGATCTTTGCCCTCTCATTCTCTACCACCTTCGGAGGTGTTTCCCATTTTGACCTTGGGGTTTCCAGTCCATATTCTGCACACATGTTCCTGTATATTATTCCAGCCACTTAATTGTGGCGCTCCATGTATGCTTTACCTGCCAGCATCTTACACCCTGCAGTTATGTGCTGGATTGTTTCAGGCACCTCTTTGCACAGCCTACACCTTGGGTCTTGTCTGGTGTGGTAGATCTGAGCCTCTATTGCTCTGGTGCTCAGGGCTTGTTCCTGAGCGGCCAGGATGAGTGCTTCAGTGCTGTCCTGTAGGCCAGCCCTTTCTAGCCATTGGTAGGACTTCTTGATATCAGCCACTTCAGTTATGGTCGGGTGGTACATCCCATGCAGGGGTTTGTCCTCCCATGACGATCTGTCCTCCTGCACTGTATCCTCTGCTCTCCATTGCCTGAGACATTCACTGAGCACACTGTCAGTTGGGGCCTTGAGCTTGATCTATTCATGCATCGTGGATGTTTAATCCTCGATTTCAGCTTCTACACTCACTAGTCCTCGGCCTCCTTCCTTGCGGCTAGCATACAGTCTCAGGGTGCTGGATTTGGGATGGAACCCTCCATGCATGGGGTTACTTGAGTAGTAGCATTCTAATAGAACCTTCTTCTCACATCTAGTCCATTTCCGTCTTGTTCCAGTAGCCCACTTTCCATCAGGGTGCTCTGGTCCCCCAGCACCTGACGCGGACCTTGTTTGCCCGGGTGACGTCTGAGCCGGCATGACATGTGTCGAACCCTGTTTTTCCTGCATATATATATATATATCAAGAAAATTAAGCTCAACGTGGTATTTTTGTGTATTGCTTTATTACAAAATGTTTGAATCAGGAGCAGACAAAAAAATGCCATTTTAGAAAAAGCCTCCTGCCCCGCTCCATTCTGAGGCATCCACTTGCAAACAAATTGATCCATGTACGTCGTAATTTTCCTCATCTGAGCTGGTATCTGACTCAAAACTAGACACAGTAAAGTTTAAAAAATCGGAATGTTCCCCTGACTTAAAAAAAGAACGTTAAAAATCAAGAGATGAGAAATTATTTTTAGAGAAGACATGATCTTCTCAGGTTAAAGTTTATGTCTTAGTAACCTGGGACTGACATCTGACCTAAATGATCACTCCAGCGTTTAAAAAAAAAAAACTATTTAAAACCTTAACAGCAAATAGTGCAATCATAAAATCAAGTGCTGGTTCCTAGCAGAAGATGAGTGACCCATAGAATATAAAATACAACTCTCAACTGTCTTCTCATTGGTTGGGGGTCAAAGGATAATGGCCTCACTGGTTCTCCCGTGTCCAGGAAGCCTTGTGATTTCATATCGACCCAAACCGTGTCTGAGTCTTCATTGACGTCTCTGAGAGCCTGTTCTCTGGTTACATGAGGAGGCTGAAGACATCAGTCTGACTCCACCTCAGAGGCAGGAAACGTGATCATGTGGCACAGAATCTCCCACCATCCTGTTATCCCAACATTAACCTTCCAGGTTATTGAGTCGGATCAAATCTGCTGCTGTGGACACGCTCCGACTACAACCATGCAACACGAAACACATCAAGTCCCTATCATTAGAAGGTCTGACTCTAGCTGCTGAAATGTCCACACAGCTCTACTTTAACAAAAATAATTCAGAAAGGTGTCACAATGTTACGCAAAGCTTCAGCAACACTGATGCAGGATTTAGCTTATCAAACATTCACAAAGACAGCAGGTCAGCTGAGGAACTGTCAAGCATCAAAGCTCCTAAACAAACCAGCATGAAGACGTTCTCTCCTTTTCTTGACATCCTAAGGAGGGACCAGCTGTTCCTGTCAGAGTATGCTGTGGAGTGAACACACTGATCTTAAGTGTCAAAGGTCATCCCAGTGAGCTTCTGCAGGATTTAAGGATCTTTGCATAGAAGATCAGGACATGCCTGCTCTGCAGCAGACTGGACTTTTTTTTAAAGCAGGAATAAAGCAGCACATCAACAACTGTCTCATAAAAGAGCTTGACATCAGCCTCAGCTTTTGGGTCTCTGGTTTTTGGCTTTAGAATGATTAAAAGGTTAACGGAGTGGTCAGTTACTCAGATCCTCACAGCTTTGGACCATTATGATAAAAAAAAATCTTCATTCTGCATTAAAAACCCTTGTGCCATCTTAGATGACCCCACCCTTACATTGACGTGTTCTCCCTACCATGACAAAGGTGGATAAAGGTGGAAAGATTTCATGTAATCCATGGACACCAGTGAAGATCACAAATCATTGAAGAAAAAAGGTTTAGCGCACTGTCTAGTGGGTCTAAATGACCCAACTCCCAATGTTGAAGTGCCTAGGATAGCACAAGGGTTACAGATCTTAGGTCGTCTTAAGCATAGACATCTAATTCTCTGTTATTTTCTTATGGATTTGTCATATGTTTGGGGCAGATGCAACTTTAAGACACAAGTTTTTATTAGTAAGTTATGATTAGGACAATTTATTTATTATTTTTTAACTAATATCTGTGGTTTGTGATCCAAGTGGTGCACAAATCTTGATGGTTAGGATGAAATGTAAATATTCAATGAGCAGCTCACATTTACTATGTGCAATTTTGTACAATTATGTTTTATCTACAATAAATTAACTATTGAATTTAATTATTTTGGCTTTTTGATTTCATAAAAAGTTTTGTGTTGCAGGCAGCTAAATACCCTTGTCCCTACTGTTAGCAGTTAATAGTCCTGATGCTGATGGCCAATAAGTGTCACCAAAAAATCACTAACTACAGCCAGAAACAAGAATTTTTACTCTCATCAATGTAAAGGAATTCCCAGAGACTAACTTTAAACTGTTCCGTGGTTTGTGCAGAGCAAAACGAAGGCATTATCTCATCTTTTTTTGCTAGAATTAAATGTTAACCTTTCCAAGATGGCGATGACATTGACAGACAATCCAGTATCTTATGATGCAGTTAATCTTTTTACATATCTATGCCTTCTACAATAAAGGTAAAAATGAACTCTGGTGCAGGTGCACCTTAAAACACCTGAAAAAATAGGACTTAACGACTGAACAAAAAGGAGGTGGCTTTTTTAAGAAGAAAACAAGACCAAACTGGGATCCTGGGATCATCAACAAGACAAAAATGATTAAAGCTTCTTCCGGAGACTGGACCGAACAAAAAATGTACATTTGTTATTTTTCTGGCATTGGTTATGCAACATCCCAGCATCATTCACGATCTGCGCTCCCACTCCGAGTAGATGCTCATACCAGCAGTGACTTCATCTCCATCATCCCACGCTCACTTTGTCCAGAACAACTTGAAGCTGCTTTAATAACAGTTAGCCTCTCTTCAGTTTATGACTCACATCCTGAATAATTCATGGGTTAAAAGGTGTGAAAATGAGAGAGGCTACATCGACAGGTGGTCCAGCAGCAACAAAAAGGGAGTTTATGCACTGAAATCCAGAAATGTGTCCGTTATTTTTTATCTTTTCTGTGCTACTGAACAAAATAAACATACCTCACCTGCTTTACACAGCTTCAGTTATCTGGTTCAAGGCTGTATAACAGTCTCAATGATAAACAACTGGTCTTTTTTAAAATCTGCTGAATTTTATTTGTGCGTTTTCAGGTTTTAGTGACAAACCACAGTTCAACAAAAGTTTATTCTCAAAGCAAATTAATAGAACAATATACAGTCATTTTGTGCAGAAGATGACACTGGAGACAGCTGCTTCGCAGCTGCACAGTGTCTGACAGGATTTGGGAACACCGCAACTGAACAAACTGCAGGTAACAGTCGAAAAATACACAACAGCACAGATGAGTGGAGACTGCACGAGCTTCAACCTTACCAGACTTCAGCATCCTTTCAGTGGTTGTGGTGTGATGTGGGGGGCTCCTGGGGATCCTGTGGTCCATGTAGTCCATCAGATCGCCTTATGATGTGTTCTGCTCCTGTTGTATTTCAGTATGTGGGGACTTTCATGCTCCCTGCAGCAGCAATGTTCACCTCCTCCTGCCTCAGTCATGTCATATGTAAAACAGCGATCACATGATCCTCTGTGCTCCCCTTCCTCCTCCTCCTTTTCTTTGTGAAGTTCCAGCCCCCCTTTCAGTTCACAGCTTTTTCCCACGCTGCCTCACTCTTTTCAACACATCCATCAGCAAGAAACAAAACCTGAACTACACAGTGGTGAAGTCCAGGTTTCCAGTAAACAGTCATGGTATCATGATGGTAGCATGGTGGCTGAATCATCATCTTTTCATCCTTTTCTGACCAAAAACTGTGAAGTGAGCTCAGACGTAAATAATCTGGGCTTTATCTCGGGCCATAGGAGCAGCTCCACAATCTGCAGAAGAAGCTCATTCTGGGTCAAAAACAAACCTAAATTGATTCTGCGTGCTGCAGCAGGGCATTATGGGTAGAGCAGTGTCAATCCATTAAGTTGGAACTGATAGTGAATGATTCAAACATGAATCTGCCAGAAGTTCGTGTTGGCTGGAAGAGTGGGGAATAACAGCAAGGTCCGATGTGGAAACTTGTCCGTGTCAGAAACATATTTCTCCATGTGATCCGAGTCCAGCTGGCAGGATTAACGGAGCCTAATCTCACAAGATTACAGGCGAGCACCATCACGGCACTGGCCGGCAGGAAGTGAACTCCTGTTCTATAAATTACAGCACTGAACAGTTGTGTGTTTTAAAAGAAACATCTAAACAAGCATTAAATATGGTGCCGACAAAGTGGAAGGCCTTCCCTTTAGAGTTTAATCTGCAGCCCTGATGGTGAACGATCACTCCCACTGAGGCTGAAAGAGGGACGATGCCTCTCTTTGTTAAATCTTTCTAGAGTAACTGGTTATGATGACATGACATCTTTGCCTTATTCTATCAGGATCTTCTGTTGCTGACGTTAGGAGCAGATTTCCACACAGGTTAAAATACTCTGCAAAAAGATCAATGTTTTTGTGCAAAAAATGTCATATTCATGAATGTTTCATGCAAAATATCATCAGCATCTACTGAAGGGGTGTTCATAATTGCTTAAAAAGCTTCTGAAAACTCCTCGAAATTTCTTCTGAGTCTCAGTTGGGATTAGCTGATGAACCAAAATATCCATTTAAATGTGAACCTCCAGTCTTTTCCAACTGAAACAGGCTTCAATAAAAGCGTAGCTTCCAGTTTCAAAAATATCACCAAAAAGATTAATCTTTTACTTTACTTCTGTTTTTTTACTCTTGAAATCATTTAATAAAGCTTTTTCAAACTTTTTTATCAGAGGTGGTTGCACATTGCTTATCGGCATCGTCAGCTTGAACTTTGCAAATAAATAATAAAGTAATATAGAATACAAATAATAAATTAAACTTACATGAATAAAATACTCTCTTTTTGGTGTAAAATTTATTAAGCATGCTGTGATTATATATTTGTTTAAAAATTGTTCTTGTAAAAAATTAGTCACCATTTAGAAAAAAATGCTATTTTATTTGACTTTTGTGAGGTTACATGAAATTGCATTTTGATAAATGGGAGAGAAAAACAACTACCTTGGCAACTTTTCAACTAATTTAATTGAAAATTATTATTGAAAACCATCGCAACTTCTAGGAAAAACAGCTGCAACTTCAAATTTTTGTGCCTCAATTATTGATAAGAGGGCACACGAGATCCAAGAGGGACTGTAGATCAATACAGACAACAGTTTATCTTTTTTCAAATTTCTAGTTCCTACTGTGCCTTGTGATTTTTGTCCAAGATAAAGTGTACCTTGTGTCAAAAAAGGTTGAAAAACACTTTTTTAGAGCACTAACAAAATTTCCATTTTTGTAAATTAAATGAAAATAAAATAAAAACCTATGACAGACTGGCAACCTCTTCCAGATCTACTTTGGCTTTGCCCGACAGAGGCTTGGATAGGCTCCAGCAACACCATGAAACCAAAAGGGATGTTGTAGGGTCGGGAAATGGATGAATAAAATAAAAGCCTGTAATTTGGACTTTAAAAATGGGTTTCAACATTTATGAAGGTGTTTTAAAATGAAATAACCTGTTTCACATCAGTGAGTTTCATTTCTCAGACTTAATGGATTTTCCAGTGTGAATATTGTCTTATTTCAATTGCAGGTAAATTGCTGCTAACTAATACATGATTTTGTAGGTCTGACACTTTGAACTTTCACCCTGAAAGGTTTTGGCCTTTTAAAATGTGTTTCCTTTGGTTCTATTTGTTTGGCAGGTGTGACAACTTATCTCAGATCTGCTGTGGACCAAATATAAAAATAGCTGGAACCACATCATTTAACAGGATCCACATCAACTGGTTTATTAAGCATATCAAGCCACATTCCATTTCATGTAAAGTCGTTTATCAGAAATAAAAAATCTGGTTAAAATGCTTTTATTGGATTAGATAGGCATAATAACATAAGAATGGTCTACTTAAGGAAGCCCATAATAAGCTATTGTTTGAAATCAAAATTATTTTTTAACAGATGTGTATTTTATTGATAGGTTAGAGTCAAATCTTTATTTCTAGTGCAGGTTTAATGGCCATGTTCCAACAACTGTCAAGCTCATTTCACCTGTTGGTCCATTTTAGAAAAGACTTGGGGTCTTTGATGTTATGGAAAGTAGAGATGCATGTGATAACCCAAAAAGTATGAGCACTTTTTAGGAACAAATACCAGAAGTCAATTAAGGGCCAAAACTTAGTTTTTTTTGCGAACTCAGACTGACAAAGAGATTCAGAAATCTCATGTCCGGATTTGGAGAATCTGTCATTTTCTGCAGTCTAAAAACAGTTTTATGTCTGCTCTTCCTTAAAATAAAAAACAAGTTAGAACGCTGGATTTCAAGGAGAAATGATCATCAAAGATCCTTAACACTGACCAACTCCCGGTGGTCCACAAACCCAGTAGGACAGAGATGCACAAAACACTTACCTGCTGGAACCTAAAGTCAAAATTTAACAAGGTTAAGCTGCTTTCAGCAACACAGATGGAAGCATCTTCCTCATAAGGTCAGGTGTTCCTCAACAGTTTCTATCGATAAGTCCAAGCATTCACAGTTCTGCACATAACAGCTGGTTTTCTGTCATGAAAACTTCATAGGTCAGGAGTTCTTCCATTGTCATTTGGATCTGTGGTGTCACAGAAGCCAGCATTATTTGACTTTTAGACCACATTTTTATGTGGTACTTCTAGGGGTTGATTTTACGTGTGAAATCAAGGTTTTGAGACAAAAGTCGATTGGAAAACCAATATTTATGCTCCTAGACTGTAAAAGGGTTATTTTTATGTATGTTGCCTAATGGTCAACTTACTGCTCTGCAGCTTGGATCTGGTCTGATTTCAGAGCTTTTGTCTGATCCTGTGGTGCAATAAGAGCTATCAGCCATGTCAGAGCTGGTCTCTAGTAAACAGGCCCATTACAGGCTGTTACACACCAACTGTAGCGTTCAAAGGTCAGAGCTTCTTTGTTTTCAGGAACCTGAGAAACCTACCTCTGCCCTTTGCATGCTTCCCGTTCTTCACACACTGCTGCTTCGGTGGAGGCTCGTGATCAATGCTGTACGACTTCTGAAAACAGACAGTAAAGTTATGGTGAGACACCGAGTTTCAGACTAACAAGTTGAACAAACTCTTGCAGATTCACGATTTTTTTGACAACACAAAACAAACAATGTAGGAATGTAAAGCTTGGTTTGTGAAGTCCCAAATGATTCTACTGTTCCAAACTGTTGCATCTGTAAAAGTTACATTTGTCTCTGCCCAAGTCTGACATCAAACACTGAAAATAGACCTAGCGTGAGGGTCAATGTGCATCTTCGGGGCAAATGTAAGCCTCTTGGGAAGCATAGCGATCTGGTTGTGGCGTGTCTTACTTTAGAGACCAAGCTATTGTACAGAATAGGCATCTCATTTACAGTGACTTCTGAGAGAAAACCTTCATTCCAGGAGAAGTTTTCGGAAAGGATAAGATTCAGATCAATTTCCTCTGCAACAGAACCAAAAGAGATTGAAGGAGTTCTGCTTTTTAGAATTCAATCATTGATTGACTCAAATAAAATCAAAATAGTTTTTTACTTTAACCTTTTCCGAGGGTTTGGGTTGTGGGGGCACCAGTCTCCATATATATGCAGAAGCTCTTTACTATGAAATAATGAATGGTTTTATCCATGTAATACAGAGGAATTCAAAAAGAAGCTAAACATGTTGCATGTGACAGAGAAGAGATGTGTTGTTGTTGTTCACCTTATATACAGCATATCCCTTTTGGGGGTTGCCACTGCAAATCAGCTTTTACTGATTCGCACGGGTGGTTTGGCACAGAGTTTCACAACTGATGCTCCCCCTGACAAAACCCTGCATTTGTCAGGGCTGGGGACCGGTGCAGGGAGACCCAGACTTGGGCCCCTTGTGGCTACATAGTTAGGCAATAGCGTGACAGGTCTTGCCCAAGGACCCACACTGGATGAAGCTCATTGCACCCTCTGAAAAACAAACCCTGATTTCCCATGCACAAGTCCTACACGCAGGCCACTGAGCCATCCAGCTACTATAGTGAAGATATATGTGTTTTATTTATGTTTTATTTTAAAATATAAGCTAGTTTATCTGCTGCTAGTAAGACTGATTATGTATGACACTTTACCCCCTTCTAGGCTGGTGGTTCATCCCTGAAGCTCAAATCTCTGTGAAAGCTGAATGCAGATCATACTTAAAGCAGGAGTTACCATCCTGTAAACAACATTCATCTGCACCACCAAAGAAAAAAAGAGGGGGGCATGCAGTGTGGTCCAGAGACAGTGGGAGCCTTGTCACCATGCTGCCGCCGGATGAAGTCGCTCCTAGCAACTAAAACAAAGTCCCTTAAGTGTGAAAGAGGGAAAAAAAGGAGGAGACAATGGCATATCTGCCTTGAGAGGAAAAAAACTGGAGGAAGGAAGTGAGAGGGGACTTTTATCTGTAAGACACAAAGAGTGACCCTTCTGCTTGAAAACTGAAGGACATGGATGTCTTCAAAACAGTTAAACAGTCTGATCTTCAGTCAGATGTTCAGATTTAAAAAACCTTCCTCTCTTCAACAGTAAACTGATGCTGCATGATGAGCGCCTCAAAAACAGACAACAGAAAGTTGCTGCCACCTTCTGTGGGCTTGCCTGTTACTGCAGTCAGCCACCTGCAACCATGAATCCAGGCCTTCAATCTCAGCAGTTTATCTCCTTTGGATTATTGTTGATATACCATAAACTCCTTTTAACTGCCCCTTTAAACAGGACCTCAGATACTGTAATCTAAATGTTAGCTTCATTAAACTTTCATTAAATTAAATTCAACCCCAGCTTACTGTATTTAAGAGAACAATAACAAGAAAATATTGATATTGCCAAGTTTCTGTCACAGTAATTTATTGTGATCTCATTTGACTGGTGTTCTTGGATATATCAACTCATGTTGCCTGATGTGCTTTGGCTGTGAACTTCAGGAATGCCCACAGCTTTATAACATCATCTGTTATTTCTGCCTCTTTGGCTGCTTCAGCGCCTTATATCTGTTTATCTGGCTTCAGTCTGCTGACAACAGTCACGACACACAGACCCACAGCACAGACGGGTTAAACACACCAACCACAAACCAGTGACCTGTCAGCAATCTGAGCCCGGGTCAGCGGAGCCCTCGGTCACAAATCCTCCAAGTTAATGAGGGCTGTTGCATAAGTGCAGCTGAAAATACTGTTTGGTTCCACAGGCCTCATTCCCACTCTGGTTCATGAACTTGTTCACAGAAAGAGAATCTGAGCTGTGATTGGTCAGCAGCAGGCCCTGATTGTGTCTACTCAAAGACGCTGAGAGGCTCATGCTGGCCTTCTCAGCAGCTCTGACTGAAACAACACACTCTTGTTTCTGTGTGAATGGCACAAACAACAAACTCCACTCGCTTCACTGCTCAGATATTTACAGGAAGAGTATTTTCTGTTCTTATTACAATTGAAGCTGTTTGTTCTCATTTTCTTCTTAGGGTTTTGTACACTTCCATGAACAGTACAATAGGTTCCACTGACACAATCACACTACTTCAGGGGCACAACAGACACCCATTTTTTTGCCTCCTCTAACTTCAAGTTAATACTTTGAGTTCTTTTATTTTCTACTTGCAACATTTATCTCTCATGCCTCACTCTGTGTAGTTTTCCCAGTCACCTGTAAGGTTGCTCTGCCCTTGCATCTATCTTTTGTATGGTTTCTCTTCCCATGCTGATTTGTCTTCACACAGCCTCTCCTGTGTTTGAGTCTTATTTCTAAAATCCCACTGCTTATTCAAGCTTAACTCAAAGGTTTAGCCCGATGTGTCAGGCAGGCTCCTGGGTCAAAACAAAGCCAAACTGAAGTTTTCTCCTATTGTCGTGTGTTTTTGTACTTGAATAAAACTAGGTCATGCAACAAGACAATGACAACAACACATCTGACCAAAAAATATCAAAATCTTGTAACTGTAAAACAAACCCATATCATAAACTTCCACCACCATGTTTAACAGTTGATATTGAATGTTTACATCTTTGTTTTGTACCTCATTTGTCCAGATGTCGTTTTGTGAACATCAGGTATGAAATGGCTGAATTTAAATCCGTGAGTGTGGAAGTGGCAGTCGACCTGATTGAAAGATTGCCGGTTTGGTTCCCTCCCTGCCCACCTGTGTTTGAGGTGACCTTGAGCAAGACACTGAGCCCGAAATTGGTCCTGGAGGTTATAGGTTGGCGCCAGTGTTGGGCAGTGAAGCCATCATCAGTATGTGAATGTGGGTGGGTGGATGAATGGGTCTGTGACTGTAAAGCACTTTGGGCTTTCTAAGAAGGTAGAAATGTATAAACGCCATTTAAATCCGTCTTTTTCTTATGCTGTCATACCCTTTACGTCCAGACTAGCTCCACAAGGGAGGCTTGTGAAGACTACAGTTTCTACTCTGCCCTAAACTTCCTTTGAAGTTCAACAAAATGGTCATAAAATTCTTTCACTTGTGTTTGAGCCAAAAAACTGAGAAAGACTTTGTTCTCAGTAGGATTACCAGAGGTTTATCTTAATTGTTTCTTTCAGTACATCACTTTAGGCATAAACAAACAAGCTCATTATATTGATTTCTAGCTATTTTGTAAGCATGCTGCCATTCTTATATCCATTGGTTATTTTAAAGAGAAATTGTGACCCCAAAAAACTTACTATAAGACCAGAGACCAAAGACTTGACACTTTGACTCACAAAAAGTGAGACATATGGAACTTATGAGCATCTCTAATAATCAGCAGCCCAAGGTGTCCTCTGGTGTGGTTCAACTCACCTGTTTCTATGAGAGGGTTTAACCCCCTGGATCTGTTTACAGACATTCCTCTCTGTGTCTCAGGCTTATGTAAGACACACATGCTTCTGGTGTGAGATAACACTGACGGGAAACTCAAAATAACCCTCTCAGCACATGAGGCTACATTCTGGCTAGCCTCCATCGGCTGCTAGTTGCTGTGAAACCAGCGCACCCCCAACTGCCCCTCCCCACACCCCCACCTTGGGCGCACCTCAGGCGCACCTCATAACTCAAATATTTATCTGCATCGGTTTCCAACTAGGATTTGGAAACCGAGGGGAGAACAACCCTTTCCTCTTAAAAAAAATAATAAAATACATCACCATGACTAGCAGATGAAGTCTTTGACATCTACTTTCACAATTGGAGTCACAGTGGTTTCACTATAAACATTGACAAGATGGAGAGACTGAATGCGGAAAATGATTTATAGTCTCAATCGGACTTCAAATCAGAGCATAGCATTCTCTCCATCTTTTCAAAGCTAAGCAAAGCTTAGAGAACAACAATCCACTTTTCCCATCAGTGAGTCCAGATTCTAATATCCTGAAAACTTTGTCCTTAGCAATAATAGTTTGATAAACATTTAAGTAACAACATTTTACGCTGAAGAGGGAGAGGACCGTGGTTGGAACGCCCTGCCATGCATTGTTCTACCTCAGAAACTTTTGAGGCAAGTTTCTGACTAGTAGTTTCTACTGCTCACTAAAAGCTTCAGGAGGCAGGCATCCTCTCAAATCCTAAAAAATGGACTTCAGTTTTTTTTTCATGAGGGTTACAGCTAGACATCCTTAAAATGGTTTAACACACAAAAGGATTGTGCAAAAATGTGTGCAGGGCAGAAAGACCACGACATTAAAGAAATTAATAGTTTGTGATTCATTCAAAAAGGATTTAAATCAAAACCTTGAGGTAGTTGACTTTACAAACTGTCATATGACAAACAAGCAACAGTTGAGGCCAATGGAAACAGAATTCAGCTGTGAAACAGACAGGAAGCAGAACTCTGCAGAACAAGAAGCTTCAAAATAAAATGAAAAGTGGAGTTCACTTTAACACAATTTGTCCAACCCAAATGCCCGACAAGCAGGATGTAGTCATGTTTCTCTCTGTCAATGTGACTGTATGTACAAGTAATGAACATCTGTGAGGACCATCCAGAGTCTGTAAAGACATACTCTTGATGTTTCTCTGTCAGACCTCCTGAGCAAGCCGAGGGTCATCAGGCATTAGGCAATTTCATCTGGTGTGTTCTGTGATTTATCAGTCTGGTGAAGTCTGACAACCTCAGGTTTAGATTTTTGCTTCAATGGGTTCTGATATCAAAACCAAACAGGAGCAGGAAGCAGAAAAGTAAAATATTTGTGATTCCTGCCTGAACGTGAGTCCAGCAGCAGGTGAACCCACATTCAGGAATAAACCAAAACCTTAATAGAAGCACTGATTGTAAAAAAAAAACTACAACAGAGCAGTGAGGCTGAGAAACAATAAGCACTGACCTTCTTTCCATAAGCTCCCATTCTGCCTTTGCTGGGCCTCCCTGGTTTGTTTGTGGCAGCAGGTTCACAGTCTATAGCCCTCCTGTCATTCCTCTTAAGACTTCAAGATCAGCAGAGGTGTCCCCTTTCTTCTGCTCTTCCCCCTTGTCCCCCTCCTGAAGCTTGACGGTCCACTTTCTGGGATTTCTTTTTAATTCGGCGCACAGTCGACAACCCCAGTAGGCCCAGCTCCACACAGCTAAACAAAAGCAGAGCAGCCGGTGCGACCTGGCACAGTCAGTCAACTGTGAGGAGGAAAAGGAAAAGGAGGAGGAGGAGGAGGCGTCTCTGCCACCTGTTCCAGCCTGACTCCCAGCTCTCAACGGCGAAGAGTTAAGGTGATCTGAAGGGATTAATCTGACTAGAAGGTAATATATCCGGAAGCAGAGAATGCCAAAGGATGAAAAAGCAAAGGATTTCAACTTCAAAATCTTTTGATAACAATGGTAATTCCCTATGCCCAATAACAAAAAATGGCAGAGTCTAAAACAATTTAATGAATCCAAATAAAAAGTTCAACTTTAAATATATTTCCCTCACAGAGCACGTCATTCATAGCCCAGGTTTTAACAAAAGTATAAATTTATAAAACTTGAGATCCTATCTGCCAAAAATCTATGCCAGAAAAATTGACTTTCTCCTTAAGACACAATCCTTGAATCGGATTTGGTTCTCTTCTTCCACACTGAGAAATGGTCTCCCATGAAAAAACAGATGTTCGATTTATTCAGTCGTGACAACAAGGTTGTGACCGATGATTGAGGTGCACCAGACACTTGTTTGCAGCCATAAGCCCATTCACGAATTCCGCAGAGATCAACAAAGGAACTCTGTAGAAGCCACACAGGCAACAAATCAGTCCACCTCAACACATACTGTACTGACCTTTACTGGAGAGGAGAAACTTAAAATCTTCATGCTGACAAAACATGAAGTCTTTATGTTAAGCTTCTAAGTCTAAGTTTGCGTTATAGCTAAGTCTCAAAAGCATCCCAGCAGTGAAACACAATCATCCTTCAAAAACCTCAGTGGCATTTTAAAGAGATTAAGTGAGTTTAGAAGATGGATGGATGGATGGATGGATGGATGGATGGATGGATGGATGGATGGATGGATGGATGGATGGATGGATGGATGGATGGATGGATGGATGGATGGATGGATGGATGGATGGATGGATGGATGGATGGATGGATGGATGGATGGATGGATGGTCTGCATGTGGAGGGAAGTTAAAGGAAAATCTTGTTATAAATGGGTGTAAATAAAGGTTGTGTGATGTTGTGATTTCCAAATGACAGTTTGTGTTCATTTGTTGTAGCGGTGGGTGACATGCTAATGTCATTGTCAGCTGCTTACTTGATTCTTCTCAATTGTTTGAGAACAACTGAACTCCGAAATGAACTTTTCAAACTTCAAAAACTAAACAGGTTGCATGAAAGTTTTATTTGATTGAGGTCAATCATGAAACAATAAACGGAGGGTTGTCAAACAAACCAATCAATGACTATATATATGAGTCCATTCTTTTTTCTTGATGGTATTTTCTGTCTCTGTTTATTTATTATTTTCTGTAGGAGTGGGAGGTCGTCTGTTTATTTCTCTTGGTCGATTTTTCCTTAATTGTCTGGATCACCTGATTGGGTAAAAATCAGCAAGGCAACGTGCAAATGTTGGAACACACCCCCAGCAAGCAGCAAAAGAACAGAGAACTGGTTTTTCTATACAGTTTATATAGGCTAAGTAGTTTATTCTTTTTTTTTTTGGTATATTTATTACTAATAACTTTTATTCCTGGGATTATTGAGAGAGTTTTTGAACCGTTGAGGCATTTAATTTGTTTTTCTTTCCATAGTGTTACATACATTTAAAATTCTCCAGACTGGGGTGCAACTCTATAGCTGACCTGCATTTACAGATTTGTTTTATCTCCATGTTTAGGAGAACCTGAATAGTACAGGTCCCACATTTTAAATTCCCTTTTTTTCCTCCTACGTCCATTTTAAAACTTTTATTGCTGTAGACTTTGCAGAATGAGCACAAGGAAAATGAACAGTGAGGGTGAAAAGGTACATTCCATTTCTTTTTACAGTTTCGGCAGTCAGGTTGTTCAAACAGGAGCTATATTTAAAAATACACCGTTAAATTGTGGGTAAATAAGCTTGAAAGTACGGATGGTGAACCACAAATAAATCAAAATGGTTCTTAAAATGTTCTATAACTGATGATTTTTTTCTTTTATTATCCTCTAAAAGGTGCTTTAGCTTCATGTCCTAAAACATAATTGACAATAAACAGTAGATCTCATGTCATAGAGCATGATGCGTTTGTCTGGTGCAATCAGAGAAAAAAAATCTAATCTGACAAAGGGAGGAGAAAAGATGCTAACTGCAACGGTAACAAAGCAATGAAGAAACTGGGAATCTGACCCTGAATTTGAGATGTCCCACCACATTCTAGAACCATTCCAAATCTCTGTCCAGAAGTTAATACTTCTGACATGAAAACCTGCCCAGTTGGTTCTGGTTCTTCTCATCAGATCAAATATCAAAATATAGTTTAAAGACTTCAGGATATGCTGGGGGTTTGTGAAGCTAAAAAGATTTAATTTTCAACTAAAATTGTGCATGAAAAAAAAGGTGCCCCTCTCCTACCAAACATAAACTAGCTTCTGGTTGGTAACTGGTTCCAGTTTACAGCTCCTGTTGACCAAACAGGTATGGAGTGGTTTTTGCCTTGACCCAGCAAATGGCTGGTGCCAGTAGAAAGCCAGTTTATGATAATGTATTGTTGTATTGTTGTTCAGGTATTTCTTAATCTTTTCAGATATTCACATTCAGATTCATCACTATCCTATGTGACCAGATGGTGGAACAGCTGCAAATGTTTCTTCTAGAGCCACAAGGGGCAGTAAGGAACTACTCAAGTGAACATCAATGCTGTCTGAAGGATAAATTCATAAACAGGTGGCTACAGCATGGTTGTGCTCACTGCAATTGTTGTAGGTACAGCTTTCACTCAGGCATGGGAATAAATGTATAAATTTCACACCAAAGTCCCACGGCACAATGATTCTGTGTTAACTTGTATGTACAATACATAAAACATTTTATGTCATAAACAAGCTCACACAGCCACATTTTTTAAAGCATTAGTCCTGATGTGCCACAGGTTTCCATGGTGACAAGGAGAGGCAGCCTTTACTGGTGTGCAGTGGGTGGAGGGTCTGGTCCCTCCTGGCCTGGCCCTGACATCTGCATGAAAAGCTCTTGCAGCTCAGCGATGTCATCATCCATGGGGGGCAAAGGTGGGCCTGAATGCTGTTCGCGCTCTTCGATGAAATCCCAAAGGCGGACGTTATTCATGAACTAAACACAAGGAACCAAAGCTACATTAATAAACTACAAACCCCAGTAGCTAAGAGCACACAGGAGCAGCTTGTTACCCGGATGTTCCCTTCAGAGCTCAGCTGCTTCCGAGGCCGATCCGGTTCTGCTCGGGTTCCGTCTGGGAAGGCGTGAAGATACAAGCACTTTCCCCCAAAGGGACACGAGCCGCGGCCCTGATCAAAGTACTTACAGGCCTTTTTGCTGCAAAGACACAGTCATCAAAGATCAATGGCTTACATGAAGTGAGCGTGGCACAGGGAGGAAGCTTACCTGACACCGGACTTGAAGAGCTCTATTAGGTGATCCTTCTCGTCTTGGTCTTCCACCCAGTACACCGAAGGAATTACAAACTCTGAGACCACCCGACATTCTGGACAAGATCTAATGTGCAGAGTGAAGCAATGGTCAAAACATGCAAACCTCTCAAGACCTCAATACACTCTGCAGTTCTGAAAGGCTGATGAAGCTATAAGTGATTATTTAGAACCAGGACTTTACTTAGATCCACAACTTGAATGAGACCCAGAAACCATCAGAAGAGGTCAAGATCATATTAAACCAATGCTGCAACAGAGACCTGATGATGGGCCATGTTTGAAGATGTAGCTACAGTACGTCAGCTGGTTGAAACTGTAGGATACACTTGTGTTGATACTTCCAAGTTATGACTGATCAAACACATTCGAAAAGAGTATTTAGCAGTGAGTGAAGCAGGAAGAAGTGGGTAAGAAGCAAGGTGGTAGTTGTAAATAACTAAGACTGGGCAACCATACTTCTGTCAAATTTGAAAAGTGGTAAGACCCAACTAATCAAATCGCCTCCTGAACTCCAGCCTCAGATCTAGGACCATGCTACCAGTCTAGTACCAGTTCAGCGTAAAAGATTCAAACAGACACAAACATGACAACATGACAACTAGTAAGTCCAATGAGTGGGCTTCTCATCAAAGTCAACTTGACCTAATGTATCTGCTTCTGAAGATGGCACAACAGACTTCGTCGTTGTAGCTGTAGCTGGTGTAGCGCCTGGTGGATTTAGCATGCTAACGTAAATGTTCTCAGGGTTTTTTCATTATTTTAGATTTTTTTTAAACTTCAAACTTTAAAAAGTGTGTTTCTTTCACACAAGGATAGACCCTCTCACCTTGGTTCAGATGTGCAGGTAATGCAATAAAGTTTTAACCAACTTAACTTATTTTACATTCCCATGGCACACTTGGTAAAGAAAAATTAAGACAGAAGCAGACTAAATGCATCAAAAAAATCTGCAGTTCCAAGAGCTGCTCGTTTGATGTCAGTAATCAAACTGGAAATTAAAGGAAGCACAAAAAAGAAAACTGGCTAGCCCCACCAGCAAACAATAATGTATTCAATTCATACCTGTATCTCCTAGCTACACCCTACTGACAGAGCAGAAGTTGACTAATGTACTCATGATTTCTGCATTTTCTCAATATTTAAGCTGTGAGGATTTTTTTCTTTTAATTTAACGCATAACGGACAGCACTTCTGACAACTCCTAACGCCCCTGACTGTCCCCCCAACCACGGCTGGATGAAGCTCGTCTGCTGGACTTTATATATGTAGTTGTAGATTTAGATAAGTTAATTCTTCTCTAAGAGTTCTGGTAAATCGCCTGTCCGTCCTGGGGGAGGATCCCTCCTTCATGTGGGCTCCCCTGAGGTTTCTTCGTTTTTTCCGGAATCCGTTTTTTTGGGAGTTTTTCCTTACCGCGAAGGGGGGTCTAAGGGCAGGGATGCCAGTATAGCTTAGTCAGTTTGTTAGTTCATTTTAGTATTTTCCTATTGAACTCTTTGTATTCATGATCATTTTGAGTTCATGTTTTACTTCAAAGCCCATCGAGACGACTGTTGTTGTGATTTTGGGCTATACAAATAAAATTGAATTGAATCGAATTAACTTTGGTTCATGTTTGTTTTTTGTCTGTGGAGCATTTCCACTCGGGCTAACTAGGGTCCTTTTTTCTCAAGAGAAAAATGGTTAACCTGTTTGAGTCACACTAAAGATTGTGGGAGCTTTTAAATCTGCTAAACCAAGAGGAACATTGGATGAAATGAATCCTGGTGCGAATCACCTGCCAGTGTGAATGTGCCCTAAAAACTATAGACATAAACATAAGATTTTTTTTTATTAAAAGATGAAACATTTTCAATAATAAAGACACTAAATATTTGACTGGAATTCTTTAGAACCTTGGTAGAATAGTGGGCTGAATGTCATTCTCAATTTTCTTTCCAGTTCAGTTTAGATTCATATAGTCATGATTTTACACTCATATACTGTTCAGGTCAAAATTAAAATTTAAAAGCAATTTTATTTTGTTATAATGAAGCAAGTTTGACTTTTTTAATCAAATTATCAAAACAAATGTGGACTATCATTTATAAAACAAAATTTAACTGAATCTACTTTGAAATGATTTGGATCTATAGGTTTCACAAATAAATACTGTACATTGTAAACTAGAATATATTTTCTCGGTTTTACTGTGAACCCGAGCCTACAGACGACCCCAGACCCTTTCCTGAAACCTGGATGCCATTCTCACTTTATGATCTTGTTACAGAAGCTTCTGGTGCAGCGCCACTGTCGGATGCAACCCAGGCAGAAGACGTGACAGCAGGAGGACAAGATGCCGAACCTCCGGTCTGACGGATTCGCCTTCTGTACCACCACCTCCATGCAGATCGAGCACACCTGGACAAAAACAGCGAGGGTCAGGGCTGCCACCACCACAGAAACCATTTCTGGGACTGAGTGCACCCACCTTGTCCTGGCTAAGCTGAGCTGCAAAGGCTTTTTCCATGTCAGCCTCAAATGCAAGGAGACATGTCTGCAGAGTAGACAGGAACAAAAAATGAAGCAGAACAGAAGCAAAACAGACAGTCAGACAGGATGAAGAAAAACCAAAACTAACATGCACACCTTCTCGTGTGCTCTCCTCTGCTCGGGGTCATAGGGATGTAGCGCCTGCAGTCCACACACATCACACTGGTCGCCATGGAGATATGTACAAGTATCTTCATAAAAGCAATGTCCATTTGCGGCATATGGGCACAGAGGGGCGAACTCTCGCAAAGCATTAGCCATTGTCGGCTGAGGCGCTAAAAACACAGAAAAAAATCTGTTACTGATGGCATTGCACAAAACCACCAGCCAAACAAATGAGTGTGTTTGTGCCTCACCTTGATCCTGTGTGGAGGTGTCAAGCCCAGTTCTGATAGCATCCACGTAAGACTGTGGAGCTGCCGCTGCTGCCAAGAAATCTAGACCGTCTGCTGAGCCTCCAAACGCACCATCAGGACCCAGAGCTGCAGGAAGAGGTGGCATTTGAGGTGAGGAAGATGTCTGCACCCTGAGTTCATCTGTTCGTGTTTTAGGGCAAAGCAGCTGGCACCCCACCTCTGTCCCTTAAGACAAGCGCCCTCCTCCCTTCTCCTCGGCCAGCTCTGCTTCCACTGGGGGTCTCCTCTGAAGTACTCCCCCCTCTGGATGAAGGTTTGATGTGATCA
Organism: Oryzias sinensis; assembly: GCA_037389245.1. Taxonomy (NCBI): domain Eukaryota; kingdom Metazoa; phylum Chordata; class Actinopteri; order Beloniformes; family Adrianichthyidae; genus Oryzias; species Oryzias sinensis. The sequence goes on from CM074493.1 coordinate 19,389,241, forward strand.
TACCTAAAAATAAAACACACAAATTGTGCTTGTGTCCCGAAGATGATCTTTGGCTTGCCGGCTGAACAGAACGTTTTAGAAAAAACAGGTGGGTGCGGTCTCACCTGCAGCGCTCCCCATAGGCACAAACTCCTCTCTGGTAGAACTTGCAGATGGTTGAGGGTTTACTGTTGGTTAAGTCATGAGAAAACAGACACCTGCTGCCCTCTCTGCATACACCATGGATAAAATACCTGCAACAAAAAACAAAAATGAACCCTGCTGACATGTTTAGTTTAGCAGCAAGTAGCCATAGCGATGAATCGTCTTCTTCTCCATCTTTTTGATCCTCTATTCTTTTGCTCTCTCAGGAAGTTTTACGATTAGGGTCAGGTTAATACGTGCAACCAACAACAGCATTTAGCCTACGATGCACTAATAATACGTGCAGTCAATGTATGTGTATCTTCCATCATTTTTTGCGCTTGGTTGCATGTAAACACTGGCGAATCACATCTGCTTTTTTCAAACCAAGCAGTTTGTCTTTTTCTTCTTGAAAACATACTGTATTTTGATAAAAATCAGATGTATTCTTGTCTTTTTCACTGTCTTTATATTATGGCTTATTCACCCAATTAATGTTTTGCTTTGTCTTTTGCTCTGTGAAAGCTACTATGATTAATTTCAGGATCAACTAGCATGAGTTGTTTTTACAGTGTTTATTTTGTGCTATATATTAAAAGTAAACATTCATATTTGTTTGTTTGCAATGATCGTCTCCATAAAAGCTAAATATATTTTCTATTTTGCAATTAAAAGCTGTGTCAGGCAGGGTAGGTTGTGTCAGGAAGGGCTTCCAGCGTAAAAAGTCGGCCAAAAAAAGTCGAAGGCTGATTCACTGTGGCGACCCCTGGGGGGATATGCCAAAAGGTGACCAACAACAAATAAGGTTTTATTGAAAATCAATTCTATGTAAAGTTTAAGAGTTTACAAAAAAATGTGGTAACAGATTAAAATGTGTCTTGCTTTGTCTCATAGGAATTATACTGTGAGCAATGATAATGAAATTACACTTTTTTCCATTTTCACAAATCAGAAACATGTTATTTATAAAATGCAACAGGATTTTCACTTTTTCAGTCTGGTAAACTCATTTCTTCCTTGAGTTTACCTAAATATTTTTGGACTGTCCTTAAATATTGGGGGATTCATTCCCTGTAGTCATAAATAATAATGGACCATTGATGTATAACATCCAGAACAGAAGGCAGCGCCTCACCTGCTGACCGTTGCTATGGTAACGCGTGAGCCTCACCCTAAAACCTCACAAAAACTGGCATCATCGTCACCAATAGATTGGTGAAGTGTCCTCCCACTTGAGCTGTGGCGCTCCTCTGATTTTTATCAGGTCAACCAACCAGGTGAGTCCAAACTAGTTCGAACCTCGGAGCTAACAGCTAAAAACATTAGCACGAAGAAGAACGCGCGAGCGCAGTACCCTGAGTCAGGTCCGGACAGCAAGCCGAACGGACGAGTGACCGACAGACGGGCAGAGAACCGCACACTTACCTACATGTCACCTGTCTGGTGCTCATCTTCCTCGCGGTCTTCAGACTTTGCAGTCGGAGTTGTGTTTGGTGTTCCCTTCTAAACACTCCGATAGGGAGCAGCAGACAACGAACGTCAGTTCCGGCTGACATGGAGCATCAGCACCCCATGTGGACGACCTGGCCATGAAAATGAGTCATTTAAAGACAAAAAATACGATGGACAATAAAGAAGACCAAAATATGCTCACCAAAACTTTTTTTCTCATCGTGTCAATGTCCGTGAGATCAGTGGCATTTGGAGTCAGAAAACACTTTTTGTCTGTTTGTTATGCCCTGTCCTATTTTATTCTTTCTTTTCTTATTTTTCTTGCTGAGGAGTTTTGTAGCCAAAAAAGATGCTCTTTTTAGCTAAAAATTAAAAAAAAAGGATCCATATGTAGCATATGTTGCATTTGAAATTGAATGGATATCTGTGTTTAGTTAAACATTTGCTCACATGACTATAGTATTTTTTAACAGATAATGACTAAATTGAATAATTTCTCTTCTTTTTTCATTTTAATTTTTCTTGCTATCTTGTTATTTAGGCCCTATTTGAGGGACAAATGCTGCCTTTATGATCTTCTTGTGGGAAAAACAGGAAATCCTTTTTGACAGACAGAGATCACTTTGTTGCAGAAGTTTTTGCATGTGTGCTTGATTATTTCCATACCAACTGTGTTTCTTGTGACATTAGGAATGGGGTTGCTCAGAGAAGCTTTTTCTGTGATAGCAAAAAAAAAAACTAAACAGAATCCTATTCCATAATACTTTCATTAAAGTTGTATATGTTTATTATCTGGTGAGATTAAACAATGTGTGCTCTGACAAGGACACTGACTCCATCATACTTACATTGTAGCTGTGGGACAAGGTGGTAAGGGTCTAATTTGAAGCACAGTTTTAAATAAAAACTGTTTATTATTTTCCAAATTCATTTTTTATGACATCTTTTATCCCTAAAAAAAAGTTTAGTATGTCTTGACTAGTCCTTCAAAAATATTTTGCAAACCTAGCCTATTCCTGGTTCAAACATAGAAAATGAGGATGGTGCTGCTATTATATTGTTTTTCTTCTCTCTTTTTTATAAGCAAGCTCCAGTGTTAAAAAAAAAATCAGTAAAATTGGTCATTTTGGTTTCAGCATAAACTACTTTCCTGAAACCTTCCTGGGGAGATTCTGTGACACATTTGTCCACAAAAGAAAGTCTGTCTCAGACTCACCTGAGCTGTCAGATCAGATCTCTTGTGAGATGGAAAAAGTGTCCACTGACCAGTCACATCTCTGTTCAACTACTCATACAGGTTTTCATTTGAAAGTTTACCTGAAAATTGTTTTAATAATTCAATCTTTAATCATGACTCTGCATTATTAGGAGATGTAGCTCCTCCACAGATAAAAAGAAAAATAATTTTTTAATGTAAACGTACACATTTTAGAGCCTAGTTCAGACTTTTCAGCTTTTTTTGTATTAGTTTCATTTGTTTTCTCAATTGACATCCTATTTTGTCAGACACTTTCCTCCAGACCAACACGGCTGGTTTCCATGACAACAATAGGCACACATTCCAAAGGTCAATGTTCAGAGGTAAACAGACACAGGTGGGGCAGATCACATGACCGTATTATAGTAGTTTGGCACCTGATTGGCTGGAGCCAGGTACAAAGCTATCGTATGAAAGGCTGTGACCAAGCAACCGTGTGAGGGGGAGGAGCCAAGTAAGGAAGAAAGAATTAGGAGTTCAAGGGTGGGGGCAAAAAGAGCTGAGGGTAGATGAGTCTCACAGAAGCAGTTGAGTCGAGAAGAAAAAGGAGAGGAGATGGAGCCCAGTGTGATCCGACTGAGTCACTGCCAGAAGGACATCTTCTGCTTCTCTGTTCCGGAACAGTGCCCGAGCTGCGGTGATGAGCTGAGGGGGAGCAGACTGCAGGAGGCACCGATCAGCCTGCCCTCCCCCTTTACCAATGGCCATAAGAGCTCCTGCTGCCTCCTAATTGCACCTGCACATGACAACCACACCAGGTAAGAGCGATCATGTATGAAGAAGCATAGAGTGAACTGATGTGTTTACCCAGAGTGTCATTCAGATGCAGTTTAGACAGAAACCTGTGGGATTGGTGTGGAAGACAAATAAAGACAGGCCACTTCCTAGGTCCAGTAGTCATCATCTGTGATAATATGAAGAAAAGAAAACAACAAGAGTTGATGACTAAACCTTAGGAAAAAGATTGTGTGTTAAAAGACACAATGTCCCAAAATTCAGCCTTGGGGAACCGGTGTCCCCATTGACTCCATAAAATGAAGTGCAGTGATGCTTGGCTCAGATAAGCTCCGTTTTTTAGACTTGAATATCCATGTCAGCGAGTAAAGGATGTGGTTTATTGTGTCAGACTGTGCAGAGAACTCAGGTAAGTGAAGACGTTGGCGTCTCAATGCAGAAACCAGAACGATCTGGATCAAGATCAGAAATCAGAGACCTGCTCGGAAACTGCCTTTAAGCATCATTCGATAGGAGGGATAGGAGCGGAAGAAGTGAAACTGGTTGCAAGTATTTTGCTTCAGCAGGTTCTAAGACATGCCAAGGTGCAACCTAAGCCACTGGAGGTTCAGATGTCACCTGCACACCTGCTTTAGATTAAAAAGGCAGACCTTACTAAGGTGACTGTCCGTGGGTCAGAGCTCAACTGGTAAAGACCAACACTAACATTTACCAATGTTGTATGAGCACAAGGGAGGATACAAGGTTTTCTGTTTCTTTTTAAAGATTTGAAGACAAGGTTGGAGTTGTGAAGAACCACTTGTACGTGTGGCTGTGTTTCCTTAACTCTCACTGTGAAAGGGGAGTTTGAATCTCCTTTTAAATAGATGCTAAATTTTGTGGGGTGGGTTTTATATACAATATTTTTCAACAAAAAAGACACAAATCATGCAGCCGATTCAAAAACCATGTCATACACACAAACATACTGTTTATAAGAAAAGAACCCTCTCCATTCACCTGTTGTAGGCTAACCCATTTCCACATTATCCTTTTCAGTATTTGTTTCAACATACCCGTTTTCATTTAGTCTGTTTAGGGGTTACTTTCTTTAAATGTTTGTATGTGTAAGAAAGGGAGCAAGTTTTTAAACATAACCTTCTTGCACTTGGTTTACTAACTGGATTTCATCTATCAAATGGGCAAAATAAATGTGTGTACTGTAACCCACCTACAACATCACCAAACACCTCACAGTCCTTTCAACTTCATTGCTGGACAACACCTTACACCCCAGCAGCCAGAGCTTTGTTAGCAAGGTGCATTATATCAAGTTGGTATCAAGTAACACAGATGACACCGTGGTCTGCTATGATGTGTCAGCCCTTCTGATCTACATCCCCACTGCGGAAACCACAGAAATGGTGAGGACAAGACTGGAAAAACATACAGCCCCATCTAACAGAACCAATCTGACACATGTATATAACCAGTTCATCCTACTGTGTGTTATATAGCGACTTCAATGGGACTTCCGATCTGCACACTGGGATCTCCAATACAAAAGGTAAAACTTGTTTTTGGGGAGTCCAACTTCTCTTCTCTGGAATTAAGCTGGCTGCTGTGAAGACAAGAGCACAGTTAAATTGTTTTGGAAGCTGTCCCTCATGCCTGCAGCTCACCTTTGGGTACCTGTGTGCAGGAGTGGTGTACAACTACACCCAGAACGGGGTGCAGAAAGAACAGAGAGGCTGGGAGCGCTGCATCAACATCCCTTTGGTCCGACCAGACATGTTCCACCTGTTGGCTCAGTGGGATCAGTACTTGGAGCGCTTCTCAGAGGGACCCATGTGGGACCCTGTGTGGCACAGGTAACTCACAGGTGACACAGTCAGCACAGGTGATGCCAGTCAAAGCCCCTGTCCACCTTTGTCTTCCAGATTCCATGAAGACGACCACAACTGCTTCAGCTTCTGCCTGCAGTTTCTAAATACCGTCCTGACAGTGGAGGGTTGCAGCTCCCTGAGCAAAGAGGACTTCACACGCTGCTTCATCTTGCCAAGGATGAAGAGGGTGTCAAAATATACCACACTGGTCCAACACATCGAGAAACACCAGTTCTACATGGTGGACCGACCGCAGGCAGCAGAACCCAGTAGCTAAAGCAGCCTGACCTTTGACCCAATGAAAACAGACCCACTAGACTAAGGGTGAATTCAGACTGGACACATTGGGTTCGCTTATGGTGAACCAGATTTCATTTCCCTGGATAATCCAGAACAAATTTTCAGTTTGAATACACCAAAGTGGACCCTGGTCCGAGACCAGACACCGCTCTCTGACCCATCTTTGGAGGTGGTCTTGGTTCATTTCCAGTCGGACCAAGCTTTGGTTCGCTCTGGGATTCCTCAGTCTGAATACAATCCGTCCTCTGAGCGGAACAACTGAACCAAAACAGCCACCATAGCTGACGTAAACAGAGTAGGAATGAAGGAACCGATGAGCTGCGAAGAAATGTAAAGCAATGATTGTCATGTTATCAAAGAGGGAAAAAAAGAGTCCAACTGTTTACTTGTTACGTTTATTTTAACACAGCTGAAAATGCTTCTAACATGCTTTTCTGTGTGGTTACACGGCATGCACCCGGCGGTGCTGTGACGTCACCATAAAAAATACCTTGTAGTTCCTTAACAGAACTTTCTTTAAAACAATGCCATGAAACCAGAACAATGAGACACAGCACTCATTGAAATTTGGTTGGATGTATGCAGGCTCATTAAAACACTTTTCAACGTGACACACATTGCTTCTTACACTGTTTTCCCGACAAGATCACAGGATTTAAATCTGAATACACCTTTAGTGGTCAGAATGACACAAGTTCTGAATGATATATTGCTTTCCAGCAGCAGTGCGGATCAGAACAAATCAAAACTGGCTAATAAACCATTCAGTACATAAACTTTATTCTTTTAAAAAGCACTTCTTAAACCAGAAGATTTTCACCCACTTTGTCTCCATCTGCAGAGACGACACCACTACATAAAACATAAAGTCGTAAACATAATTGTGATTTTTTTTCTCAAACATGTTTCTTTTTTATTGTTTAAAACTAAATGTTGATGGATGTCTGTTTTATTTATTCGTTAAATGAAGCAATAACAAAACAAACATGTATCAGAACTGTGCAGATACAGTAAGTGTGGAGGGATTCTTCAGAGTGGTTTTATTGTTGCTGAAGATCATTTTGCCTTTTGTTTTGTTTTTTTTCTTGTTTTTTTATTTTATTGTTGTTCACCTTTCGGTTTATTGAAAATGAGCAGGATTTTCTGCTCATTTTTATGTGAGACAAAACAACACAGGAGATAAAGACGTGTATACACAAACATGAGTAGAAATGACAAAATACAAGTTCAAACAAACACATGGCTGGTTTAAAAGATTTCATAAGGCTTTTATTAAGGCACAGTAAAATTTTCTTGAAGGATGTGCAAAATTGTCTGACCTCTGCTGGTTAATTAATGTGTAACATAGAGGATGGAACAAGTAATAATTTTACATTTTTGACATAAATTCTGGAAATGAATATTTTTGTTTCAGTTTGGTGTGATGTATTACACTGATCCCATGTTCAGAGGAGCATTTATTGTTGTTTTTAAATTAGTTTGTGGTAAAAACTAAATAAAACCAACTAGGAAAACTGTATAGTTTCCTTTCAATTTCATTCATGGTCATTATGTAGACAAGCAAACTTTAGGGAATCATGGACAGTTTGTATATCGCTTTAACTGTGGATTGTAGTTTACCTCCATGCCAATAGGTGGCTCTCTTGAGCAATTTTGTAAAAGTACAGAGAAAAAAAATCGAAAGGACCAGTTTGATTAGGGAGGACCCACGTGCACGGCAAAACCCACATTGATACTGGTTCAGAAAACAGTACACAAATTTCCAGGTCCGAATCCCACAAAGAGGTCAGCCGTTTAGTAACGGGTCCGCAGCAATGCAGGCCGACTTCCGCGCTCCCCGGCGGCGCGCGCGTGTTTACGAAGAACTGGAGGCTCCGCTGCCGGTTATCCGTAGTCCCGGGGAGAAGTGCCGGTACCGGGCTGAGCTCATCAACCAGCACGTGCTTGTCTGCCACCCCGACCATGTCAGGAAGATACACAACCAGGTCAGGGTTGCCAGTTCCGACTCACTGACAGCAAAGCAATCCTGCAAAATGTTAGTGAAAAGATCCAGTGTAGATATAGGATTTAGTTTAGAATGCCTTAATTACATGAATACTATTTTTTGTTCGTTTAAATGCCGTCCCACTGATACATTATAGGTGCATCTGCAGCAACAGTTAAATGTGCTGAACTCAGATAACTGTTAAAGCTTGGCGTAAATTGTGTATTTCTCTGATGAAAACAATCTATTGCATCCCGTCTTTGTTTTATCTAAATAATCAACGAGAGGACTTCATCATGCCAAATGATAATGATCAATAAATCAAAACTGATCAAATCAAACTGAATTTAAACCCTTTAGTTTCCTGGATGGAAAGCTCTCAAAACGGAAAGAAACATGTCAGCTGTTTGTTTTTCCATTGTTTTCTTTCCCACCTTGGTCCTCTGGTGACACTCTATTGCTGCTCTATGCCTCTGACTACAAGGACTAGCAGTGATGGAAAGAACCAAATAAAAACTAAGGAGATTTACTTCAGTTTTATCTAACTAGGTTTGATTTTTCAGGGTTATTTTGGAAAAGGCATCTTGTCCAGAGCCAGACCAGATCACAGCATTTCAGAAAAATGGGAGGGTGAGTCTACACCTGCACCATGAGATCATCTTTGATCTGGTCTAACCCACACAGCTCTGTGCAGTCAGCTGGTTTGTTTGTCTTACAGATTTCGAGGATTTGTACCTTCCCGTTGTCTCTCAGGCCAGGTTAGCAGCATCTTATTCTGTCTGGCTGATGACATCACTTCCTGCCTTACATTTCAGTCTTTTACAGGTATGAGGAACTGCTTGGATGGGCAAAGGCAAGTCTGTGTGCTCAGGGAATGTCTGCAGAGGCTGTGGATCAAATATTTCACAAACTAACGCAGAAATTGGAGATAGAGGATGTGAAGAGTGAACTGAGGGAGGCTGAGGGGGCAAAGACTGAGGATGGAGTTTGTGACAACACAAAAAGTCTGGGAAGGGAATCTGAGGCGGAGCCTGAGGCCAAGAGACCATGCAGGTGAAGTGCTTGTTTCATCTATAGACATTTACTAAATGGACAGATAATCTCTGATGTCACCCGAATTCAAAACACCAAAATAGAGGTGAAATGGGTCTGCCACGTTGACTGGAGTTTGCTCTTCCCAGTCAAAAATCGCACAAGTTCTTTAAAACCAGAGGTGTCACAGACAACAGGAAATAACATGCTCTTTGACTTATTCTAACTCCTCAATCGTTTACGGAATTATTGAGAAAAGCAGCTTTGTGCTGATATGCAGCACTTCATCCCTGAAAAGTGTTGCAAAGAATCAGCTTCAGTGTCAGAATCCGTTGGAATTCTGACATTCTGAATGGTCAGAGTTACTGTAATTCAAGGGGAATCAACAAACACCAGAGCTAAAGCTCCAGTGTTAAAAGGTGAAACACTAATAAAATCAAAACAGCAAGCTGTCAAGAAGAGTTCATAAAGAAATAGAAAACAAAAAAGTTTTGTATTCAGCCTGTACATACACTCCCATTTTGGTGTGAAGTGGGATTTTCTTTTACTCTCATTAGTCTGTAGTGGGGAACTGCCCCTTTTATAAACCCAACTCTAGAGTTCATTTAAGGAACTATAACATTGTGGTACCTCTAGGTATATTTTAAACTCAGAAACAAGACACGGGGGTTAAGTTCACTGTGTTTTGTTTCAACACTCAGGTCGGATATGCAGGACCTAAACTTTGACCAGAACTCTGAACCCAGTTCTGACTCCGATCAAGACTCTGAACCAGATCTTGGCTTTCAGGTTCCAGGTCCTGGTTTTGTGCTGGTAGTCTCTGAGAACCAGGCAAGTCCCCATATGAATCTGCATGTTGTTAAGTGTTTGATGAGCTGTTAATTAGGTTTGTGTTTCTACAGAATGAAGGTGGGGTTAGAGAAGTGAAGCGGAGCCCATTGTCTCTAACTGAGTACCTGCAGCTCAGCCTGGAGGAGGTAACCCACCTGGCACCTGCATCCACAGTTGGGACATTTAAATGGCCTTCTCACCTTTATGTCCCTGAACTCTGCAGGCCTTCTTCCTTGTCTACAGCTTGGGCTGCTTATCTGTGTACCTGGACCAGGTGAGTTATGATTGTTTTGACTGTTATATTTGTTGCATTGCTATATATGAAGAAGTAAACCCTGTTGTGCATTGTGGTTGGTCAGGAGCCTCAGTCAGTCATTCAGCTGTGGCGAATGTTTCGGTCTCTACGTCCGGACTTCACCAGCTCTTACGCTGCATATCATCATTTCCGAAGCAGGGGCTGGGTCCCCAAAGGAGGCAGCGGGGCCAAATATGGTGTGGACTTCAGTAAGATCACACACGGAGCTGAGACCTTTTACCTGTGTTTGTGAAAGAATTTTCCTCACACCGAGGGGACAAAGGAAGCTTGATAACTATAATGTGTTTTTTTGCAGTGCTTTACAGGAAGGGACCCCCTTTCTACCACGCCAGGTGACGCTCACACAGGTGACTTTCTTCTGATCAGTCACGGTTTTATGAGTGTCTAATCATGCCTGTCCTCTGCCTGTAGTTACTCTGTGGTTGTAGAACAAACTGATGATGAGTTCAGGGGCTCAACTCTGCGTCCGTTTTCATGGCGTTCTTTTGCTGCCCTTAGCAGAATTACCGCCAGTGTCTCCAAGGTACAGATTCATCGGGAGGGGGTACACTTGGCCTGCCATGTCCCTCTGATTGGTTTTTATCTCACAGGAGCTGATGCTGTGTTACATCGTGTATCCCGGTGAGCTACTGAAGGAGGAGCTTGATTCACCTGTTTGCCTGAGCAAGCTGAAGGTTCAGGTGTGGAGCTGTGATGTTTGTTCAGCGTTGCTTCCAGTTTTCTAGTTTTAGCTATCTGCTGTTCCTCATCCCTCCCCATCTGGGTCTAGTTGGTTTGTAGATATCACAGCTTTCTGTTTGTCTCCTTGGGTTCCAGAAATAAAACTGGAGCCCAGCACACCATATCAGTGAGCATGATCTTCCTACATTTTGTCTCTACAGGAAGTCATCATTAGCAGGTGGGTTTCCTCCAAGGAGCGAGCCGAGCAAGATGACGACTGACTGGCTGATTCACATGAAATTGCAAAGAACAGTTTGGAGCCAATCAGGGACGTGGATCATATTGGGCTCATGAACTTTTCTCGTGTGTGGAGTATATAGAATAGGCCTTCTTCCTCAAACAGGAGTGGGAAGAAAAACAAGGAGAGAAATGTAGAAACAATCTTATTTTCTTTCAAATATGATCAGAGCAACTATGACAAACTACAGAGAACGAAAATCATCTTTCATCAAATGAGAACTTTAAGGTTAGTAAGCCTGACAGCCTGAACACAAAGAAATATGACCACTCTCCTTTAGAAAAGGACCGACTGAAGGATGCTCCTCTCTGTATTGTAGTGTCAGTTTAAAATGAAGCAGGATAGCCATGACTTTAAAATCTAACTCTTCTGCACAGTCTTCCTTCTCAGATATGCTGTTCTCAATGTGCTGTTCTCATTCTAACATGGCTTCACATCTCTTAAATAGTGTGTACCTTTGTAAATACTGTAAAAAACGATTTTTATTTTTGCTGAATTCCTGCAGCCAAAAAAAGAAATGTAAAATATAAATATTATTTCAAAAGCGTATGTTTTATTTTTATTTGTGCATTGAAAAAAGGTTTTTCATATTTATTAAACATTTTTCGTTGGGCTCAACCAGTAGAAACGGTATGGACACGCCACTGTCCTTGTTAACCCTTGTGCTATCCCATGACCCCACCCTTACATTGACGTGTTATTTCTACCATGACAAAGGTGGAAAGATTTCATGTAATCCATGGACACCAGTGAAGATCACAAATCATTAAAGAAAAAAGATTCAGCGCACTGTAGTGGGTCTAGATGACCCAACTCCCAATGTTAAAGTGCCTAGGATAGCACAAGGGTTAATGAAGGATAAAAGATTTATAATAGTTGAAAATATTTCTTTTAAATAGTGGCTAATATTAAGGAATTGGAGAGATATGTTAAACGATTTTGTGCCTCGACATAAAAACATCACTTTATTTTGTTGAAATAAAATGCTTATTTCAAAGCATTTACAGTGCTTTATATGTAGTACTCCCACAATACCTTTTACTCATTTTCGCGTTTTGCTCGCCAAAATCTTATACAGCTGGTGTATTATTGTTCAGTACCTTTTAAAAATCATTGTTCTACGTTTTAGCCGCGTTCAGGGGTCAACTCCGTGAAATCAAAATCTCGCGAGAATATTCGCGCTCTCCGTTTGGACCTCGAATCCTCGAGCTGCAGGTTGGAAAACTTGCCTCGGACGGACAGAGTGACGGTGTGCAGATATTTACCCCAGGGGCTGCCGAATATTCAGGTACAGGGGTATTCAAACGTCGATAACAAGCGCACTTCGATCGTCCTACCCTGGAAGGTTCCGGTAAAAGCAGACACGTATCGCGAGAGGCCCGTTAGCCTTTAGCTGCTAGCCTAGAAGGACGGGGCTCGCGCTCTAGGACCATGGCATGTCACATGCGAGTAACGGTTATTTCTGCAGAACTAAAGCCGGAAAAATAGTCCTTGTAAACTAAATTTTGATGCATTACCATTCTGTCAGTGCCGTAGCACTTTGACCCAGTTGTTTTTGCGCCTGTTGAACATGGTATGTTTTTGTTTTTAATAAAGGGACGAAAAAATACGACGGATCGGATAGATCTTTGGCCGACAACAAGTCAAGAGCAGGTGCCACATGTTGTTCTGATACTGTTCGAATTGACTCAGTAACGAGGTTAACACCGTGATAATATGTGATTCGTGACGCCAATGAAACCCTCGAAAGTCTGAAGCTCCACATTGCTGCAGGTCCGTATGGTCACCTGGGGATCGGTCAGGGTCCAAACTCCCCACCACAACAGCCACATACACTATGAGGGGATGTTTTTGCCAAGAAACTAATCGATTTCACCTTCACTGCTTTGCTTGTGATCATCGTAATTCATCAGGTTTCCATAACACAGTATTCCTTATTTTGTTCCTGTCTGAATGATGTGATATTGTGTTTTGACAGAGTAAACTTGTGCTTAATACATAGACTCTTGTTGGTGCAGTTCTAGGTTTTGTTGCTTGATCTGCTCAGTTTTTAAAATAGTCTTATCAAAAATTACAACAATCACTTTACAAATCCAGGATTTAGAAGTGGGTAATGATGTTTCTATCTCTTACACCTCTTAAGCCTCGTGTGCTCAGCTGCTAGTTTTTGCCATGTGTGGACCATCACCATTCTTGTTTTACTGTCAAGAACTCCTGATTAAAGTGACGCTGTGTTTTTGTGTTTGTGAAGGACCACAATGGCGGATGACCTGGACATTGAGGCCCTGCTGGAAGCTCCGTTTAGGAAGGTGAGTGAGCTTGTCCACTGATGTTTCCATCGTCAGCCGGACCCTACTGCTCCTCACACAGCCATCAACACACGGTTGTTCCCCTTCAGCTTAGGGTTCAAGAGAAACATCAGTCTTTTTTTTTGTGTGACTTCCATCCAGAAGGTGGTTCACTTATTCGTTCATTTTTTACGGTTTATTTTTCCTCTTTCTGCTGGACCAGAGCAGGATGTAATGATAAACAGTTTGAAGTTGAGCTGCTAAAGCAGGGGTCGGGAACCTTTTTTGGCCGAGAGAGCCATAAACGCCACATATTTTTAAATGTAATTTTGTGAGAGCCATACAATATGTTTTGTAGGAAAAATAAAAGATAATGTGGGCTATCCATCCATCCATCTTCCTCCGCTTAACTGGGACCGGGTCGCGGGGACAGCAGTCTAAGAAGAGATGCTCAGACTTCCCTCGCCCCAGCCACTTCCTCCAGCTCCCCTGGGGGGGCGCCGAGGCGTTCCCAGGCCAACCGACAGACATAGTCTCTCCAACGTGTCCTGGGTCTTCCACGGGACCTCCACCCAGTTAATGTGTGCATTTTATGTAATTTTAACACTTTTAAAGTATAATAAGTGTGGATTCAGTTTTAATAACATTGTTATTGTTGCAGACTGAGTTGAATTGGGCGGCTGTTGGGTCGCGTTCTAAGTTCCGGAGTTCATTGACCGCATCATCAAGAGATGCTGATTAGCCCTCAGTTCTGTCGCTCAGCCTATCGTAGGGGGTTTCGACCAATGGGGTTCAGCTATGGGTAGAAATAGGAGGGCTGAAGCGGGAGCAGGGGTATAAAAAGTTGGGGGAGCGCTCTCGGGGGGAGAGATTCAGGAGTTGCTGAATAAGTTGTGCGGCGTTGGTTACGGCCTGCAGTTACCGGAATAAAGAACCTTAAAATAGGTTAAGTCTCTGTGACTCAGTGTGGGAAAGGGAGACTACATTATCCTATTGCTAATAAATGATGATTTCTTAGCAATAATGTGACTTCTGGTGCTGCACCATGGTTTTGCTGATGGTCTTGTCTGGTTGATACGTGGTGAGTTTAAGCTTTATGCGGGCGTTGAGACTTTCATTGGTTAAACGTGATCGTAGGTTGGTCTGAATGTTCTTTAGATGTGAGAAAGACTGCCCACATTCAGACTTGGAGCCAAACATTGTCAGTACAGCAATACTCACACGGTGCAGTGTGGTATGTGACGGGCAGCGTGTTCTAATTAGAGCGTGGTTCACCTCGCTGCCTGAGCCCACTACCCCTCCCCTTTTCAATGACGGGAGCACGCATCTGCCGGTGTAGGTACCACAACCGTTCGGCCTGGAACTTCCAATCGGGGTCCTGGGACTAGAGCCGACATCACATTATGTGAGTGGCTGTCCGTTGGTCCGATGACGTGTCAGATAGTGATTGGTCTGGACAAATTACGATACTGCCATAGAAGAAGAAATTATGAAGTCTGTTGTAAACAAGCAGAGCTCCGACACAGAGCGAGATTATCTTCTAAACGTGCCTTTATTATTGTTATGATTATTATTAAATGCATGTTCGCTTATAGTTTTTTTAATCCGTGCACCCAGTGCTTTATTATTGGCAGAACGGACCCGGAAGAACAACATTTAGCCGTGCTAACAACATTTTCAACCCCAGCTGAACTTAAACTGGAATTACAAGCGGATTGTGGCAAAATCCCCTAATGAAAATTACAAGGAATTTTGTCAGACACAATTTATAAGGGAAATAACTTTAGGTTACAAAAGAGAACGTGAAAGGAAAATTTGTAGAGCCCGAGCAGATCTCAACGTGTGGGGTTACTGTAGTGTGACGTTATCTTAAGTCGAAAAGACCCCGAACAGAAGTTCCAGGCCTAACGGTTATGGTACCTACACCGCAACGGCAATTCACAGTATTCAGGCCGTTACATATTTGGAGTTTTGATGTGCGGTTTTATGGTTTTGATGCGCAATACATTTGCCGCTGAATTGATATATATATATATATATATGGGACTGATCTAAAGAGCCAGATATGGCTCGCGAGCCATAGGTTCCTGACCCCTGCCCTGTGCTAAAGTTTGGTTCTCATTCTTTCTGCCTTTTTACCAGCACTGGGCAAAGCAACTCAAATAGAATTGTTGTTCTTTTCCTGCTAGGATTGATCCACGCCTGTTTTAGTTATTTCCAGAGTGTGTCGATGAAAGCAAATCTTAACAAGATGAACCGGGGATATTTTTTCAGAATTTCCAGCCAGAGTGCCATCAGACCCTATGGGATTGTCATGTCTTTTTGGTTTCCAAATACGCTGGGGCAGAGATACCCTGCTTCATATCTGCAACTTCCAGAGATAGTTAATAGCCATGATCACGTTTTAATTGTGTTTCAAAAAAAAAAAGCAGCAAAGACATGGTCAAGTTTCATCCAGCTCACTTGTGCTCATCTGTTGCTGAATAAAGTAACATTGACTACAATGTCAGATCAGACGTTACTAAACTTTTCCCTGGAGTGGTTCCCAGAGCAGTAGGGTGGGGCTGACACGTGATGATGATGCTGTGGGGGCGGTGGCACCCTATCAGACTGTCATAAATAAATGTACATGTATCTCTCTTTTAGACTTGCCTAACGATTTCTCATCTGTAATTTCGAATGCCAGTGTGATCTGGTCACAGACACTCAAGGTAGTAAAAACAAAATTCCCATTATGCTTTTTTTGTTGTCTCTGTGGTCCCTATGGTAACATGACCTAGAGTTCCTGGTAATGTCAAGACAGGGCCCCAGCCAACCCCTTCCGCCATAATCAAGAAGAGCTGAGAGTTGTGGGTGGGTTAATTGAGACATGAGGGACTGGTCAAAGATTAGAGGACAAGTGGGAACTGTGAGTCTGTTTTGGTCAGTCTGGGTCCAGGTGAGTTCTGAGTTCAAAGCTGTAGCTGAGACTTACCTGGGCTGAGTATTGTAGTCTAGTTAAGCTCTTGAAGGTGAGACATTCCTGAGGTAGGTACAAGGCAGGTTTCAGTGCTCAGTAACAGCTTGGCTAATCAAAATATTGATCAGGTTAAAAGAGGTAAATCTTGTTTGCTTATTTGTCTAAACCACTCACATAGATTAACTAGATGCTTAATCTCTGATGTCACTTATTGGATTCTGAATGTGAAGCCTGAACTGGGTCAGGCATACTGCACCCAGGTCAATAAAGTGCCCAGAAAATGGCAAGACAAAGTAACAACATTTTTCCAGAATGCATACAGGCCTACCTAGCTGACAATGAAAACACATCTCAATTATACAGACATTTGAGCTTTTTATAGAGTCAAATATGCTGATACACCAAAAAATGTCCACAAAACAAATCACTGGATATTCATGAAAACAAACATACCAAACCTGTCTATATTTATATGGTTGTTTTCTTAGTGCAAAGTTTGACTTTTTAAGATGGAGTTGATGGAAAAGTGACTTCCTTCTAATACCAGCCTCTATAGGTCATTTAAGAACTGTGATTTGGGGTTAAAATTCCTCGAACATAATGGGGATTAGGTTAAATTAGGTTGATGGTGGAGATAATCTGCTGCAACACAGATCCTGCTGAGGTCTGGACTCCTGCAGGAACTCTAGAACATGATTAGAACTAACTTAAACTCCATAACAGTTCTAAACCCGGGTAAAAGTAGGAGACCTGGGTTTGTGATGGATTTGGATGGATTCTGGGCTCCAAGAAGTATTCCTGTTTGCTGTGTGGTTCTTCAGAGGAGGCCACACAAAGAACAGCACATAGTCAAAGTGACCCCCTTTCCTTGAAGATTAGAACTCGCTCAGACTTGTCTTTAAGCTGCCCAAGCAACCAAAGATTGACTCAGACTGCCCCGTGCCAACAGAACTGCTTTTTATGTCTCATTAAACATTAACTTTTGTTGTATTCTCTCTGCCCCTCCCTGAATGATGCCTCTGCATCCTCACGCTCTTCTCTGTCGACCTGCTTAGGAGGACAAGAGCCAGAGTCCCAATGGACAGGAGGATCGTAGCAAGAGGTAAACCCACCCCACTGTTTGCATGTTATTGCTGGATCATATATATAAACCATGATGGAAAATCTTTAATGGCGATTAAAAAATAAGCAGGGATGCTGCAAAATTATGTTTAGAAAATTCTCTTTTTGTAAGACTAGATACCTGCAGCTTCCAATATCAGCTAGTTAGTTGCTGTTAAAGTGGGTTGGTTAGGAACTCGGTAGAAAAAAATGTATTGAATCTTCTACTGATGAGTCACTTTGGTCATCAAGACCAAAAGAGCTTTACATCCTTCCATGTTCATTTGAAGTTAATACTGCAGGACTTGACATGATCACAACCTGCAGTTCCTACTTTAAGACTCATTTCAAACAGAGGAAAACGGTTTAAATGAGATTCAGTACCACTGATGTACGGTATGCAACTTTCCAGACTACATGCATGGATAAATATATAGAAGAAAGATTCACAGAGAAACGTAAGAATAAAGATAGATAAACTCAACAATTTCAGTTTGTAGAAGATCACTTTTCACAGTTTCCGCATCAGCTGATCTGAGCTTTTTACAGAAACTTTGTATTATTGTTTAGTCAAATAAATAATTTTCCTGCAGCTGGAGCTTTACCTTATTGTCCTTTGCAGGCCAGAGAAGAAAAGGCGCAGCCGCAGTCGCAGCCGGGACAAGAAGCGGAGCCGCAGCCGAGAAAGGAAAAGGAGTCGCAGCCGGGAGCGCAAACGCAGCCGGAGCAAAGACAGGAGGAGAAGCCGCAGCCGAGAGCGCCGGCGCAGCAGAGAGCGGGGGGGCCGCTACAAGGACCACCACAAGCAGTGAGTGACTCGCTTCCTCCTGTTTTCAGAATAAAAGTTTACAGTGACTGTTTGTGTAGCAGAATTGCTACACTGATGTTTGAGAGTTTAAACCACACTAATGACTGTTTGTGTTTAAGCCGTAGGTGGTCAAAGAGTAAGAGTCCAGTCAAGAAGGAAAAAAGTCCAATCAGGTAGGCGCACCACGGGTTATGTCTTTTGTGTGGACTTTGACAACCGGTTTGAACCTGGTTGTTGTTTGCAGGATGCCAAACGACAACTTAACCCCAGAGGAGCGCGATGGCCGAACTGTCTTCTGCATGCAGCTGGCGGCACGGATCCGACCACGGGACCTGGAGGAGTTTTTTTCGGCAGTGGGAAAAGTACTGCAGATTTCTGTTGATGTTGGTCATTCCATTCGTTTGCTACTCTAGTAAACAGCTGCAACATCCTGCAGGTGCGGGATGTGCGAATGATCTCTGACAGAAACTCCCGCAGGTCGAAGGGAATCGCTTACATTGAGTTTGTAGAGGCCAGCTCCGTTCCTTTGGCCATTGGACTGACCGGGCAAAGGCTGCTGGGAGTCCCCATTATCGTTCAGGCTTCCCAGGTACAGCTCTTTCCACACATTTCACACAAGTAGTTAAATAGTTGGATTAATGTGTGTGCATATTTGCAGGCAGAAAAGAACAGAGCTGCTGCTGCTGCTGCAGCTAATAACCTGCAGCGGGGCTTGACTGGACCTATGAGGCTGTACGTGGGCTCGCTGCACTTCAACATCACAGAGGAAATGCTGCGAGGAATCTTTGAACCATTTGGACGGGTAATTTACTCTCATTCTTGTGCACACACACAGACCTGGACTTGTGTGTGACAGCTGTTGTTTTTGTCAGATTGAGAACATCCAGCTGATGATGGACAGTGAGACCGGGCGCTCTAAAGGCTACGGCTTCATCACAGTGAGTTTCTCATTGTGACTTTTTCTGATTGTTCATCAGTTGAGCTGCAGCCTGAAACTGATCCCATCAACACAGAAGCCTAAATGATGTAATGTTAGTTTTCAGATGCAGAATGTGCCAAAAAAGCTCTGGAGCAACTGAACGGCTTTGAGCTGGCAGGTCGGCCTATGAAGGTTGGTCACGTGACCGAGCGGACAGACCCGTCCTCGGCTCCGTCCATCCTGGACAACGACGAACTGGAGCGCAGCGGCATCGACCTGGGAACCACGGGGAGGCTGCAGCTCATGGCCCGGCTGGCAGAGGGTGAGGGTACATTTCCTGGTATCTATTTGAGTACATCATCAACCACAAGTGACCTCATTCGTGTGTGTGTGTGTCTTCAGGCACCGGCCTGCAGATCCCTCCTGCAGCTCAGCAAGCTCTCCAGATGAGTGGTGCCATCGCTATTGGGGCCATGGCTGCCGTCTCCGGTAATGATATAGTTAGGAATGAACCTTTAGGTTTGAAGTAAAAGCAAGTACTGGTTTCCAAAAGTGCTTCTGCTGATAATGGTGACTCTTAGATTGAAGTGTGTGTGTGTGTTTGGCACACAGATTGGCACTTACACATGCACACACCTATGTGTGGTTTTGTGATCTGTGTAAATCTGTAATTTATCTGGTGTGTCCTGCTTTTCAGCTGCCATGAATCCCTCACTCAACGTCAACATGAACTCTGGCGCTCTGAATCTTCCTTCTCAACCGATCGCCACTCACTGCTTCCAGCTGTCAAACATGTTCAACCCCAGCAGGTAAAGAGTGTCTGAAAAGGTAGATCTCCAGACTTGGCTGCACATTGCTCATCTGAATGTGTGTGTGTTTCAGTGAGAACACATTTGGCTGGGAGGTGGACATCCAGCGTGATGTCATTGAGGAATGCAACAAGCATGGAGGAGTCGTTCACATCTATGTTGACAAGAACTCTGCAGAGGTACACCTTTTCCAAGAGCACTGTCAACACACAGATGTACAGCATAGCAGATCCTCAACAGGGCATGGGTTTTGGCAGAACAATTTTTATAACAGCAAATCAGTAAAATTCTTTCAAGCTTTTCTAAAATCTAAGTGTAGCTGTTGGTGTGTCTGACAGAGAGAGCTCTGTAATTGCTGCATGTAGTGACTCAACTATCTGCATAGAGGATGTCTTACTTGTGCTACATTTCAGGGAAACGTTTATGTCAAGTGTCCGTCAATCCCTGCTGCCATGTCTGCAGTCAATGCCCTGCACGGAAGATTCTTTGGCGGTGAGTCGTGTCTCCTTACAGCTGTGTTGTTCTGCACCAATGGTAGCGCAGCCTTCACTTCCTCACCTGTGTTTTCAGGTAAGATGATCACGGCAGCGTACGTACCCCTTCCCACCTACCACAAACTCTTCCCTGAGTCGGTCACTGCCACACAGCTCCTGGTCCCTCCTTTGCGACGATGACTCAACAATATTCTTCTGTGACTGAACATTAGAGCCCGTCGACTCTCAGTTTTCTTTTCTCCTATTGGTCAACCAGTGAGTCAGTTCATCCAGTTCAGATTTTTTTTTTGTTTTGTTTTCTTCTGCTGGACTCAAAGGCCACGCCCTCTTGCTGGTGTTATCTCATGATCCTTTGGTCATGTGATCACCATGCTTCCTGTCTTCGAGTTTTTGCGCGTGGTTTCAAAGAGGCCTACACCATCTGACTTTTGTCCAATGATGAGCTCTGTGAGCTGTGGGAGGGAGGGGGGGTGGACTGATGGGAGGCTGTCATCTGATTGGTTAATTTAGGGGTGTTTGGTATTTAACTGTTTTTGTAAACAGATTTGATTTTGTAAAACTGATGATTAAATTTTATTTTCATGCGAGTCTCTGCGTCTGTTTCTCATTGGCTGGGATCTCGGAAGCATTAAGCACAGTAATTCTGACCAGCACCCCTCTTTTGAACAGGGTAATATGAAATACATTTTTAGTAACATGTCTGCAGATTGTCATTCTTCAACGTTGATTGTATCCAGTAAAGTGAGTAAAGTGAAAGTGACCGTCAATTGGAATTGATTTATCTTCATAGGAACTTAGATACTTCACATAGTTTTGATTCAATCTCCTTTTGTGAAAATCCGAGCTAAAAATAATCTAAGACACAATCACAAGACAAATCTCCATGGTAACTGAATTAAGCTCCAGTGATTCCTGAGTCAAGAATAAGTTTAACTGGGTTATCTGGAAAATTCTATCTTCGTTTTGTAATTTCTGTTCAAAACCCTCAATTCATAACATCAATCATGTGAGGCCTCTAGGCCACTAGTCACAGGTTAAATGTGACTAGTGTTCATATAGACATTTTTATCAATCTTTTAAAAAACTGTAAACCCTACCACAAAAAAATGGTAGGGTGCAGAATTAATCATGAAAAGATGAGCACAGATTTGATTCTCACTTTTTTTTAATACTAAAAATATTAACTGTTTAAGCATTTAAAATATTGAAACTGTTCAGCCTGTTGGACTTCAAACTGTAACTCACTCCAATCATCTTTTGATCCATTTTAAAAATGGTCTTTTTTATCACAATTTGCAGTTTTTTGCCAAAATAAAAGATGCCTGGGCCCTTTTGTAGGACATAGTTTCTACAGAGTGGCTGTAGTTCATTCGAATTTTTTCGGGCAGGACTGTTGGCGCAAAGTAGCTCCACCCCCCTTTCCCCTCCCCGTTGCTGAGAGCTCGGAAAAAGGAGGTTGTGGCCCGGCCAACGTATTTTTTTTTAATCGTTTTTTTTACATAATTATATTTTTCATCTGCTCATGTTTCACAACAATTGAAGAAATACTCAGAAATGCAATTTTGAGGTTAAATTTCTTTATATATTCTGTATATGTGTCCTCCATCATCAGAAAAATGCCACAGGACTATGTTCAAAACACAACTTTTAGTGGAGTGTGTCTTTAAGTTGGTATAATTCAGTAACTAGCCAGAATTTGATGGATTCAATGTCGTGACTTGAGTTTCTAATAATGACATTCTGTAATGTAGAACAGTATATCACTCTTCAGATAATCACACTTCTGTGAGAGCTCAGTTTTCTTGAAAGATTTATCATTTTGGATTTAACTCTTTAAAAACAGAAGATCCACGTGTCAGAGTGGAAATAAAACATGTAAAAATTACTTCAACATATGTCTTCAAATCCATCAAAGTGTCCTAGCAGGGGCATCAATGCTACTAAATGTCTCAAAGCAAAGCCTAAAGCCCTTGAAGGCATGATGATGAAACCTTGACCTCTGGAGACTCCTGCTTCGGCTTCAAATACGCTGAAGATGTTGTAGGGAGAATGCCTGAAGGGTAAAAGACCTTAGTGCGGACCCTTGATGCTTTTTGCTGCTCAGATGCTCCTCAGCAGTTGTTAGAGCTCGTTCAGGTGGATGACAGTGATGGTGATGTCATCACGGTACCTGCGAGCCAGCTCTGTCGGCAGGCTGAGCATCTTGGCCAGGCGGTTTGGGGACACGCCCCCATAGCCATCGTCCCCCAGAGCATGCCGAAGCAGATGAGTGGCAGCATTCTGGTCCTCCAGCACAGACAGTACTTTGCCCTTCCTCTCCAAAAGGAGGCGCTGCAGGCTGCCCAGCGTCATGTTCTCACTGGGAACAATGGGCCTCTGCTGTTGAAGACCTGCAGGACAAAGAAACAATGCTGTAACAGCAGCAGACTCACAAAATACACTCAAATCTCCCTCAGAGACGCAGGTGTTGCACTTTCCACCTACCTGCTCTAATAATGGGAGGAAATGTAGACAAGTTTGGTTAGATGTCATGAGGACTTTCTACATTCTGTTTAATGTCGTTATTGATGTGTGACATAATTCCTTTCATCAATCCGCAGAGAAATAAAAAAAAACGCACTTAAATTCTTCACAGCACTCGCAGGAAAAGAACAAACAATAAAGTGAACCTAATCCAAATTCATGCAGCACCAACGACGACTGATTATTCACGTACAGTTTTGCCTGGAAGGAGGTTTGACCAGACCAAAAAAGCATTTCCTTCTGACACAAGGAGCTTGCATCATTTCCTGTTTTTTTTCTTCTCTGCATTCAATGGAAAGTCCATCTACCTTCACACTGAAGCAAATTGTTCATTTGAATGAGGACCAAAGTTCTCTCGTCTGATCCAAACCAGAGATCAGGTGAGCTTTCACATCCATTAAACCAAAAGGACCAACGGAAGAAACCAGTTCTGGAGTAAACCAGGACCAAAGGTGGTATAGTGGATGTCACCAGAGTACCTCGTGAGATGATGTGAGATACACAGACACAAAGTAATTTGGACTGAAGTGGATCATTTAAAATAATGAGGAAAAGTAGCTTTATTTACCTGTCAGTTGTTCTGCCACCCGCTGGATGACCGTCTGTCGGTGCATCAGCTCCCAGAGTCCATCCGTCGCCAAGACCAGGAACTTGTCTGTGGGTCTGATGTGGTGCCGGGTGACCTCTGGGAGGGCGCTCAGGTAGGGTGGAGTCATGTAGTGTTGGGGTAGAGTTCGGACGGCATCGTCGACTGCAGACATGACATCTGGCCGACTCTTGTAGACTTGTCTCAGCATCTCTGCGCTCCATTTGAAGCGAACATCGCCAAACGCCCTGAAGGGCAGCAGCAGACCCAGTAGGCGGTCATGCCGGATCACAGTTTTATGCTCCGAGGGCGGATGCTCTTCCAGAATCCTTTGCAGTTCATCTGGGTTTTGGGCATTGTGGTCATTTGTGAGGCTGACTGCAGACCAGCGCCCATCTTCATCCAGGACACCCAGAACAGCCCGGCTGTCACCCAGGTTGGCCACATGCAGGACACCACTAGAGACGTGGACAACACACGCAGTAGAACCAGACAGCGCCACCCGCAGGGGGGAAGATGAAGACAGTCCTTCTCCCGGGACAGACACCCGTCTGCGAACAGACAGTGAGACGTTAAAAGGCTGCATTTCAGGAAAAATTGACCAA
This sequence comes from Oryzias sinensis, assembly GCA_037389245.1. Taxonomy (NCBI): domain Eukaryota; kingdom Metazoa; phylum Chordata; class Actinopteri; order Beloniformes; family Adrianichthyidae; genus Oryzias; species Oryzias sinensis. The sequence goes on from CM074493.1 coordinate 19,413,187, forward strand.
CTTGGCTTTCTGCTCCAGGTTACGAGCTCAAGTTTTTTAAGTTGCACTGCTTGTGAACGCTAAGGGTTTGATCCCTTTGGGGTTGTGTGTACCAGGTTACCACATGAGCGCCTGAGATCAGAAGGGTTTACAGTTTCTGAAGGCTGTTGTCCTGCTTGTTCTCCCACTGCTTTTTTTCCTACCAAAGGATGATTACCTCACACCAGATGGTGCGAGGGCAGTGGTGGTTGAAAGAGAACAAGGACTTAAGTTGGCGCCTAACCTCAGAAGAGAGAACGGAAGGATCACCTGGGTGAGGAGAGGGATAAGTGCACCTGGGCCTCCACAGACAGATCATAGTCAAGGCGACGGAAAGCGCTGAACAAAGCCGATGTCACTTTGCCTTCATCCTGTATTCAATCAGATGATACATAAGAGTGTGTCATTACAAGAGAGAATATTTTAAGCGTAGCAGGCAGAGGCTCTATGTGCTGTGACACCTTTATCTGGTACTAAAGAAGAGTATCTTGTTAGTCACTAACGAAATACATATTATTCAATATTAAATGCTCACTATAAACTTCTCAATTTCCATCATGTAAACAGGAAAATAACGAAGGTATCTTTTTCAAAATTACAGAAACAAATACATTTGGTCTTCTCGTTTGGCCCCAGGCTCTGAAGGTTGCTACCACAGGTTTACATAGGCTTCTAACAGGATTCAGCCAACCACAATCAAGAAATCATAGTTCTTAGAAAGTGGTGGTGGTGTTGTGGGTGTCTGTGTGGGGGGGTGGGGGGTGGTTTTCTTGTTGATTTTATGACTGAAGCCTGCGTGGCGGTAAAAATTTGAATACAGGCCGCATTGGAACCACATGCTGGACTTTGAACATGCCTTTGTTAGTGTTTGCAAGCTTTAGCTCAATGCCATCGTTGGACACTTTGAGTGACAGCGTTTGAACAATAGACACCTAAGGAACTGGCATTGATGTCCTCCTGTATTCAGTTTGCTGCGAATGGAAACATTTGACAAGGACTGCCTATCCCTGGACTCTTAGATCGACTTCCCCTGAATCAGGAGAAAACAAAACTATTTAAAACCATCAGTAGTAGAGCAAAGACAACTGGAAAACAAGGATTGTTAAGCCGAGGTGCTTAACTTGGGCAGCTGTGCTTAAGAAAGTAACTGGTACAGACATAAAAAAGCTCTCTTTAGTGTTTAGGTTTACTGACGGTATATATTTTACAAACTTTGTTGTCTTTGTTCTGGGAGCTCTATGCCTGATTACCTCCTGGTCCTCGCCATCCTCCAGCCTCTCCTGCCAGAAGTTTCTAAGACTGTGGAAGGAAATTGAGCCTCCGTCTTGGAAGCTGTGGTCCTGAGGGTGCTTATGCCACTCCAGCAGCTGTGGCACGGCCCGCTCATTCTCCACTGCCCACTCCAGCTCTTCCAGCATCTTCAGTGGCAGCATTGCCATGGTGATGTAGTAGAAAAGTCGCTGGCTGATGGCCTGTGCGCAAGCTGGCCCTGCGTGACCGTCAAACACGGCAAAAAGAGTGCCGCCCGGAGCCGGCAGAAAGGTGGCGCTGCTTCGACTGTCTTCGCAAGGGTTGTTAGATGGCAGCATGTTACTATGGAAGCTGAGGACTCCATGAGAGGCGGGGCCTTTAGGGAAGGTATGACTGTACTCATTGGCCTGGGGATACATGGAGCATCATGTCATCTGTGGCTGAAATGTAGAAATTCTGAAAATTGCATTAGTCTTACCCTTAAGATTCTATTGATCTGAGCTGAACTCATCTGCCCTGCCTCCTGCCTCACCTGAGACCACCTGCTCGCAGTGCCTGCTGGGAATTGCAGACTGGGAAGTTTGGGAAGAATAGGAGAGGAGGAAAGGGATTGATGCTGCTGGAATTTGAATCTGCAGCGTTTGCTGGAAGTTCCTGTTCTTCCCAACATGACGGCCCAACAGAATCAGTGGAACCCGAGGAGAAGAGGCTGGTTTGGATGGGAACCAGAGCAAACATCAATGAGAAACCCTTGATTCATGCGTTCTGACAACAAAAATATTTAAAACCACTTTCAGTTCTGCATCTGATTTAATCCTTTAAACCAGAAAACCCAACAACCTCAGATCCTGATCTTCACAGACACTAACTGGAACCCGTCACAGTCCCATCGCATATTAGTTAACTTGTCTTTAATGAGTAAGACAGCTGAGGAAAGGCATGAAAAACTCCAACAGCTGCTTTCAGCTTTCTACATAACCAAACCACGATCCACTTGTACCAATAAACAAATGGGTTCTGTGCTCAATTTTGTAGACAATTTATGATCCAAATGTATGTAAAGGACAGGTATTGGCCAAAACAAACAGAACCCCTGAAGGATCACAGCTGGACAGTTTTAAACCTTCAACTTCCCTGTAACTGAATTCATCTTCTCAGTCATGTGGGTAATATTAAGATTATTTGAACCGCAGAACCACCAGACCAGAAACCACACATGCACCTGGATTCCCATGTTTCTGTTGTTCAACACTCACCCGGGCTGACCTTCCCACCGTCTTTCCCCTCTGCTCTACTTTCCTGAGCTCAGTCTGAGGCGTTTATTCAGAACCGCCTTCTTTCATCTCTCAGAATGAAGACAGAACAGACATTGGAGGTGATTGTGATTGCTGGAGATGTTGATTTCCTGGTGAACTTGCTGTTTCCTGTAGCTGGACAAAAGAGCCAGCGGTTCTCTCTGACAATTCATATCTGCGTAATAAGTCACCCATTACTGAGTTGCACTTTACCTTCCTCTCCGATTCAAACACAGACCATTGAGGTTCCGTCTGACTGGACAGGTGATCATGGAAACACAACCTCCTACCTGAGTCTCCACCTCCACAATCCTCAAAACCTAAATCTGTAACATTTTAACTCTCAGGGTTTAGTCAAAGAACAGAAAAATAATGTTTTCTATTTAAATCTCTCACTGTTCTTAAAGTTATCCGGGTTTCTGAGTTTGACCTTGCTACAGTGTCTCTCTCAAATGACTTAACATCTGGGTTAGGTATCAGTATTCACCCAGTGAAATACATAAGTGTGTCTGGTGTCCTGCTTTGAAAGCAAAACTTTGAGGTTTGTGAAAGTTCACAGAAGGCTGTTCAGACCAAAACAAATTCAGTCAAAACTTGACGAGAGCTGCAATTTTAGGTTTCCATAATTAACACCTTGAAGACCAGATGTTTTTTAATGTAACAAAATGACATGGCTCTAAAAATCTGCTTAAAGTAACCAGAACACGTGTATGTGTGTATATATGATTAAAGCTTCTTAAACAATGTGATTTTTTTTAATATACACATAATTGCCTTAAACTCCATGATGATGCATTCAATTTAGAAAAAAGACAAATGTATAGATATATGGGACTTCATATGCACAGAGGACTGACACATGACAAACCAAACCACATTTTAGTTACAACTTTATTAGAACTTTTTCCACATACTACGAAGGTTGACGAATATAACGAACAGTACAGGTAAAACGTGGGCAAACAAGACGGTTAGAAATCTGCAGAGATGTTGGTGGCGTTCAGCTTGAGCTCTGCGATGTGCACCTCAATCCTCCTGTGCAGCTCCTCCATGGAGGTGGACAGCGTGTCATACAGCGCCTGCATGCACACACATGTCAGCCAGGAACTAGGAAGGCGCTCCCAGTGTGGAGCATTTTGATCGCTCACCTGAGCTTTCTCTGTCTCCTTGCTGCACACGTCTCTCAGGCTCTTCATCTTGGCCTTCAGCTGCTGTGTTTCTCCGGAAATTTCCTGGATTTTGTCTGCCATCTCCTCGCGCTTCTGGTGGATCTGGTTGCACTCCCTGGAGAACATTTCAATTGTTTCAGATCCAAATACACGAACCTAGCAATTACTTGTATGGTTCCTGCATGCGAAGATGTTGAAGTTGTACCCCAAAACTTCTTGAACGTGCTGCTCCTTCATCTCCCTCTTCTTCTGCCTCCGAATGTTCTGCTTGTGTTCTTTATCCAGCTTCATGGCATGAGCTCGCTTCAGCTGGCTCTCCTCCACGCAGAGGTTTTTCAGCTCCTTCTGCTTCTTCTCATACTGAGCCATCAGCTCCTGGCCCTGAGTTTCAGTCGTCAAAACTTAATGAACGCCAGAGCAAAGTGATGAAGGTCATTACGATTGGTCTCAACTGTACCTCCTCCTGCCGCTGCTTGGTGTTGTTCATGCTGGTTTCCAGGTCCTGAAGGAGGCTCAGCATCTGCTGGATCTCAGCCTCGGTCTGGCTCACACCTTGCATCATGTTCTGCAGCTCGACAATGCGCTCATCCGTCTCTTCCTGCACGCACAAAACTATGCGTCACTCTTCCCCACATCAGCCTGAAGGGGGCGCATCTTCTTTGTGACTCACAATACTGTTCTTTATGTTTTTCACGTTCTCCTTCATCTTCTCCATCTGGCTCTTCAGCTCCTCCGGAGACTCCACAATCTGAGACTTCAGGCTGCTGATGTCTTCCTTCAGGTTGGTGATTTCCACCTTCACCTGAGCCTGATCACACGCAAACACGGATGAAAACAGGATGAGCACAGAGACGCACATACCAGAGATGTTCTACTTTCACGTACCAGCTTCTGCGTCTTCTCTGCAATCTTGGATTTCCACTCTGTGATGCTGTCATTTTTCGCGTTCTGAAAAGGAAACCAGAATTTGCTTGGTCTGACAATCACAGGCTTCATGGTTCTGACAGCGATTCCTCGCCACCTACCACTTCCTGATACTCGTGCATGGTGGTGGCCTGCAGTTCGGACAGAGCGGCCGCCAGCTCGTCAGCCTCAGCCTGCTGCTCCGGGGGAATGGTCCTGTGGGAGCAGGTGAGGAACCTGTGAGCCTTTGAAGCCGTGTGATTAACTCCAGCATTGATTTGAAAGAAACTCATCAAAGGCTTACGTCAACATCTCAATCTTCTTCTCAGCTTCCAGGTTGCCTCTGGTGTAAGTCTGCAGTTTGTCCAAGTCTGCCCTCTGATGAGGAAACAACAACATTTGTTTAAACGATTATTCTCCTTTATACAACAATCAGAATTGAACAGAGTTTAGCACTTTATGCAGAAACATGCAGAACATGTTTTATTCGAAAAAAACAGAAATGAACATTTATCCAGAAAACCTCATTGAGAAGCAGCTCTCATGTACCTGGAAAAGCCACTGCAAAAATAAATACATAAAAACAGGCAACAAGCAAAAGCAAAGGGTTCTGAGACCCAGCCTCACATAAAATAGACTGTTTCAAAGCAAAACTGTGTTCTGTGATGAGACGAATCCAAAAGTAATGCTCTTGTTTGTTATTTGGGACATTGTGTCCTCTGGGCTAAAAGGCAGAGACCTTCCAGCTTGTTGTCAGTGTTCTCCTGCAGTGAGAGCTCTGTAGAAGATTTGGGGCTTCTTTAACCTCCTAAGACCTGGTGTCCACGTGTGTGGACATCACATTATGGGTTATATTACCACAGTAGTTCATTCTGCTCAAATAGGGGCCCTGTGACTATATGTGTAAATCAAATGGTAAATACAAAAATACGTCACAAACCTAAAACAGACAAGCATGTGACAAACTTTTACACATACACAGACAAGACTGAAAAAAAGGGTTTCCAAGGAAACAAAGAAGCTTGACACCCAAATGTCTTCTGAGCGTTAGGAAAAACAGACAAGATGCTGCACCGTGCTAATGTCCAAATACGGTATACTGACAGACACAGCACCACCCCCTTTAATCATGGAGAAAACTAAACGTTTGTACTGGCATACCCATTCTGGTGAATTAATGATTGCCAAACGTGGTTAAAAAGTCTTTTAGTTTTCATTCCTATTGAAATCTAAACAGTTGACCCACTTTTCCAGGATTAAGTTGCACATAAAATCAAATGATTCGGAAAATGACGTACAAACTTGGCTTGTTTCTCCATGATCATCTCCATCCGCTGCTTCCTGAAGTGCAGAAAGTTCATGATGGCACTTAGGATGGTCAGGGTCCTCTGCTTTTCTGTAAAAACAACAAATGGCCTTTTATCAAAAAAAGAAAAAAAGAGAAATCAAAGGCTCATTTAAAAAAAAGAACAAATTGTCTAAGAATATTTTTAACTGTGGGAACTCTCCAAAGAAACCCTTTTTGAGAGATGGGAACAGACACTCTTTTTACTATTTATTGTGTAGAATCTTTATCATTTTAAAATGTCTTTTAAGAATCAATAAATGCTTGTTTTACATGAGTTTGCATTGAACAAAGGTGAAACTTTTCTTGAAGAAAAGGATCAGTTCTTTAAAAAGGAAAAGAAAAAAATGCTTTTAATGGGTTTGAAAATCTTTTTTTTATAAATGTGATTAAATGAATGTTCTTTTTCAAAGAGAGCAGAAGAACTTAGCTGTGAGAGCTGAGATCCCATCAACCAGACTTACTAGGAGCCAGCAGGTCATTCAGAGAGAAATCGTACACCAGGCACACGGGCAGGAACTGTCGCCTGAGAACAAACACAGAAGAACCACATGAAGGTTCACGCTCCCACAGCCTGGCAAAAAGAGAAGCAGAGACTCACATGCGTGTGTACACGCTCATGATGACGGTGGCGCCTTCATGGTACTCTGGATACTGAATGTTCTCCAACATTGGAACCTGTTCAAGACAAAAGGGCTGAAGCTGAGAGAGACAGAGCTTTCATCGTTGCTCACAGATCGCCGCTTCCAGCCGCTAAACACGCCACCTCTTCAGACTGCTCAGCTGCCATTACTGTACTTCAAGTTCATAACATACAAACATTTTCCTTAGTTGGAAAAATGTCTTATTCTCTTTGCTGAGTAAAATTCAAATTTATGACCTTTTCAAATCATTGTTATTTGCTTTTTATATTTATGTTCGAGTTCCTTCATGTTTTTTTAATGAACATTTACACAATAATATCTGAAATCCAAATCCAAGAACATTGAGGCACTTAATTAATTTAAGAAACTGTTCAGATGCTTTTTCTGAAAGGTTTTAAAACCCAAAAGCAAAGATTTTTTTTTTTTGTATTTTACAGGAAATTGTCTTCCCCTTAGTATAATGTTTAAGTTTATAACTGAATGTGTTATTTTCATGCAGGTTTGAAACATCCTGAGGACAAACAACCCCACGTGCAAAACAAGACCATCTGAACATTGTCCTGATCATAAACCAGGGGTGTCAAACTCATTTTCACAGAGGGCCACAGGATCAGCATAATGTCTGTCCTCAAAGGGCTTATACATTACTAATACATTAAAACTAAATGTAATGAAAAACAAATGTAACTACTCCTTAATGTTAAATAACTCATTATTTATTCATTAGAATGTTTTAAATTGAGAATTACAGCTGCATAGAAAACATGTTTGCTTGTTACTCTAGCATAGATCCTTTTAAATTTTATCCACTTATTAAAACCCACATAACTCCATTAATGAAAGATCAAACTGTCCAAGTGAATAAAGAAAAATAACATTAAAATTAGCTAGAAAGAACATGTATTACACGTGTAACATTTTGTCTGCATAAAGACAATAGACCTGCAAATATTGAATAATTACAACAAGTATACATAAATAATATGTAATCAACGTAAGAACATTTTTATTTTAAGAAATTAAAAACTTTTATGCTCTCGCGGACCACATAAAAATAGCATGGCGGGCCGCATGTGGCCCCCGGGCCTTGAGTTTGACACGTGTCATAAACTTAAGGAGGCTGAATACAAATGGAAGAAACAGCGCAGGGTTTATGGTGTTTATTAGTCATTCATGTTTCCAAAGGATGAAAGATGGAAGTCCAAATAAAAAACCTATCAGGGAAAGATGTGACCTTACCATGGAATGACACTCGGGCCTGAAACGGTACAGCAGGTGCAGAACTCTCATGTATAAAGTCTGGACTGTTTCTGGCTGAAAGAAACAGAAACAAAAGGTTTTTAGTCTGAGTCAGTATAAGTATGCAACTATGTCCTATTATTATTATTATTATTATTATTTTTAGTTTGTAAGGAGAAAGAGCTGCTGTCTTTTGAAAGTCATTTCCTTCGTTAAAAGATCCTCTTTTAAAGACATTTTTAATTTAAAGATCATAAGGATTCCCAAATTCATAAACTTGTCTAAAAAATTCCCAATGTGGTTTATTATCAATACATTATTAGCTCAAAGAGAATTTCATATAGTTGTAAAAACAGTCTTTATATAATTAATACATTAAAGAACCATATTAGGGTGCAAGACATCTCATACTGAAATTCTATAATATCAGCCTAATAATAAAAGTTAACTTCAACTACCAAATCATATTCTTCTGTTTATTGTTTAAACAGAATTTTTTATAATTAAATCATTTAGAAATGACAGGTGACTCCAAAACTTCTGAATTTAGCTCAACGCTTTAGCTAACTGAAGAAAAGAGAAAAATGCTTCAAATTTGCATCTAATGTCACAAAAGAGATTTGTGTTTTCTTAAAAATATAAATGAATCATTAATTATTCTTTAAAGGAGCTTTCGAGATGACTCTGACAAATGTGTGGTTTAACAAAAGGCTTTTTAGGAGCAGCACAGGATTAGACCCGGATTGTCTGAAAAGACTGTAAAAGCAGGTCAATACTACTGATTGAGTCACATGATGCTTTGCAGAGAATATTTGGTCACATAAACTGTTTAAAGCTTTTATAAACCTGTTGAACATTAAAGTGTTTGGGTTTACACATTAGTACAGAATGCAGTTTTATGTGTTTTTTCCTGTTTAATAGGTTAAGTTTATGCCATTTAAAGCACCTTGAATGTGCAAAGTGACCATATTGCCACGGTACAAGTTTACATTACATTGAAATGTGCAGAATTTAATGAAAACAGGGTCACTTAGTATGAAAAAAATGGGAAACATAGAGTTTAAGAATTAAAAAATGCAATTGAATGTGCAATATGGTTAAGTTTTTTTTCCCTTACATGATTACAAAGAGGGACACAAGGGAAACAGAAAATAAGTTTAAAAAAAATGATGTCGTAGCAACATGTGCTAGATAAGTGTATTTATTTATTGACACCGTTTTGAATCTGAGGAAAAATCCGAATATTTGATATCGTACTAAATCGGTAATATTTTGAATAATTTTCCTCGCCTCTCTCTTCTGTCAGTTTCCTGAGGGGCTTAATTGTCAATTCAACGCTCTTTACATGGAAGTGTTGAAAAGTTTGGCTTGCTAAATTCCATGACTTATTTGAATGTAATATGTGTTGTGGTATTCTGTTTCCCATCCCAGGACATTGTAGTTTCGCAGCAGGAGGATACCTTGGGAACCGGAGTCAGGTCTCCTTTAGTCAACTGTTTCGCCTCCTGGCCGGTTAGAATCTCTGTTCGATAAAAGTTCACGATGGCGTCCGCGTTGCAAACCGGAAAAGTGTTTTCAGTCATCGTCGGAGTTCAGTTAAAATTCCCAAAACAATTTGCAAACCTCCGGAAAAAGAAAATACAAAAATGTCTACACCAACCGAAAGTTAAATTGGCGCCTTCCTTGTTGTTTTCTTTCTGAGACATCTGATTGGTCTATTTTTTTTCATCTGTGGTGCTTTTGGTGGTTGGTAAACAGTAAAAGGCTCATTACCGCCACCAAGTGGAATGGAATGTCAAACAGTACTTCCCGCTGCCTACTTCATTTTTTTCTTTTCCATTGTCCCCAAAGTTTTTTGTGTCTTCTTGCTCTAAACATTTCATTTTCTTCAAGTCATCCACATAGTACAAAATAAATAAACAATCTAAACAAATAACAAAGTAAGAATTCTGACTTTATTCTCAGAATTCAGATTTTTTTTTTTAATTCCAAGATCAAAGAACAAGGTCAGAGTTCTTTGAAGAATAAAAAAGAAAAAAAAATTATAATTGCTCTTAAATGTTTTCTTCTTCTATGGTCCCAATCCCCTTCAATACAAGACAGTGGAGTGAAAATATTTACCTTTTGCTTTAGGCCTGAAATTTCTTGTTCATGAAATCATCTCTGATTAGTGTCCGAAATACAAAATCCCAAGTAAATACAACAGACATTGTCTCCTCAGTTTTTGAGGTTTTACAGTTTTTTCAGCTAATTTAGATTTTTATTATGTTAATAATAATACATTTTAAGGACAATAGGCCTATACTTTTAAATTGCACTTTGGTGATTTGCACTTTCTCCTCTATTTAATGTTTGTACTTTATGTTTGTTTTCTCACATCAATAAGCGTGTTAAGCTTGCAGACCTCATTATCCAGACTGCATTTCAGTCAAAGCCTCTAAAAGAAGAGATAAAAGAAATTTCTTTTGGTCCTTTTTGGTATCACGTCTGGGATATTTTTGTGTAAAACATTTCCTGTATTTTTTGTCATAAGAAGACATAAAAAATATGGTATGCAGAACTCTACTGCGTTAATTATTACCTTTATCAACTTTAACTTTTCTGAGTCACTGATCTTTTTTTGCTATTAAAAATATGGAATGGTTCTACAATCAATTCATTTGGAGGGGAAAATGTAATATCAAATTAATTTTTGTTGTTCTTTCTGAAATAAAATTCATTAAATTTTGTATCAAACAATTTTCATGTGCTAAATAATTCCTAAAAAATGTAAAATACAATAATAGATTAAATGTTGTATTAAAGCGGAATGAAGTTTTCCTCAGATTCTTGCAGTGCATCTTATATAAAGGATCCGACTTGTAAACTTTGGAAAAAGCCTTTTGACTGTTTGCTCATTTTAAAAATATCACTATAGTTTCCACCTACGTGGATACTATGTGATTTATAACAAACAACAAGAATACTGGAAGAAGCATAATTAATAAACATCAGCATGTTAAGCACGTGTCAAACTCAAGGCCAACGGGCCAAATGTGGCCCGCCATGTCATTTTATGTGGCATGTGAAAGCATAAAAGTTTTTAATTTTTTACAATAAAAAATATAAATTGGTGTGTATTTATTCATATATTAGGGGAATCTGACTTGAAATATCGGATTGGACTTAAACACTGTCCATATAACTTAACCTGACAGAATCAAATTTAGAAGGATTTATGCTAGAGTAACAAGCAAACATATGTTTTCTATGCAACTGTAATTGTCACTTTAAAACGTTCTAATAAATAAATAAATGAGTAATTTAACATTCAGGAGTAGGTATATTTATTTATCATTAGATTTAGTTACATGTATATGTTATATCTGGCCCTTTGAGGGCAGCCACTATGCTGATGTGGCCCTCGGTGAAAATGAGCTTGTCACCCCTGATGTAAAGTGACACCTACATGTAAAAGCCTGTTAGGTTAAACAAGCAAGACGAAAAAGCAAACTAAAAATCAAAACTAAAATTCAAAATTTACTGGTCTTTAAAAAGAGATCGTATTATTTTTATTATATTTTATTTGTTGGTAGTTTCTGTGATGCTCTGAAAATGAATGATTTTGTAAAGAAAAAAATGTAGTAAATCAACAATTTTTACAAGCAAGTTGAAGATAATTTTTTTAGGTATGATAAAAATGAACTTTTCAGAAAATATCTCATGTCAGCCCATTAGATTGATTCTCTTTACAAGTAAAATATACAACTGCTTCACACAACTATTGGACACACCTGATCTTGGGAGTTAAGCAGAGCTGGGTGTGGGTGGGATGGGAGACCTCCTGGGGCTATAGGTGGAGAAAATTACTGCCACCAGATGTTTCCATATGTCCCAAGTCTGGATAAGTGCAACAGTTTGGGGTGGAAAGAGCATCCACCGTAACATTGAAGCCAAGTTACCTGTGCAAAACATGGTCATCCACTGGAGTGAAAGTAGTAGCCAACAGAATAAATAAAATGTTTCTTAAGAAAACCATTTTCTGACGACTAAAGTGGCTGTGCCCAGTTGCCTTTTTATATCATAGGCACTCAGGTGTCTGACTCACTGAGGCTTTGGCAACACCTCTGCTGGAAGATCAGATCTCTGCATGACACGTGAGCTGACGAGGAAGGATTTTAAGAGGAAGCTCCTGGATCTTTGGTTTGGAACTTTTATTGACTTACATTTTAAGAAAAGACTAAAAAGGGAACAAACGTAAGTTTATTAACATGCTTGGCGTTGCAGCACAGACTTGTGACGGTCCGTGATGAAACGGCAGGTATGAAGACACCATGCTGAATCCCACAGAGCTTTTGTGGCACCAGTGAAGATTTGAAGCTTTGAACTGTCCAGCTAAAATGATCCATGCTCCATCTGTGTGTAAAAACATGCGTGTGACATTCAGTATCTATTTTTCTCAACAGGAGCAGTGATCAGCTGAAGTCCCGATTGGTGAGGATCATGGGAGCCACCAGGGTCCAGATGTAGAGGGCCAAACACAACCAGCTGGAGGAGATCTTCACCCACACTGTGGGCCACTTGCTGGTTATCGTGTAGTCTGCATCAGGACTGCAGAGAGGGAAAAGAACCATTTGTCTTTATTTTTCTCAAATGAGTGTGGACAGAATGGAGGTGGGGTGTGGAGTGGGGGGGCACTGACCTGTACCAGTTGGTGAGGATCATCATGATGTACAGTGAAGCCAGGAAGAGCATGAAGTGGAAGAAGGAGTAGCTGTACTGCACCATTTCCCGTTCGTTGTCCTCCACCCGCCGGAGGGACATGGACTCGTCAGACAGCTCGCCGCTGCCCCCCCCCTCCGCCAGGATGGCCGAGTCTTTGGAGGCCATGGTCAGCTTGTTGACTTGGGTTGTGTTGGACGATCGGATGCTGGGAACAAATGAAGACTCAAAGGAACTCAAAGACTGGGATTGGAACCCCCATCCTCTGCTCTAACACTGTCAGTTTTGTCTGGTGGTGCGATTGCTGAGGATTTATATGAATCTTTTTTTTACCAGAAAAGATTTAACAAATAAAAAGATTCATATGTTTTGAAGAGCTGTGAATCCAGAATAACACAAATGAGAAAAAGGGCGTCTGTAAAACCTTAAAACAAATTAAAAAAAAAAAAGGAATCTTCTTTTTTTGGAGGGGGGGGTGTTCATTCACACACCCTTTCCAGAGCACAAAGCTAATGTTTGAGGGTTTACCTGGAGTACAGAATGCACAGAACAAATATGATGAGCCCAACAATGCTCTGACCGTCCCACCACTGCAGATATGGGGACGTCGAGACGGGTTCTTCTGTGAGGAGGATCATCACAGCCGTCTGGTTCTCGATTTCCAAAGGCGGGGGTGTCGGGGAGGCCATCTGCTGGAAGATGCTGAGCAAACTGGGGTTGCATTCTCTGTCTAAGGAAAAGAGCAAAACCAGGATCATCAAAGGACTTTTTTTTTCATTCGCAGGTTTTAATTAAATTTACGGCTTCAGAGATGAAACGATAACCGAGATATAAAAACAGGGATGGTACATGTTCCTACAGGTTTCCTGATCCTCTGTTTCACCAAAGAGAGGCCAGTAGGGAAAAGACAGGGAAAGGGTGCGCACAGTGAGACTGACCAATCAGAGGCGAGGAAACATTCACTACCTCCAAACTCCAATATCTAAAAACCAGACAGAATTTAATTTATTTGACTGAGAAAGTCCCAATTCACAACTGAGGTCACTTGTAGGAGAATCACAACAAATGCAAGAAAAACATTCAACTGAGTGAAACTAAGTAATTTCTTCTTGATCAAACCAGTAAATAAAAATGATCTTTTTTTAAGCTGATTGAAGTGAACAGTAGATTACATCAGGAACTTTTGGTCTGCTCTCCCTATCCTCCCCGTTGAGCATAAAGCTAGGTGATTGTGGAGGAACCAGTGAGTTTGTGTTGTTCAAGTTCTTAAAGAGGCCCCTTTTGGTCATGTGATCTGATGTATCCACTTTGGAGACCAAGTGGCTCTTTTGACAGAGCACAGCTAAGCTCTGCTGTGTGATAAACACTGCAATCATAAAAAATTACAATAACGGCGTTAGTAGTTTTATTAAACAAAAGGACAGTAAAACTAAATGTTTGTCACTGATTAGAGAATAAGATGCACAAAACCTCACGGTCTTCATGCACCCCCCTTTTTGAAGCATGGCAGCAGCAGCAGCATCATGATGTGTGAGCTAAAGTTAACTGAAGTTGAACGTTGGCAGGTCTGAGATAAAGGTCTGTTCAAGTCTTCTAGATTGTCTGCAAGAGGTTTACAAACAAACAGGAGATTTTGGATTTTATTGATAAGATCAAGCCAATGCCAATAATTTATCAAGACGGAAAATCGGTCATAAATGGAAGGCTACTGTAATCCGTGGTGGAGTAGATGGCATGTATTGACTTTGCAAACAGAGATAGAGTGAATCCTGCAAAAGTGTTTACCATATGAGTTAAGGCGCCAAGTCTAATTCCAACTTACAAAAGATAAATACGACAAATTCTGGCAATTATTCACACATGTTGTGGAACATTGAAGTTACTTGAAAAAAACATTTAAACGTCATTCAGAGCCCTCAGAGTTGTGTGTGTGTGTGTGTGTGGGGGGGATGCTCACCAGGCTCGTTGGTCATGGCAGACCAGGTCAGAAACATGGTGTACAGGGTAATGAAGGACGACTGCAGCAGACCTGAGCGCGGCTGAAACTCCTGCAGCAGCAAACAAGAGAGAATTTCATCAGTCTGTACTTGAGAATATGAAGCACTTCTGATTAGAGTTTTCTGTGTCCGAAAAGAAAAGCAGGATCCATCAGAGGTCTGTTCTGCTGTACCTGGACTTTACGCAGAACAGAGACTACAGAGGCCATGATGCACAAGAACAAGTTAAAGCTGATGAAGAACTTGTTGATGAAGCACTGATCCGGTTTGGTGTAGAAGACAAAGAAAAGCCCGACAGCAGTCAGCGACAGGGCGTAGTTCAGCATGGTGACGGTGAGCAGAGCTACGAACAGAAAGAAAAGCAGAAAATCAATACTTCAGCAACCAGAGGTCCTATTTTTTACAAAAATAGAAAGATGAGGTGGAGCTCACTAACCTGCATACCAGCCTCTGAAGCTGCCGCTCTCCATCTTCTGCATCCACGATTCATTCCAAGAGTGAGCAAAGTCCACCAGCAGCACCAGCTGGATCAGGATGAAGAAGAAAGCTCCACAGGAGCCTACAACAAACCACGCTGCAGAAGCACAAACCAGAAACAACCTTTTTCAACTTTTCTGCCACGGCCAGACTAACCCAAATTCTCAGCGTCTTACCGTAGGTGAAAGGCCTGTCCGGAATATAAAAGGCACCGACCATGATGGTTACCAAGGCAACAAACTTGAAGAACCAAAACCTGAAAACAGACTGCATGTAACTGCTCCGGTTCAACACTTTGACAAACCTTTCCTGATTACAAACAGAATCTGGACAGACAAGCAGAAGTTATAAAGACAAACATCAGGTTCCCTATGTCTAACAGCCCAACTAATGTCTGCTCTGCTCCTTTGGTTCTTTGTTACAAGTATTTTTTGTTTTTTTATGTTGGATTTTCTTGAGAACCAAGGATTATGTTTGTGATCACCACTGGCTGTAAAAACTGTCCTGACTTTTCTTTAAATCTATCATGGCTTGCATTCTGCCTTTCAGAAGGCTGCTGCACAACTACTCAGGATTGTTTGTGTTTTGTTGTCTAACCTTGTCACCAATCAATCAGCCAATGAAAACATTATTTTTTTTATTATTTTAGCATTTTTAATACAGTTCAAATAAATCAATTCAATTTAGCCATTTGTGAAGCTTTTACCCGTTGTGGATAGAAGCACGGAGGTCCCTGCTGGTCTTGATGTTTACCATAAGAATGCAGAGGCCCAGAAACCACAAACTCATGCCACAGCAGACGCGGTACACCGCTTTATAACCTAAAAGCATCTCACAACGCAGGTGGGCCTGGAACACGGGAAGATGGGGGCTCGCTCCGTCCTCACAGAAGCCTGGAATCTGCAGGAATTTACAGGAGAGTGAGGTTTGTTCCTGAAGGAAACCTGAGACACAGAGCCACATTATCTACAACAGCTGAAGATGCTGAAACACTAAAGAAAATGTAAAAAGCTATAATGTTTTTAAAAAATGCTTCAATTTACTTGTATAATACTGCATGAGCTAAAGAAGTTAACCACAGGTCCAAAAGAGTTACGTACGGGAAAAACCTTCCCAACCCAAAACTCCCTCCAAAAGCTGCAAAGTTCAATTATAAAAAAATAATAATAATTAACAAAAAAGTGCAACAAGCGTGAAAGCATCTGTTGGATAAAAACAAAATCTCTTTTTGGTTTCTTAAGGTTAAAATTATGCCTAAAATGAATAATTGATGATAAAGTTGCAAATGTTTATACTTAATTCCACTGAGGGATCCAGTTACCAGGCAGAATTCTCTGCCTGAATCAGCTGTAAGTCCCTGAACATGACATCATAGAAACCTTTTAAAAGGGCGGCCGTGGTGCAGTGGTAGGGATATTGTAAGTTTGATTCCCGCCTTGCCTCTGGTGGTTATAGGTTGGCACCAGTGTTGGGCAGTGGAGCCGCTCTCAGTGTTTCAATGTGTGTGTGTGTGTGTGTGTGAATGGGAGTGTGACTGTGAAGCGCTTTGGGCCTTTCAAGGAAGGTGGACGGGCTTTCGGCTTTTCCCATCAGGGGTCGCCACAGCGAACTTGTCGCACGGTAAACTTGTCAATGTTTTACGCCGGATGCCCTTCCTGACGCAACCCTCTCAAAGCAACCGGGCTTGGGACCGGCACAGAAGTAGAGAGGGCGCTACACAAGTATATGCTTGAAAATCTTACAAACTTTGAAATGTGTGACAAAACCATGAAGAGCTTTTAAAAGGAAGATTGTAACGAATTCTTTTAAGGATTTCAAGGTTTTCTTAATAATTATTTTCATTTTATACATAAATGAAGGCTCCCCATTCAGGCCTGTGAAGTTCTGCTAAATCCAGGATTCAAGCAGCTTTCTGACAGAGAGAAGCACTACAGAAACCTCTCTCTGACAAAGAGAGAAAAACAGTGTTCCATTTTAGTGGAGCAGCAGTTGGGTTGGCAGCGGACTCACACACTGACGTTTTAACCTTGACGAGGAGAACATACCAAGATACTCATCCCCCCTAAAACCTTGAGAGACTTCGAACAAAGATTTCTTTCAAGTCCATCCTTGAATTCAGGAACAGATAGCTAAGAGGCATGTCATGAAATATATGAAACATACCAGGAGAGGAGTTTGTTGGCTGTAATTAAAAAATAAGCATGACAGCAGGAAAAGGGCGTCTTCATCCTGCAGGGTGTTGTGTCCAAGAATTGAAGTGACCCGAGTGCCAACCGTGGGAGAGCCGAGTCCTGAGCCTAAGCTATTGTGACTTTGTGACATCGTCCATTTCTTAGTTTTAACATATACGGTAACTGGATTTTATCATCTAGAACTTTAGAAAAAAATCTCGTCATTCTAAAAGTCTAAAGAAATTTTGGAACAAAGAGTACAAACTGAGAACAAAGCGGGCAGTGTGTGGAAGAAAACAAGGGTGCGGAAATTTGCAAATACGTCGATACGTCCTTTTAACAAAAAACAGTTTAAAACTAGTTTCAATTGTTTTACTTTCATAAGGATTTGGGAGCTTGTTTTTCCAAGTAAATGAAACTCTTTACTTTACACCACAGCATTATTGAAGTGCATTTAGATCAACTGAGATCCCTGGGGTAATTTTGCCAGGTTTTGTTTTGATATTTATATTTTTTAAGCACAAAATGTTTGTTATGAAAAATCACAAGAAAATCAGATGTGTTTTATACTGAAATTCCTTCCTATGCTTCCTTTTTACCATAATGGACAATCTTCATAAATCCCTAAGAAGCAGTTAGAGGCTACAAAGTATATTATTTTTGACCATACAACTTCCTCCATTTTTTAATGAAATGAATTTAGGATTGGTACTCTTTTGAGCTGCTGATCGACCCCCGGCGACAGCATGATGCAGGAGACGAGTGTGCCCAGCAGCAGGATGCAGGCGTAAACGATCCTGGTGACCGAGGAGTTCCTGCCTCTGGGAGAGCAGCAGCAAACTGGACAGGTGGCGTTGCTGCACATGCATGGCATCTGGATGAAAACCACAGGAGCTATTAGACAAACATCAGCAGGCAGGAAATGAGCGCGCAATCACAACTCAAAGACAAAAAGCCACCTTAGATTAAAGCAAGGCTTGTCAGGCAACCTAAAGAAGGTGTCTAAGAGTGTATAGCAGGATACATAGCGGGACACATTTCTCTTGTTTTCATTGTAGCCATTTTTCATGTCTTGCAAAAAAATAATTTTCAGGCTGGAGTGAATGTTGTGAAACTTTGAACTCGTGCAGATGAACTCTGTCACGTATGACAAGCTGCTGACAACCCAAAGCAAAATAGACTAACTTTCTTTCAAAACAAGCTGTTTTCTGCTTTTTTGGAGGAAATGCGGGATGATTTCAATGAGCCAAAGCTAAGGAACGAGAACAGTTCAATTTAAACCTTTAATTTTCTGTCACTTCGGGCTTCACCTTACCGTAGCCTATGATATATGCGTTAAAGACGCATTGTGTTTTAGGGGATTTTTAACACACTCTTGTGGCATTTTTTTCTGATGTTGGAGGACAGGTATATAGAAAATTAAGCTCAGAATTACATTAGGAGTATTTCTTTACACAAATCGATGTAAATATGGAGCAAACTATGTCCTGGAAAACAACACAGGTTTTTTGATTTGGCTAAAAACCACATACTTATATTTAAAAGAACCCTGGGAACGCTTTTACAATTGATCTAAAGATGATGGGAGTGAGAGATAAAGATCTTTAATGGTTGTTAAGGCTTTTCTGTGGGGTAAAAAGTGCAGCTAGATTAGAAAACAAGAAATCAGTCAGAACCTGATTGTTAAAGGAGATTCTTGAGTCACTTTCTCCAATCTAAAACTTGGATTATCTGCATCCATCACTTTTAAAAGGCTCCTTGTGGAACCTGACCGTTTCCTAACAATGACAGCTGAAAGGACCTCATATGATGAGATCTTAGACCTGAGTGAAGGTTTGATGGACTGGAGCAACTTTTGCAGACACAAGAAAGCTGCAACAAACATGTGAACATCTTGATTTTTTAGTTGCTATTTACAATACAATTCTGCAACAGGATTCTAACCTTCTTTGGTCATGAGCTTCAGAGATGACGGAAAGACTGAGGTTATAAATTTCTTCTGAAGGGCAGCTGGATTTGCTCTATAATGTCCGGGAGAAGATGTCCTTTACTCTCCTCCACATCAGATGGAGCCAGCTGAGGTGGTCAGGGCGCCTTCTGATCTCCCCCCACTGCATGGGGATGTAAGGCAGTTCTTACATCCAATGTTTTTCTCTTTCTGCCGGGCTAAGAAAACTCTGGTATCTCCTCAGACCAGCTGGAGAGAAGGTGGTGTAAAGGGAATCAAGCTTTTCTTCTGGACCGGGATCTTCCCTCTTTTAGCAATGTGCGCTCATTTTTTCAGCATCAAGGGGGTGATGTCAAGAGATAAGGAGACCCAAGACTGTCAACAAGTTAATTCCTCTGCCGGGCAGACAAAGTCGGCTTATTTCCCTCACAGTCTGGGACGCGGGAAGTCATGCTGGAAACATGAGGCAGGAAAATGCTTCAGCCTGATCTGAACCATGAGGAAAACCCTGAAATGATTGAATAAAACTCAACAAAACAGGCTCAAAATCTAGGGGAGTTTTCTAAAAATGTCCCAAAGAAGACACAGATCTGTCACATATTAATAAAAAAAAGAAAACAAAATAAAGTAACCCAGTAGCCTGTGTTAGGAAATATAACGTCAATATGTAAAAAAAAAGGAATATGGTTTAAATTTTTTCACTGCAGTATACGACATCCCTCTAAAAAAAGACTGAAAATGTTCATCTGACCTGTCACTCTTTGAAACAGTGTTCGTTGAAGCTCCTCTGTCGCACATAAACACATTCTGGATTCCCCGCAAGGTTCATGCGGCACTAACTAACCAGTTAGCACTGATAATCCAATTAAACACGCGTAAGCCAGTATGAGCAGCTGACCCGGTGTGGTGATGTTAACCCTTTCTTCTGCTGTCAAACTGGAGCGACTGACAGATTATATTCTGCAAATTAACTGTATGTAAATAATATTTTGATAAACCTGCTTTCTAAGCAGCTCATGTTATTGTTTGGAGTCAAGTGTGTTTTTCTATGCTTCTGTTCAGAAAATGCTCATAGATAACTTTAGTTTCTTTGGAATTTGATTTTTTTTTTGAATGTTATATTTGATTTTTGCTTTTTGTTACTGTTTCCTTTTTTTTTCTTTTTTTATTGTGCATCCTTTGAATATTTAGTGCAGCTAAGGCTTGAGCAGCATACAGGAAAATGAACAATAAAATACACTAAATTAAACAGTCGGAGTGCAGTTTTTTAAAACAAACACAGCAGTAATTGATTCTACCAGCTAATTGCTTCCAGCATATCTCTGATCTGTTGGGTTTTAGGAACACCAGGGAAATTTGTGCCTTTAAGTCCTAAACCATAACCTTCACCAGCTTTAACCCTTTCATGCCGTACGTACCATATAACCTAGGACTCTGCTTAATTTAGCATCATTTTGAATAAAAGAAAACAATGAAGAATGTTATTTTTAATATATAATTGGAAACAGGTATTAAACGCAGTTCCCTATCAAACTAGTGATGACTGCATAGTTTGGGGATATAGTGTTGGTTCTTGTCTGGACTTTGGCAGCATCCTGAATGAGCTGCAGCTTTCTAATATTCTTTTTTTTTTTTTGTAAAAGAGCAAAGAGTAGATCATCTTGAAGGACGTGGACCAGCTTCTCTCAATTTGGACATGAGATCAATGAGTCTTGGCCTTAATGTGAGCACTAAAAGTCTCTCACAGACTGAGTCCACAACGACACCAAGGTTTCCAATTTGATGTTTGGTCGTGATTCCTCTAGAAATTTGCTATATGGGCTACTTGTTCTAAAAAAACAATGAATACCTCTCATTGTTTCGCTAAAGGAGGATTTCTATTCAGAGAATCTAATAGAACACAGTAGTTTGACGTCTGAGCCTCACAAAGCTGAGTGTCGTCTGCATAACTGAAAAATGACGAATCTCTATGATCAATAATGCCTTTTAACAGAGAAACTTTTTTTTCTTACTGACACTTTTTATTTTATGGTTCAAAAACAAAATCTCGTTCGTTGACATAACTATAAACATAAAAACCTGACCTTTTGGATTTTTTAGACTGTTTTTTTCTGTGTGGTTAAATAAAAGTGTAATTTTAATTTATTTAGAAATTGTTTGAAGTCCTGTGAAAAAACGGGTTAGTGCACACAAAGCACATCCCTCACTGTGGTTCACCTTCAACCAATTGAAATTTACTTGACTTGGTAGAAGAAGCTTGTGATTGGACCTCTTTTGGTTTGCATCACAAATACTTGTAAAGGAAGACAGTAAAGAGCAACAGAAAGAGAAACTATGACAAAGTTTGCCCGAAATTGATTATTTTCTTCCTGATCAATTTGATAGCAACATAATCTTGTTCTTTGGTTTTCAACCACACTGCTTCTACTCTCAGCACTAAACAGATTTTTCAATAAGTATCTGTATCCTTTACATCCCTAGTTTCTGCATATGTGGAAATTGCTGTGCTAGCATTTGATTACACCCAGCTGCAGACTGTGGAAAACATCAGGACTGATGTGAACCAACTCCTACACCCACGCAAGGGGAACTAAGATTGTCCGATATGGTCAAGGACACGGCTGTGCAGACTGAGAAAAATAATAGGCCTCGGTGCAGACTAACATGTTGCCATTCTCTGTGCCCATTGCTTCAAGTAAGACTGAAAGATAAGTTTTGAGTCTGAGACTTATTGAATCATTCTGGGAAACTTGGGTACAAACAAACAGCAATATTCTACAGTCCATTTTCTGAGCAGATTTAATCTCCACAGTTGGGGTGGGCAAACTTTCTGTCTCATTGGACACAAAGAGTTCTAAAATATAACAGAAAGGCTGCACCAGAACAGATGCAGGGGGCATTTTGGTAACCCACCTTCTTAGAAAAACAAATACCATAGGATATGGACAAAAACATGCTTTAACTTTGATTAAAAAATTCATATTTATAAAGAATATTTGTTAAGATAAATAAAGCACTTTTTTTGTCTTAAAAACCTATTGCAGTACTTTTTCATAGGAGAGACCCCATTAACCATTCTGATGTTTGTTATTCAGTAAAGCACCTTCTGCTACTATAAATAAATGTGATATAGATTAAAATTATTAACAGTCGAAAATCTGAATAATCTCATTTACATTTATATGTGGAATATTTTTAGCTGGTAATTTTTAACTTATTCTGCTTTACTTTTTAAGGTCCTCAAAGTTAATTAAATTACATTTGCAGAAATCACTGAACTTTATCTTTGTTAACTTTGAGAGGACATGTTGCTACATCAATATCTCTGATCACTTTTCCATCACTTACACAGACAGAGAGGATCCTGATCAACGCAGCTCCCATGATGGATCATCTGGATCTGAACGGAACCAGGCGCTCCTGCGAACAGGTCTATTCCTCCTGAGTCCTGGTGCCGGTCCTCTGCGTCTCTTGGAGTTTTCAGAACTCCGAGCAGCCGAAACCGAACGTTCCGGATCCACGAATCACTGATGGAGCATCACGCGTGTTACGTTTGGCTGTAATTTCATTTTTTCCGCTCCAGCGTCAGTCCGTCCGTCCGTCCGGAGCTATGGAAAGCAGGGAGTGCCATAACTTTTGGTTCAAGCCTGTTTTCACACACACATCACCCGAAATACTCTCTTCAGGAAGAAAATCTTCCAAAATTGTGTGTTTAATTCGTACGGCGGGGCCACCAAAAATAAATAAATGAATAAATAAAATAAAAAAATATATGAGAAAAAAGTCTTGAAAATAACAACTTTAAATCTAGTTAATTTACAAGATAAAGGTTGACGTGAGCACACAGTGCAGCAAGTGAACACAGCAGCAGACCGGACCGAATAAAAACATATTTGAACAGGTAAACTGAATGTTTATTGATAACGTTACACATATTTGGATTCAATTTACGACTTATTTGCAGTGGTTTGCAGGACCTCTGCAGCCCGTTGATGAAGCCATAGGTATCGCTGCAGCTGTCCACCTAAAATTCTTTCTTCCTCCACAAAATGGTAAATGGTGTAAACTTATATAGCGCTTTTTTACTTACAATGCCCAAAGTGCTTTACAGTCACAGACGCAGTCACACACACATTCACACACTGGTGGCGGCTCCACAAAAGAAAAAGATCTCTAAGTCTTTGTGAGGCTTCTGTCCGAAGAAGGCCCAGTTTTCTGCATTTTCAACGTTCTTATGTTAATACAACACACTATTTTCATTCTTTTTATTGTTTTGTGTTGAAACGAGACTTTACATTTGGAGGAAGGGGATGTATATGTAACACTATTTTCATTCCCCTTTGGTGTTTCTTGTGCGCATGTACTATCATAATACCAGAAAATTTTTCACTGACATTTTAAATCATATCAAACTTAAATGTTCATAAATCTTTCAATAACTGTCTGTGGGCCAAATCACTTTCCATAAAAGACAACAACAAAACAAGTCCAAAATATCAAAGAGAAACTGTTTAAAAAACAGTTAATTTTGCTTACGCTCATTAAAATTGACAATTGAGTGTTCTTAAACTGCACTGAAAAAGATGTGGGAAAATACTGTAATTAAATGTCTTCAAAGTTTAATAGAGTCCCAGAAAAAAACAAATGTAAGTAGATTAAGAAACAAAAACAGGTCTTGGCAGTTTTCCAATTAGCCATAGAAATAGCACAATGACAAAAGCATACAAAATTGGGAATAACAGGATTTAAAATATGGTGTAAACATTTTTTAGTTTGTTAGTTAAAATACATTGTCATACCAAATCATAGTTTGTAGAAATGGTGACTGTTTCTGATGTTTTCTTTAACTTATATCATCATTGTTTTTATTTGTAAGAATTGTTAGACACTGTTTTTATTATGAGACAAATTTGTTGCTCCAAATGTGCAGACCTTTGTCTGCAGCTAGAAGCAGCCGCTCCAAAACAAACCCAGATCTAACTTCATCTACTAGGGAATCCAAGGCTGCAGACATGCAGGTATGGGAGAAAACGAAATCCTTTAAGTGTGTGTGTGTCCCGAACAGCATAACTGTGATTTTCAGTGTGCAGATCGAATGTAACCATCTTTTGCTCTTTCCTTGCTGCAACCTCTAAAAGGCGAGTTTTTGACCATTTCAGTCTTATTGAATCTTTCTGTTTGTCTGAAAAAACTAATTTTGTGAACCTGGTCTAGAGGAGGTTCGAGTTTGTATGATCTGCTTATTTCTGCATTTTGTCGAAGTAATGATCAGAAGGATATAACAGAAGTTTTTCTTCTTCCCCAGAATATTCTGTTTGATATTGATGTTCTTACTTTTTTTAAGAGATGCATCAACTAGAACTCTGAAACTGCAGCTCCATCTTATGGTCACAGTGTTCACACACTCCTGACTGACCTTTGATTCCTATATCAGAAACGCTGAAGGTGTTTTATCAGACTTTGACGAATTAAACTGTATTTATTCTATTTATTTTATTCTGAAATTTCCCTATTGTGGGATTAATAAAGTCATCTATCTATTCAATAATTGTGTAGTTTATAAAACTACATAAACAATTTGTCTTTATAGTAGTTCTAGTTGAACAACATAACAATTCTTGTGTTGAAAAACAGTGATCTGTCCGTCTCAGGATCAGCTCCACTATAATTACAGTACGTGAACTCACCTATAAAGCTAAATAGGCCTTAGAAATATTAATGATTACCTGATGCTGATAAATCAGGTTAGATGGTGAAATGTTGGTATTTGTCATTCATGTATACTTTATTATTTCCTGTTTCTTCTGTAACTATTTATCACAAACTGATCCATGTATAAACACTTCATGTATAAATTATTACCACCAATATGTGATCGGCAATATAGATTTTTTGACAAGCACTTTAAATAAAGTTATTTTCAAAAACTAGGCGGACATGCGCACTAGGTCTTGTACGTGGTGCGTGCGCGTTCCCGTGATGCAGTGGTAAACATGGCAGCAGCCGCCGGATCAGGTAGTACAGCTTTCCCGCGCCCGTACTTTTGTCATTTTATTTATGAGACAATAGGGTTTGTTTTTTTTTCATCTTTTGCTATTTCTGTTTGGTCGTAGTGCTCACTAATGGTCGCCCAGTTTCCAGCGAAAGTGAAACGGGGTTAAGTTTTAGATTTCTGGGGTCAGAAAAGGATTTTGCGCTGATGATGTTAATGTTAGCTTGCAAGCGGCTCTGGGAAAGCAGACCTCCCCTTTCGTAGCTTTCTACTTCGTTTTCGGCGGATTCTGTGGCCGTAATGACTAGATGACGCGAAAACTTGTGCTTTTGTATGGCAGATGATGGTCCTTGGCCTGGGTTTGGGTGGCCGCAGCGGACGTGGGTGTCGCTTGGTAATTGTGGTTCAACCGGAGACGCAACATTCCTGGCAAAACTTACTGCTAAGTTCAACCTGCTGCGTCCAGCAGTGATGATGCGTTCACAGTTTAGGGCTAAAACATTCAGAATACGGCCCACAACCTCACACACGTGTGAAGATGTGTTTTTATTTTATTTTAAATGATATGCTATTTTATCAATTTGCATTACAGTCAGTTATTTATCATAACGCAATGTTTAGGATGTTAAACAAACGAGGTTCTGTCCATTCATGCTCCACCAATAATAGTATTATAATTTACATTGAATGTAGTTTATTTGTTTTTGTTATCCATCCATCATTTCTGGCTTGTTTCCTTTTGGCACGAATGGCGTACCGGGTAAAGTACTGGAGGTCTGTGCTCCACTAGGTCAGGGTTTTACAGACATTTTCAACTCGTCTCTAACCCAAGCCAGCATCCCACCTTGCCTGTCATCGGTAACATCATCCAGATCCCTAAAAAACCTCTCAGCCAACCGAACCGTAGCAGTGACCTGTTCAACCCCCACCCTAAACTTTAGGTTAAGAACTTAACCCCGGTTCTCTGAAACATGAGTGAGGTATCTCACTATGCGCGCAGGGGGCGTGTCCCATAGTGAGATACCGAAACGAATGTTGAAAGAGAACCCGCATCCGTTTGCATACAGGTCAAATAGATCCACAGATTATGCCATTGCCGTCACTCTGCACTCGGCCACCTGGAGCACCAGTACGACTAGACTACTATTCGTCAAACACAGCTCTAACAGGGACACTATCATCCCGGATATTCTGATCCCTAAATTGACCAACCTTGAGGTCCCACCCACCACCTTTCCAACAAATGGGCCCCAGCATGTGAAACCTGGCTCCTACCTCTCCTACACTCTCACCCTTACCACTGGCTCCCCCCAGGGCTGCGTTCTGAGTCCACTCCTCTACTCCCTCTACACATCGGCCTGATGAGGTCCTGCTTCTGGAAAAATGGTGCTCAGCCCAACCACCTGACACTTAACTTGTCCGAGACAAGCTCATCCTGGACTTCTTGAAATAGAGACCTGACCCTCCACCCCGTTCATAATTGGTCAACATGTTGAGGGAGTGAATTCCTTCAGAGTCCACATCACAGCAAACATCTCTTGGCCCAAGAACACAGCAGCAGGGGGATAGAGAAGACTCAGCAGTGGGTTCACTCTTTGAGGATACTGAGAAAAGAGAACTGCTAGTGACTTTTTACGGCCCAGCTTAGAGTCTTCTGACTTATGCCATAACAGTGTGGTACTGCAGAGGAAGAGAAAAATCTGTTGCAGAGGGTTGTGTGAACAGCAGAAAAGACCTCAATAAAGCTCAAAGCATCACCAAAGACAGTTTCCGTCCCAGACGTGGTCCTCTGGGAGGCAATACAGGTCACTATGAACAAGAACAGACTAAGAGACAGCTTCTAGCCCCGTTTAGCTGTCCATCTTTCTTAACTTATATGCGAATGTATGAAGGAAGCAAACTCGAGATACATATGTAAATAAACGTGTGTTTGCCAGATGGTTTCCTTTGTCAACCGGGTGCAGTTGCTCTGCAAATCATCGGTGGCTCACACACTTTCTGACGAAAAGGTAGTTTAACTGCTGCAGAACATCAGTCAGGACACAGCTCCAGTTCTGCTGCTGTTGGTGCTAAAGGTTCTGGAGACGATGACTGAATGTAACTGCGTACTGTCAAACTGAGACTTTCCTAGCCAATAATAGTACCCTGCTTTAGTACTGTGTCTGAAACCTAACCGCAGCCAACTAATCATGTTTATCAGGCCAGTCATTCAGCTGTAATCGTTCTCCGTACAGTTTTTATCATCTACATTAGTCAGATACTGAAATGTGTGGCTGCTAGGGGTGTGTATTGGCAAGAGTCTGGCGATACGATACGTATCCCGATACGCGCCCTGCGATACGATACGTATCCCGATATTTTACCGAATCCATTGCTTTGAGGTTCTGCAGAACTTTACCCCCTTTGCTAGCATGTTAGCAGATGCTAAGCGCATTAGCCTATTAGCTGCTGCCGTGCTTCATTGTCTATCTTATTTATCTGAACCGCTAAAAAGCACAGCAATCCATGTTTTCATATCTTACTGGCAGCAACATGGCTCAGAGTTTCTGTTTGGTATCCATTCCAAGTAAAAACTAAGTAGTTCATGTCTCATAACAACAGAACAAGCTGCCTCCGGTTGCGGTCTTCCTGTTGTCTTGTGCAGAGTAGAGCTGCTCAAAGAGGCTCCATGTTCTCTGCTGCCAACTAGCGGTCTGAGGGTGAAATGGACAACAAGAGTCAGACGCTGAAGGACGCTCAGAAATAATTAAATAAATATCTATCTGGCAGCATTTCGAATCGATATAAGTATTGCCAAATGACGTATTGCGATATATTGCCGAAACGATTTTTCCTTACACCCCTAGTGGCTGCTGTGGGAAGGGTAAGGTTGCTGACATGTTTGTGTCTCTTGAAGGCATCGCAGTTCCTCGCAACTTTCGGCTGCTGGAGGAACTGGAAGAAGGTCAGAAAGGGGGTGGAGACGGAATCGTAAGCTGGGGTCTGGAAAATGACGAGGACATGATGCTGAGCCACTGGAATGGAATGATCATCGGTCCCCCGAAGGTGAAGTCCACTCCCCAACACCCTAAAGCCCTCCTCTCCAGCGGGCCGGAGCTCTGCTCAGGGTTCTGGTAGTAGATTAGGAGAAATTCCAGTGAAGTGAAAAGTGGTATGTAGACAGCTGAACCACAGATGGAATGGGCCAAACACACTGGTCAGGACAGACAGAGCTGGCATGTTTGCAGTCATGAAGACTCTTTTGTGTCTACAGGTCTGAAGGTTGGGTCACATTTTTTGCCCGACCGTCTGACGTTGTCTGGATTAAAAAGAGACGCCCACTTTTTCACATTCGGTGTCTTGCAAATGTGGTTCAAAAAATCCAACATATTATCTGTGAGTTCAGGGCATTTTTTTTATTAGGTCCATAATCTGCTGTGTTACTCAGTTGCTGAGTCATCCACCAACTTCATACCTGCACTAGGTGTCTCCACACCCAACCTTTTTTTCATTATGATTCAAGAAAACTGCACAACAGTGAAACCTGTTTAACAGAAAACAAAACGGATTTCCATAGTTCTATTTTTGATCAAAGATTTTTCACATTTCTGTATTCTGGCCAAGGCAACGTCAGCCAATGAATCCTGTGATCATCACTTCACAAGTGGAGTTTGATCTTTATGAATGGAATTGCTCTGCTAATGGGTTGTAGACATTAGAGGAAGTTCATTCATTAAGATGAAGTTGTGTAAAGAGCACACATGGACCCTCGATCTGTCTAATTTTGATTTCAAGACAAAAACCTTTGGATTCGGGCTTTGAGGAAGTTCAACCCTAAATGTTTAAAAGAGTAAATGTGCTGGAGAACTATGATGATACTTTCCTGTTTTTTGTATCAGTGCCACTAAGTCCACATTTGTTCTTTGTCTTATTCTATTGTCTGGTGCTATGAACGGTTTTCAGGCAAAGACGATGCATTTTAATTTTCCTTCAGCAGATTTAAAGGAAAAGAAAATCTACCAAAGCTGAACAAGCTTCCCTATGATGTTCATGTTGTCATTTCCTGACTTGCAGACGGTTTATGAAGGCAGAATGTACAGCCTGAAGATCGACTGTGGCTCCCGGTACCCAGAACATCCACCTCACGTCCGCTTCATCAACAAGATCAACATGACTGGTGTGAACAGTTCAACCGGAGTGGTGAGAGTCCTTTCTTACTCGCAGAACCCGTGGGCTTACTGGTTCCACCGAGTCTGGGTCAATCCCAACTATCAGGCTGATTCATTTTACCGTACATCCGGATTGGTCTTTTTATTAACCAATGGTCTGATATTAAACTGTTAGTTTTTTCTCAGGTGCAGCCGTGCCGCTCTGTTTCCAGCGTTGTCACATTGTCTCACACTGTAGACCATCCTTTTACCTTATCACCCTCCACCACCTTTTATTCAGACATCTCCACTCATCATGGACTAGGCCTGCACAATATACCGCAAATTTATCGTTATCGCGACATTAAGCTGTGCAATATGCATACCGCAAAAGACGGCGAAAATCGCAATAAATGGTTACCTTAAATGTGCTAAAACAATCTCATGGCAGCTTGAAATATTGAACAAATGAAATAAATTCCTTTATGCAGTTAACCAATCGGAAGGACCCGTTTACGGTTTTGATCAATCAGATGAGCCCTTTTATGTTTGATGTTTACCTCCTACGTCGACAAGGGTCATTTGGAGTATAATTTTTAAACTGTTGCAGTGAAATGGAAATTATGTTTTTGGTTGTTTTGCTATTTGTTTATATTCCGCGAATTTTATCGTTATCGCAATATTAATTACCAATATCGCATATGGCGAGTTTTCCTCATATCGTGCAGCCCTATCATGGACCAACATATCGTTTTATATGTATACTGTTGTTTAATTGATTAGCAAGATTCCATCTGAATTGTTTCACCCAGTGGTGAAACCACAGTAAAGCTCCTTGACATCCATGACACCTTCCAGTCTGCAGTAGTGCAGTGTCAGTGTATCCTGGCCCAGGCAAACGTCTTTGTTTGTTCCAACATTTTTGCAATGGCTTTCTTGCTGTATTTTGTCCCGTTAACTCCTCAAGATTTTCACTCTTCACAGTTCTAACTTGAGACTGGAGGTTCATCTTTGTTTCTGTTCCTTCTTTTGGCTTCATGGTTTTAACGTCTTCCTAAAGCATGGACGCCACACATTTCTACGCAACAACACTTAGCAAAGTCACCTGACGTGGTAAATAACCATGTTGCTTCTCTGTCCGTCTTTTATATTTTATTGACAAAATCCTGAACAATAAAACATCTATAAATCACATCAACGTGAAACAATGGGTCTACGCCCTCTAGTGTTCACACTATCTGTAGGTTTATGATTGAAACAGCTGATAACAAATATGAGTTTGATGGAAGTTACCATAATAGAAATAAATTAATAGAAAAAAAGGTATTTCATCTTAAAAATCATAAAATTTGGTGCTTTCACTGTCCTTAAATGTGTTTTCTGCCTGTAGTGCAGCTGTTAGAAACATGTTTTCTGATGCAGTTGTGACTTTGGGTCTCAATCTCTTCCTGTCAGGGTTTTATATCCAGTTTCTGAGAACCTTTGATGGTGAAAGAAACTTCATTCATTGACACCTTGATTTTCGTTTTCTTCCCTTGTTAGTTGTTCTTTTTTGTCTTTTTTGACACAACACAGCAGTGCAATACCACAGTGTGTTCCAGCTTGACAGCTTTAATGCAGCTGGAGAAGAAACGTTGGAACACCTACAGCACAGGTGTCAAACTCCAGGCCTCAATGGTCCATGTCCCTCACATTTTCCATCTAATCTGCCATTGAAGCTCCAAACCTGCAAAACACGCCTGATTCAGGGAATCGGCAGCAGGTTGGCCTGGATTTGTCATAAAACCAGCAGGATGTTGAGCATTGAGACCTGGAGTCGGACACCCCTGACCTAAATGTGTAACACTTCACTGGACTTTCATTTTGGTCTACTTAGCAACTCTTTCTCTCTCAAAATCCAGATTGTAGTCATTTTATATTTATTTAATGTTTCCTTTTTATCTTTTAAACGATTTTGCAGAATTTCATTTCTTTGATTATGAAGGTTGTTCTAATTGAAGTTGGTCTTTTTTAAAAACATTTTTATCAACATATTAGCTTGTTTAGTATTAGTATTGTTTCATAATCAGAATCCTTTTATTGTCATTGTCCATGGTGATACAATGAAATTGCAGCAGCCTTGGAGTGGTGAAGAAAATAAAATAGAATCGAATAAAATAAAAATACTGTAACTCACATGTCTAAACAAAAATGTACAATATGTACAGAAACTATAGAATAGAATGAATTGAGTTTGCATGAGCGCAGCAAAGTAGATTTTGTGTGTGTTTGAAATGTAACATCAATTCTAGCACAAATTTCAATAACTTTCACTGGTTATTCTGTGTAGCTCTGATTCTAAAAGGGATTACTGCAAGAAATGGAGCGCATCTGTAAAGCCTCGTTTCCACTAAGCGGTTGGTACGCTCCAGTTTAGAATGGTCCAGGCAATTCAAGTGAGCGTTTCCACTCAAAGTTGGACCGTGCGGAGTGAAGCTAACAACAACTGTGGAGGTCATCCAGCAGCAGCCCCTGGCTTCTGGTACTTCGTACATACAAAGCATTAAATGTTGTTAGACAGAAGATTGCGGACGGCGAAGACAAATACAGCTGCTTTTCTTGGCGCTTTCTTTTATCATTATGACCTTCAGCCAATCAATGGGTTTCAACAGTAGCTCCGCCCTAACCAGTCCGTTCCATTTTTCCATGGACCTACAACCAATAGGGGGCCCAAAAATGGTATGGTTCGGTCCGGCTTAATGGGTCTATTTTTATAATTGAAATGCTCAAAATACCGGACCGAACCATACCATTCAGTGGAAACGAGGCTCAAGTGTGCAATGATTGAGGGAATAACAACCATGAGCACCTCCTCACCGCAGGTTTGTTTGTCTTCAGGTGGACCTGAAGTCCGTGCC
The DNA here is from genome assembly GCA_037389245.1 of Oryzias sinensis. Lineage (NCBI taxonomy): Eukaryota > Metazoa > Chordata > Actinopteri > Beloniformes > Adrianichthyidae > Oryzias > Oryzias sinensis. The sequence continues at coordinate 19,445,361 of CM074493.1, forward strand.
GTCTCTGTCTCGGTGGAAGAACTCCAACAACATCAAGATGGTGCTGCTGGAGCTGCGGCAGCACATGATGTTGAAGGAGAACAGCCGTCTGTCGCAGCCGCCAGAAGGCCAGGTGTTTCGCAACTGAGGCTCCTGCTGCTCCCCAGCAACCCCGCCTTTGCCTGTCACACGTGCGCACCCCCACCACCGACCTCCATCCCTTTCTTTTTGAGGAGGGGCAATGCGGAGGAGCCTCCTCCATCCTTCCTTCCTGCGTGGAGGCTTCATTTTGACCAAACTTGACCATCAAGACCCCCCCCCCCTTTCTGTGACGTCTGTGTTCTGCTGTAGATCATGAAATGAGTGAATGGATGCAGCTGCCAAATCTTCACATCAGATCAAGCTTTACATTTCCAGAAGGGTTAAAGGTTGTTTTTATTTCCCCACTAATGTCAGGATTCTTAAAAAAGAATAAACAAATCTCCACCCATTGACCTGACATCTCCACATTATTGATCTCCCTCCCTCCATACTGAGTTTGACCCCCGCATGTCCACTTCAGAGGAAGAAACGATGCTGAAATGCGGTGTTTGTATCGGCAGAACCATGGTGCCTCGTTCTTTCCCGTCTCTGTGCCATCAGTGCGCTGCTGGGGGGCAGTTTCTGTTCTCTGTTTTGGGATCACCACTGTGTTCTGATGTGTGTGCAGAAGGGGGCGCTGTGACTCCTGTTTACTGTTTGTAGTTCCTCTCTTTGGTCTGGGCTGCCTGTGTTTCTGTACGCCTCTGGGTGTTTATTTTCTAACTGGGTGAATCTTATCAGGGTGGCGGTGTCCTGTCGCACGGTTTCATTTGAATTAAACATTATTACTTTTGCACAAATGTCTCATTATTGGCAGTGGAGAAATATTAGGATTTCACCTGAAAAAAATCAATTTTTCCCTCTTTTATGTCAGAAAATGAATCCATACATTAATAAGATCAACATCAGACTTCATAAAAACTCTTGTGTTATTGTTCTTCAAGGTGCATGTTGAAGGATGCCTGACGATGATAGCGCGCACATTTTTACCTGGATGAGTACATGAATCTTCATGATGAATCTCATTCAAAACCCTAAACTGACTCCTGCTTGTTCTGCAGGAGTGCTGGAGTAAACTGGACATGAAGGTTCCTCATGTCCTTCAACAGATCTAGACTAAATATTTCGGGTTTCACACTAAATTTCAGCCACAAGAAACAAACGTTGCAGAGAATTTCATCACCCAGGAACATGTGACACAAGAAGAAAACTTTAAACACCATGAATGAATCTTAAGTCTCTGCAAAATAAGCATTTAAACTACATTAAATGATTTTTTTAGTTCATGAAACTTCTCCTTAGTCCAACACCAAAAACGTCAGTTAAAAGTTATAAAACTTTATTTTTTTAATAGCTCACTACTTAAAAAGAAAAAGCACTGAAAAAGCAGAAACATTAAGGCACAATACGTTATGTCCATCAATTAATGTCAGAAAAATTCACTTAAAAAAGTAAAACTATTCAAAGAAACATTAAGAGACATAAAACAATGATTTTAAATTGGTGTTTTATCGTATGAATAAACAAATGAAAGGGTCCTGACAAATGTGTTGCAGTATTTTCTGAATCACGTGACCCTTCCATAAAAAATGTGACCATTTAAACAGGCAGACTAACTGATCACAGGGTCGAAGACATCAGTGATGCTGATTGGAGGATCGACTTTTGTTACGGCTGCATATCCCTCTTACTTCTTTTCAGGATGAGCAAACATTTTGTTCTGACCTGTTTCATTACCCTCCTTTTTTAAATGATCCTTTTCTCAATAAAAACAATAAGACAGCACCCAAAATACGGGAGACTGGGCTTAGTGGCAGAAACTCTGAATTTTGAATAAAATTCTGAAGAAAAGGAGAAAGAAAAAATGACATCATGAGGAGGAAATATGAACTTAAAGAGTGTATCAACACGAACAGAAACAGCACTTTTCTGAACCAACAACTTTTCATGATAGGCAAAACTGTAAACGGGAAACTGAGATAACAGAACATTTAATACTGGAATCTTTTAAAAGTGGTATATTTAAAGTTTATTTTATTAAGTTTACTTGAGTATAAGTACTTGTAGAGCAAGTCTACTACAGACTTAGAGAGACTTACAGAGATATATATGTGTATATGTAGTATACACCTCTATTTAGAATAAATTGTAACATTATAAGTTGATAATATATAGATAGTATATAAAAATACAACAGAGAATATTCAAGGGCAAATGGGTTCACTGAAGGTAAGCTGGAATATACACAGTACCACAGCTGCTTAAGGATTTTAATTAGGTTGGAACAGAAAGTTTGGTAAGGAGACTTTTGGTGATGTGGTACTAGAAAAAGAGTTGGAGTTGGAAAGAAACACCACCCTAACCCTCACACCAGACTGGGTGGTGACGGAACCACAAAGCTGTTTGCCAACCGCCAGTAAATCACAGAAGAAGAAACTGAAAAATAATTGTAACCTGGACGAGGTGTGAAGCAAAAGAAGCATCAGCTTGATCCATGAAAACTCAACCAGATGGACACCAATCCTCAACTCACATTGTTTACATTTAAAAAGTTCTAAAACATTCAATGTCTAATTTGTATCCATCCATCTTTTAAACCCACAGATTCCCTTTTGGGGTCACAGGGATGCTGGAGCCCATCACAGCTTCTGTTAGGGTGAAGGTGGGGTACACCCTGGATGGGTGTCAGTCTGTCACTGTGCCACACAACCACATACACACAACCACATACACACCAAAGGACAATTTAAAATCTTCCACAAAAAAACAACAACATACAAAGCATGTTTTTGGACTGGGAGAGGAAGCTAGAGTGCCTGGAGAAAATCCATGCATGCACGGTAAGAACATGCAAACTCCAGAACGGACCCAGCTAGGATTTGAACCATGACCTTCTCACTGTGGCGTGAGAGTCCAAACATTAGACCACTGTGCAGCCCTGTATCTGATTTCATTGGTAGATTTTCAGATGAGCTTAATTTATTACTACTTTTTCTGAGTCAAAGATTGAAACCATGTGTAGCCACACGGGGCCCAAGTCTGGGTCTTCCTGTGCTGGTCCCCAGCCCAGGCAGAATACACTATACAGGGTTGAGTCAGCAAGGGTGTCCGGCGCCAAACCACCTGTGCAAATCAGTAAAAGCTGATTTGCTGTGGCGCCCCCCCTGGAAGTTTGTGAAGAGACTTAAGGTTACCTGAGGGATACAGATCTGTCACTGTTTGTTATGACGATAAAAATTTGAAAAGTGTGGGAGGGGAGGGCAGACTGGATTCAACTTTTTGCCTTCACCACAGCCCCTCTGCTCAGTGTGAATGGGGAGGATAAATGGCTTCTTTCAGGAGGGTGAGGGCTTGGTGCCCCCCGCTCCTAAACAGGCCCCGTCATTCACACCCTTCTCAGCACTTTTCTAAAAGTTTCTTCTCTTTGCCACCCTCCACCCCCCTCCTTCGCAGTCCTGTCAATACAGGCGTTTTCCCAGAATCATCATCAGTCCACACAAACAGACCTCAGTCAGATGCCGACCCACCCTCCCCCGTCCCACCCCAGCATGAAAACCTGCTTTATGCGTGAATTGCGTTGCTTCCACACAGACGGCTTCATTCAGACATTTTCGAATCTGCATGTGAACTTCTGGAATTGAAAGTGACGCTGGAGCAATGACCCCACTCCATCCCCTCCCACCCACCCCCACACACACCCTACCCATGCACAGAGACACACCACACTAAAATAGGAGAACTCACACACACTTGTTCCGATTTACTTTTTGATTTTATCTCTTTCTCGTCACTGGATCATCTGTTTGTCTGCTACACAGAGTCCATGCAGCTTTACAGGAAACCTCCTTATCTTCCCCTCCGTCAGAAATGAATGTGAGAATGTTGCATCTTCATTGTGGTGATTTGATGAATATCTGGTCAGAGATGGATGCTCTTAATACAGGAACATTTCAGCTGGAGTACAGAGATGTGTTTGAAGAACTTCCTGCTGAACTCAGGCCACTCCCCGACAAAACACTTACAAAAGTTCTTTTTTTAGACATCCCTCAATCATCAAATTCTTAGTCAAATATTCACAAAAGGTGAAGCTGGTCAAATTAATCATTAGTAAGGAAACATCTGACTTCATCCAGCATTAAAAATAATCATTTTTTTAAAGAAATCATAGATATGTGAAAAAATTGACACGATTTGTTTGGAAAATCAACAAGAGCACATTTACATGAAAATATTGTGTAAAGTAACCAAAACTTATTTTTATCCAAATAAGAAAAAAAAACAGACATTGCTTCCTTTTGGTTTTGTAGTTTTATTTTCAGAGATTTTAAGAGACCTGAATGTTTAGGCTGCCTAACCAGAAACAGAAATTGTGAAAAAAAGTGAATGGTGACCTTCAGACTGTTCTAGTTTTAGACTGAAGAAGATAAAACACACTGAAAGACATGGAAATAGTTCAAACTGGCATCAGAGCTACTTTAAGCATCTAAAGTTTTGTGAATAAACTCATCTTTAATCAACAACAGAAGCTTCTTTCAGAGACACACAAACTAAATGATGCAACTTCAACTCAGTTTAACTTGTTTATTTCCAAAGACGACTACAACTGAATCAAAAATTTGACAAAGTAGGTCTGACTGTCAAACTTAGGACATGAGACTTCACTAACTTGCAACCAAAGACTTGACTTTAAATTAGGACCAAATACCTGAGGCTTCATTTAAACATGTCTCCTCAAAATTTTGCATAAAGTAGTTAGATATGTGTAAACGTTGATGTTAATAAAAAATAAAAATGTGTAAAAACTCCAATCATTTTTACACATTTTAAAATTGATTTAGAACGCTAAGTAGAACACTAAAAGGTTTTCCATTGAAGCATTAGAGACGTTTAACAGCAAAAGAATAAAAATACTAAACTGTAAAGGACAACATAAACAGACATAACATCACATTTGTACTCTGACCTGTTCATTTTTGTGACTACCGGTATTTAAAAAGTCATTCATGAACATGATGGAACAGAAATGACTGAACACATTTTCCAGTAAGTAAATATGCTATGATGCAACAAATGATGCAACAAATGACTAACAACTATAAATATGAAGGAGTGACAGTCTGCAAGGTGCAATAAAAAGCAGCTTTGAATGAAAACATACATTTACATGTTTAGATTAGTTTCCTTTCAATTAAAATTTGTGAAGGTAAATCAAGGTAAGATGATACCTTTGTCCATTTATCAAACTGTTCTCTTTGCTGATTATTAGAATAGAATAGAATAGAATAGAATAGAATAGAATAGAATAGAATAGAATAGAATAGAATAGAATAGAATAGAATGCCCTGATGGTCTGGAGGCCTGTTCAGTGCATCCCTTTCTTTCTCTTCCAAGGCAGCTGGGATGGGTTACGTCACCTTCACGCCTTTAACGTTGTAACCTGTACAGTGACATTTAAAATGTCTAACTCAGTCCATGTAAGAAATATTTAAAATTGAAAATTAATGGTATTTTGTACATAAAATAAACAGATTAGGTTTCAAGATACTGAGAGGTTTTTATGAGGTATGTAAAAATGAGTTAAACCCTGAAAATATAATGCACATGGATTTTTATACGAGGATTAAAATTTAAGCGATGAATAAATAAATAAAGGCAACAATTTATGAAGAATAAAGGTTTAAAATTAAAAACTGTTTTTTCTAGCTTAGCTGTTTCTGTGTTTATTGAGTATTTTTATGTAGTATAATAATTAATCTCTTCTTAATCTTCTTAGAGACCTATCAAGCGGTGAATTTGGAGTGAATTAATCGGTTAATCTGTCTGACACTAAAATCCAACAAACAAAATTAATCATCCGATTCTGTTCAAATATACTTTACTGACCCTGATGTGTGAGTTAACTATCAGAGGGATCTGGGCGTGAAAAGGATGAATCATAACTGAGCTCAGAAGGGGCTGATGGAGCATGACTGAACACTCAGCCAAGAAACCTGACTGTATCCCTGATTGTATCTTTGCTCCTCTGTAATCTGGAACTTTGTGTTTTGGAGGAAATTGATGAACCTTCAGGTTCAGACCGTGTCTTGATGCATTTCTACTGCTGGCCTGCAGGGGTCTCTAAGGCACGTGTCAGTTTGTTAACCATTGTGTGACGTTCAGAAGCTAATGGAAATATTTCAAATCACCACAACAGGTGAGCTTTGACGCTGTGATGTTTTTTATTAGGACGAGAGATAAAATCCACACATTTCTACGGATTTTAAATAATTTCAAGCTCTTAAATGTAAACTGGAAATGAGAAGAAAAATATAACTTTAAGGAACAACAGGTATTGGTTTTACTTCTCAGATTACATTTTCAGGCTTGGGGTAGAAAATGCGACTTTATACACACGCACAGATGAAGACAACAATGAACCTATACAGATTTTTATTTTTATTTTTATAATACATTTCAACAACAATTAAAAAAATCTGAAAAGAAACACAGCATTGATTTGCAGATTTACGGTCAGAAGAGAATATATTACTATGGGTTTTGGACCATCTTGGTTTCACACATTTTCTGTCAATAACTCGGCTGTGAATTTCAGAAAATCGTAGACTTTTGGTTTCAGATCCCGTTAAACATATTTTAGATTGTCAGTACTTGCATTCGTTATGTAGAGTTTGTGTAAAATCCGGGGCACGTGTGAACGCAGCACGTTTGGGTCAGGCCCCTTTTTGTCGCCACGGGGAGCGGGGCGCGCGGTGTCTCAATACAACCGCGGCTGCTGCGCTTCTTTACGGACGCACGCGGGGTCACAGAGCTGTTCACGGTGACCGGACCTGTGGAACTTCACCGAGCGGCTCTCCCGGAGGTTTAGCTGGGTTCTGTTCGTGGGGTTGTGAAAGTTTAACTGTAGGGTGGAAACGTTTAAGTTTTCAGGAGCAGAGTTGGAGAGGCGGCGGGGTTTGTTTGGTCGAACCTCGAGGAGTAAAGTTCCCCAGTCTGGGGGTCATTCATCTGAGGAGAAAGTACCGAAGTAGCGGGAACCGAACGGTGAGTTTCAGCCCTCGGGTGTTTTTTTTAATAACTGTCTGCTGGCATTGGACAGGGAAAACTCCAGCGAGCGGGTTTTCCCACTTGTTCCCATTCTGAGCTTTGACCGACCTGCCGGAGAGAAGCTGGTAGCTGCTTCAGCTTGTGAACCTATCAGCCCCCCTGCTCCGTTTTCATCACCGTATCGATCCCTGTCGGAAAGCAGACGACCGCCTTGTCCCGGGTCGAAGTGACCCGCCACCATGGACCTAACCAGTTAGGAGCAGAACCTGGTTTCTCCAAGCTTGTAAAGTCGTTTTGTCATCATTCACAAGAGCGGAACCGTAGTGATGGTGGACTCACTGAGACCTGTGATACCCCAGCAGCACAGATGAATTTTGTTTTATCAGTCCTCTAACTTTTGGTCCTTCTAGTTTGATGATAAGTTTGAGAAAATTAAAGTGACATAAAATTACCCCAAAGATTTTCTATGGAAGACGCAGACAAACCTTTTAAAATAATCAAAACAGGTGTGGGATTTAACCAATTCAAAAACAACTTTATTTAAATCTGAAGGCACTGGATCAATCAATGTTTTCCTTTTTTGTTAGTGAAGCACATCTAAACAGTGATTAAGGAGGAAAATTAGCTTTTTCTAAAATATACAAACACCAGTAATACGATTAAGATTTATCTACCTCTAATATGGCATAAAAATGATAACATTTTTTTCCCTTTTTGTGTTGTCTAAAAGTAAATCAATACGTTTGTTGCAATGAAAAATGTGTTGTTGTTTTTTTTACCTGGTTAGTATTTATACAAATATGTGTGCCTGTTTTAGACTAATTATCATTCAAAGGCTTTTTCCTTTTCTTTTCATCCCAAAAAAGGGTTTTTCAGGTATCCTTCTAGGGACAATGACTTTACTTCTTCCATTCATGTGCATCATATTTCCAGTTTTTCATGCCTTCAGGTGTATGATGAAGTCTGTTGTAGGGCTGGGTTTCACCGCCAAGCTACAGAATCTCTTCCATTTTCAAATTTACCATTTGATTTGTTTACTGATTCAACAAGATTTTATTTGGTTGAGGAATTCCTACATTAAAGCTCAACAGTCTGTTTACATTAGAAAAATGCAAGAAATTGCTTCAAACTTTTTTGAATGGACATTTTCTCACTTAATTCAATTAAATATGTTATTTTTTCTCTCTAACCCTGTCGTACTATGTATAGTCTGCTGCGGTTCTTGTACTTACTTTAAATCCTCCTGAAGTGTTACTTTGTTATTCCCACATAAAGAGTACGGTACATAAGTTTTCTTGTCGTTCTTCCACAATGTTTTCCTATTGCAGAAGAAAATATTCCAATAATAGAGGGCTTTAAAATAATTATTTTATGTATTTGAATTGTAGTTTTTTATATGTCAATTTTGACCACAGAGCAAAGTTTGAGTTGAGACTAGTTTCACACGGAGTACTGATTGTAGATATGTTTTGTTTTTACAGTTAACATTTATTTGGCATCACTGGAATAACAAAAGTAGTCATTGTGGATAAACAAAACTTGAATTCTTGGATAAATGAATGCAGTCTCCATTTTATTTTTAGAAGAAATAATGTTTTAAAAATGTATGTTTTTTTGTTTTACCTTGGAATAACTGACTCTTTGTAATGTATGTTTATTCTAGCTGTTAGATGTATGAATAGCTTGCTGTAGCGTGCAAATGTGGAGGGGCTTAACTTTCATCTTTCATTGCTTGGAGGCACAAACTAAGCCGCTGTGTTCAGTCTGTGGGGTGAGGTGTGGCCACAGCATTATGGGTTTCGAGTGATTAACTTACATCTACATCAGTGAAACAGATTTATAGTCCCAGCTTTGTGCTGTAGCGTCATTGAAAAGTTCAACATTCCTGTTAAGTCAGGATGAACTTCACCCTGATTTATCTCTGCTTAATGAAGGCTGTCAGGTGGATGGGAAGGAGGATATTTTTGCTTTTTTTTTAAATATATTTTCAAACCATGCAAGGATGTAGATTTCACTTCTAACTCTCATTAACAGCTCTTTGATTATCTCTGTATGTTCGAGTGAAACTTAAAGACTCACTCCAGTGATGTTTGTTTTGGGTGTTTTTAACATGTTCTTGTTGTTGCATGTTTCTCATGATGGAGGACATGTACAAAGAATATTAAGCTCAAAATTGCATTTCTGAGTATTTCTTTATTTAAACCGTTGTGAATCAGGAGCATGTTGTGAATCAGGAGCAGACGAGAAAATGCCATTTGAAAAAGCTCGTATTTGTGATGTAAGCTCCCTGCTCTTCAGAAAGGCTCTACTCTGATGCATCCAAATACAGACGACTAGATCCGTGTGCGTCTTCGTTTTCCTTTTCTGAGCTGCCATCTGGCTCAAAACTGTACGGGCTGGATAGCTCCAATGTTGCTCACCATTTTTGATGCACCGAGAATGTTGGTTTTGGGTCTGAGGCATTGTAAGCTAAAGGGAACATCATGTTACCTTACAGGAAACATTTGTGTAAGTCAAGTATCTGTTGCCTTTGGCTGAAGGGCTGGTCCCTGTGGTGAATGTGGTTGCATTGTCTTCTTACCTGGCTGTGTGTGTGTGGATGGGGGGGGGTATATCTAACTTTTTACTTATTTTTCTGGTGTCAATGGATGCCGGTTGGTTGCCTCATGGGAGAAATGTCATTAAGTGTTTAGATGCAATTCAGCAGCCAGCAGGTCTCTACACCTCCAATACCTTCCAAGAACAGCCAACCTTCATCCAGCTGCTCTTTTTATTTGAAAGTTGTGCGTTAAGAAAGGGAATTCCCCTTCAGGAATCTTCCTGATGGAAGGTCTCTATTTTGCATAATGTCTGGTAAACATAGCTGATGCTTATTAAAAGTCTGTTTGCTTAATCATGTGCAAAAGTTATCGTGTCTGCATCTCGCCCACGAAAACAAACAACTTTTTTGCAAAGATGGATGTGCATACTGTGCAGATAAAATGAAAGCGTTTTTACCAAACACCGCTAGCTCTGCAGAGAAAGTGGGGGTTTGTGTTAGCCTGGGGTTGCTACTGGTACTGCAGACTCTTCTTGGAAGGGGCTGTTCTCACTGGTATGCATCAGCTCACAACCTGCTTGTTTCACTGGGTGGGTGGCTGGGTGGGGGGGTGCTCAGAGAGTAGGTTTCTAGAGGAATACTCAGAAATGTGTGAACAGATCAAAATAGCACTTTGGGGTTTTCGCTTCTTTAGGAATGAACATTATAATACACTTAAAAGCTAAAAAAAAACCCGATTTAGCATAGTATTGGCCTTTTAAATCCGCTATAATGTGGAGGGGAACTATTTACACAGAGCAGCAGGGAGTTTAAATGGGGAGTGGAGATTGGGGTACTTTGCATGTTAGATATCTGTTAGATGTTGCAGCATGAAGACATGAAGACCCTGCCCTTTTAGCTATTTACACCACTGAAGCTTACCTGTATTACAAACATTTGCAGAGTGTTCTCAGCAAAAAGCCTCAACGGAGATCTCGGGAACCAAGGAGTTAGCAGAAAACCTGATAGAGAAGAGGGCGGTCCAAAATCAGCTGATAGGAAAAAACTAACCCAGTAAGACACAAGTTTATTTATCGATCACTATACTATACTATACTATACTATACTATACTATACTATACTATACTATACTATACTATACTTCGCCATCTTCTGCTTCATAAGCCAGACTTTTACAGCGGTTACCAAGAAGCAAATCCAGCATTGATCCCACAGTTTGATACACCAGGATATTTTTACACTATACAAAGAAGACATATTTGGATGATTAGCCTCAACAGGTGTTTAAATTGTTTTTTTTTAAACCAAATTTGACTAAAACTAAACCTTCGACCATACATAGATTCAATTTTATTTTATTTGCAAGTTAAACGATGTCCTGCTTTGTTCAGATCTGATTTGGCTTTTCTTACATCCTAAATTAAAACTGTAACGATTAGATGTATTATACTACACTTTTGACTCGTTATTGTTTCAGTAAAGACAAAAATGTCTTTGTGAAAGGATTGAAGTCAAATTTTGGGGGAGATAATCAACACAGTCGGGTAGAAAGCCCCAGATTAGTACTTAATTTTTTATTTAAATGTGTCTGTGGGCTTTTAACAGATTAAAATCCTCTCTCTTATCAAAAAGAAGCAATTATCAGCCCTGAACATATAAATATTTAAATGCCGTGAAGCCAAATCTGAGGCTGTTGAAGCTAAAATTCAAGATTGTCTCCTTGTTTGTAGTTAAGATCGCTGCAAGTTTGTATTTTGTCTATGACTTTTCAAAGCAAACTGCAGTTGGTGTCTGCCTGCAGCAGAGACGGGTATTAATTCATAATCTGTCATAATTCAGAGGATTAGTGCTCATATGGACGAACATCAGATTCATTTATTTAATCGCAGCAGGTGGAGGGTTTGTCAAAGACATGATTTTAATAGATGGAAATAAATCACATTTTATAAGTCTAGAAAAAGAGGTCTAAAATTTGCCCCAAATACAACAGAGCATAATTCACTGTGAATGCCATTATTTACTTTCTTTTTTAACTTTTTAAATAAAAGATAAAATTCAAAGTACATCCTCTTGTGTGGCAGGTGTGAAACCTCGCCTGAACCCTGGTCCTCTGTAGAATAAGCGTCTCTGCTTACCTGCACATGAACTCTGGTACGGTTTACTTCAGAGTGAATACAGAGAGACTTTTCACAGACCAAAGAGAGTAAAGAAAACTCAAGGAAGCAAATGACGCCCACAGTGTGAATCCGAAAAAGCAGGAGTTTGAAATGAGGTCCATGTGCTTTTTATGTCATTAAGTGACACTAGCTTGTTTTCTTTATATTGCGTTTATTGTTTTCAAAGAAATAAAACCTTTGTGTAGCTTAGAATAGCTTGTTTTGGACAGTAGCGTCCCCCAAATGAACACGTGTTGGAACTGCATGAATTTTTTTCAGGAGGTTTTTCTTTGCTTTTGGATCTTCCTTGGGAGTGCTGTGAGGGAGAAAAAAACAGATGAAGGGGGTTTTCTTATTATCACAGAGGAAGATACCCTTAAAGAATATCCTGATCTGAATGAATCCACATGAAAGCGATGACAACCTTTTGTGAATTGTTTCCAGGAACACTTTTAGGTTTTAAAAAGGCCTGAAACTCCTGCTGAGGACAGCAGCACCAACACAATCAGTTAGACATTGGGCTGGGGGCGCGCTCCTCTTCTGCCTTTGCCTTTGCGCCTGGGACTTTGGAGACCCTGCTTCCCGTTTACCATGGAGCAGATCTGCTGCTAAGACGACCTTTGATTGATTGTTGTTCTTCTGCTGGGCTTGAGCACCTGAATGCAGCTGAAGGTGGACACATGCCAACTAATATAAGCCATGCTCCAGTTGCTGCTAATTACATTTTCAAGCAGACACAAAGGCTAAGCCGCGTGCCAGACAGGATGAAGGCCCTGAGTTTTTTTGCTCGTCATCTGTGCTATAGGGTTTAAAAATCCCATAGCCTTCATTTGATGTGCAGTCTGATGCATATTCAACCATGCAGTTCAGGAATGCACAACTGTTGAAATGACGCTGCATAAGTGAATCATTGACTTATTGCAGCGTGTTGGTGATTGGGTTCAGACTAGAGTGTGTGTTTGTGTATCTTCATTATTGCCTCATGAATGAAGCAGGTGTGTTTGCATAAGGTCGCAGTTGAAGAAATGATGCGGTCTACCCAGAATCCTTTGCTCTGTGAGCATGAACCGCACTGTGAGGAGTACAAAGGCCTTTTTTTCGGACTCCCACCATTAACACGTATGTAATGTGCATGTCAGTCTTTTGAGGGATTTACGTGGAGCTCTGGCAAAATTCCAGAGTGCGTCAGAACCAACCCACTCATGGATCTGGAATTGGAGCATCACTTCATGGTAACACTGACGTCACAGCCATGTGACCTTTCATTGACCAGTCAACTCGAAATGAAAACACGGTGTTAATGATTTAGTTCACTCTTATGACGGTCATTAAAATGAGAGGCACAACAGAGCAGCTAGATGATTAAAATAAACTTATTTTGAAAGAGAAAACATGAAGGAAGAGTGTGAATTACAAAATAAACTATTGATCAAAGCCATTGATATTGGGTTGATGCATGTTGAGGGTTGTCCACAGACTGAAAGACGGCGGTAGTCATTAACAATATTCTTAAAGCAACAGACTCGTAAGATGTCTGCATAAAATATACCCGTGTCTACAGAAAGTACATCATTGTTGCTTTTCCTGTGCAGTAAAGGAGCAGAGGGTTTTCTTCACTCTCAACATTGCTGTGCATTGTTTCTGTCCATTTTTGAATTTTGCAATTTAGTGAATATAATAAGGCAAAGCATGTTTTACTTCCAGTTTGTCTGTGTAGATCAGGTGTTAACACTTCGGGAACCCAAAATTGTAAGCCATTTGATTATTATAGTTTTCTTTTAGACTCCTTTTTCTTCATCTGTGCCGCGTTGCATTTGCTCCCCAACTCAAACCACTGGAACTGGACTTTCACAAAGCTACTATCCTTCCCGTCCATCTTAAAAGTTGGATGTGAAACAACAACATTCTTACATTTTTCTCTTCCAAACTGCTTCAAATTCTCCTTTCTACCAAAAGTGAACTGGTTTTAGTTCACGTTTTGGCTCGTTCCTCTTTGGTGCCTAAAATGTCAAGTCATTACATTATCTACTGGTTCGTCCGCACTTTATTATTATAGAAAAAGAAGGATTGTTTCTTTCCAGGTGATTTGGCGTCTGAAAAGACAAGCATACAACATCTTCTGAAGAATGAGGTTCTGTGTTTCAACTGTAACTCCGCCTCCAACTGTTGGCCTAACCATCATGAAGGGGTTATTACTCTGGGCCAGCCGGTTGGTGCCTGTTGAGAAGCAGTTTTCAGAGCTACGAGTCCAAGCTTAGGCAGTGATTAGCCAAAGAAGGGATGCTAAGTCAGCCTTCCAGACTAGAACTAGAAACAGCTTGGTGGAAAAGGGGCTTAAAAAAGTCTACATGTATCTCAACTCAGACATTCAAAAAGCTCATTTCACTACCAAATGTGTGGGTTTCATTAGAACTCAGATTTTGGTGCCCTGGGTGACCATTTTCCCTCCTGATTCAACCCTTGGCACTCCATTCAGTTTCATCCATCTTCATTCATTCATCCACATTCTCTGGGATCATTTCCATTTTTTCCTTTGTGCGTGAATGAAGCTGGGGTCTCTGGAAGGCCCTCAGGGCTACGGGGAGTGGAGGAGCTTTGTGGCAATGCTCTGCATGAGAAGACGAGATGTCCAATGAAGAATGAGACGCAAACACACACGCAGACCTGCTGTGAAACCGTAAAACTCTTACGCCTCATCCCCAGCTTTAATCCTCTCTTCTGTTTAATGCACATCCAAACCTAATGAGCTCTCATTATGAACCTAAATCGTGGCGGTAGCTGCTTTTTCCTGCTGTGCATCTGATCCTTAGAGCAGCTGAGATGTATGTTATTTACTGTGTTGTTGTTGCAGAAGTAAAATCCAGAAATATATTAGAATGTGCTACGAAAAGCAGAACCAGGTAAAGTCGGAGCTGAGCGCTAAATATACTGACAGTAAGTTCCTAAAAAGAGTTCAACTATAAATGTTAATTAGGTAAAAACAGACATTTTTGCAAAGATCAATCTACTGTCATAATTTAAATAAAAGTTTGTAATGTTCCTAAGGCAACATAATGATATGAATAGAAGCTGTAACTGCATTTTCTGCTGAACAGTTGGTCTTGCAGCCGCCTCTGCAGCCGCCCTGCTGCCATCATTAAACTGGTAGATCTAGCTGTGCAGCTAAACTTCTCAAAATTTAACTAAAAAGGGCTACGTGTGTTTTATCAGGACCAGTCATGAATGTTGCTGTATACATTATTTTAATGCATCTTTAAAGTCCCACTTCAACTACATTTCGATCTTTTGTAAAAGCGTTCTTAGTGGTCTTATAATGAGGGTTATGCCGTTTTTAGCCAAAACCAAAGTCATCTTTTTTTTTAAACGTATTTTCTGCTGAGCGGCGGCTTTTTATCAGAAATTCAGCTTTAAGTTGTGGGCCAGACAATTGGCACTGAAGTAAGCCTCATCTGATATTGCATCATCCCTTTTAGTACGCTCTCTCTTCCAGCATCTTACACCCCTCACAACCCTAACCTAACATTACAGGTGAAACAAAAATGGCGAGCAATTAAGGAGCTATCCAGCTGTACAGTTGAGCCAGATGCCAGCTTAAACAAGAGGATAAAAGACGTACATGGATCTATTTGTCTGCAAGTGGAAGCATCAGAATGGAGTGGAGCAGTGAGATTTTGGCCCGCTGCATTACAAATGAGAACTTTTTCAAACTGCCTGTTTTAATCTGCTCCAGAATGAAGAAATGCTCAGAAAATGCAGTTTTTAAGCTTAGATTATTTTATTATATGTTCTTCATCATGAGAAAAATGCAACAAAAGCATGTCAAAAACACAATTTATTTTGGTGAGGGGCTGTAAGTTGACGGGGGAGCACGTCAACAGAGACCTCTCAGCGATGGTTAGGGGGCAAAACATTGGGGCAAATGTCTAATGTACTATAGGAATTTTTATTTTGGCTAAAAACACCAAAATCATAATTAAAAGGCCACTAGAAATGTTTTTAAAACAGATCAAAAAATGATAATTTTTACTCAGGTCTTCAAATCAATAAAAGGCAAACTTTTAAAACATTAAAAAATGATTGTAATTGGAAAAAAGCTTTGAAAACTTATGTTCTTGTTTTTTTCCCCCCCTCAAATGTTATAAACTGGATTTTAGGACGTTTCTAGGGTTGATGTTTCACTTGTTCCATGAGCGCATACACACTCCTCAGACGTGCCGGACTGTTTTCAGTTTGCATGTTTTTGCATGCACTTGTCTCTAAGGTAGACAGAGGTGGGGGCAGGGTGGGGCTGCCTCCCCCTTCTTTGTGCCCTTTGTTAGGGAGGAGCCAACCAGAGCTGCTGGTATGATCACACAAAGGTGGGAGTCTCTGGACATGCCGGTTGGAGTAGAGGAGGGGGATGTTAAGATTAAAGAGGGTTTTTTTTCCTCTGGAAAACAGCTGGTGCTGATGGCAGAGTGGATCAGCTGAAGGACAGGTGAGTGGGTGTGGCTGGGGTTAGCGCCTTCCATCTGTGAGACTAGATGATGGTCCATCTGATTCAGGTGGTCACCTGGTTCTTCTGATAAGGTATGGCGTCTTAAAGAAGTTCCCTTTGGTGCATGGAGACCTGCAGGTGCTGGAAAGTTGCTATTTTTCCTTGTTTTGGGTTTTTATGCAATACGATGGAAACTGAATGTCCTTCAGGGAGCCTTCACTGCAGTTTCTTGATGGCATGAGAGCCTGTTTTTTTTTTTTCACTTGTGTGTGGATGTGTGTGCATGTGTGTAGTGAATCCGAAGCATAAAAGCAGCATTTTGAAGCCCGGCCAGTAAACTGTCGCCAAGTGGCAGCCCTGAAAGCTGCTGGAGAAGAATGAATACTCAGTTTCCGTAGAAACGCCCTTTTCTCAGGACAGGTCCCTCTAAATCGACTCAGCCCCCCTCAACTCCATTTGAATGCTCTTGGGGAGGGATCTGCTGTGGGAAAGGGGGAGGGTTTCCATGGAAGGCCAAAGACGAATGCAGGACAGGCGTGCTGAAGTTTCCGACTGGCTGCAGGACTGCGATGACGGACCGGCCGTCCTGGGACATCTGAGACCCTCTCACTTCATTTGAGGTGGGAGGAAAGCTAATGCTGCTGGGGAAAAAGTAAAGCTTTCTTTATAAGTGAATATTTTTTAGTTTGGTTGTGGAGTAAAGGTAGAAGTGAAACCGAAGAGGACACAATTGTTGCTTCAAAAATGGTCGGAATCCAAAAAAATACTTTAATGACAGCAGTGTTGATAGTTCATATTTCTCCTGAAAGTTTACTAAAAAGAAATGTTTTTTTAAGTAACTATGGGCGTTTGTAAAAGAAAATGCACAAAAACCCAAAACTTTCAGTGCATTGAAACCAGCAAGGATAATACTGAACAATGCCAACAATTTTAGATCTGAGGCAACAATGTGAGCTTAAAGCTGCATGCTAACTTAGCTAAAAGCGCACGAAAGCCGAAAAGAAGCAACACGTGCAAAACGATGTACTAAATATAAAAAAATAACAGCTATGTTAATCTGGCAGAGTCGACTGAAGGCCACGACAGAATGCTAGCCAATTCTGAGATGCTACATTACTAAACAGGCTAAAATTTTGAAATTAGTTGAGAGATGGCTAAAAAGACAATGTTGTCATTGAAATGAAAAATGTCCATCTTGAAAAATGCAAAATAAATGCTTGTAGCCAAAACTGAAACGTAAAACTGCTGAGCCTTATTAAAGATGCTGCGTATATTTAAAAACCGGATTGTAGAAAGAAAAAACCAAGAAAGTCCAAAAGACGACTACAAACCAAAACTGTATTGCTAACTTGCAAGTAACTTTGGCAATCATTAAAGGACAAAATAAACCTTCTTTCCAGGTGATTTGGCGTCTCAAAAGGACAAGCATACAACATCTTCTGAAGAATGAGATTCTGTGTTTCAACTGTAACTCCGCCTCCAACTGTTGGCCTAACCATCATGAAGGGGTTATTTGAACTAAACTTTGAACTAAAAATGAAATGATAAATACTAAACTAGCTTAAAAACTCTTACTTGTTAAAAAAAGATGAATAGTTAAAACAGCTTTTTACCTAATTGACAAAGAAAAACTGGTAACTAAATTTTTTTAACTCTGCCTAAATTGTTAAATAGGAGGTTTGAGTGATGGCTATAATGACAAAAAGAGAATATTTGCTAAAAAAAAAAACTTTAACAAGAAAGCTCCACTTAAACCCTAAAACTGAAATGGAAAATGATAAATTAGAAAATGTGTAAAAGGGTAAAGAAAGTTCAAAACGGATAAGTCTCACTTATTTCTGTTATCTGTTTAAAGTATTTTCTAAGTTTTTTGTAAATGAATGAAGAGATGAAATAGTGAGATCAAATCTTAAATTGGATTTGATCAAAATACTCTATTAAAATCTGTAAAGAGAACCTAATCAAAAATAAGTGAATGTTAGTTCTTAAGTGTTTTGGGGATCTCAGCTGTTACTGAAGAGTTGTTTTACTATTTGATTTAAGTTGAACCCTTAAAGTAAAAAAAAAAGGTTTAAAATAATAGTCACAAAACTTAAAAGTTTGAAAATTTTGAAAGTAATTGAGATTTTTTAAGCAAACCACTTCAATGGTAAAAATGAAAGTCTGCAGCATTTAAGCCAAGGAATGAGCTTTAGCAGTGAAGGTTGATCTTTTTTATTTGGACTCACCATTGGTTTGTTGCTCAGTGTAAAGTGGCTAAAGTCAATCGTATGATAATAAAAGACTAAAAAGAGTTTGATCCCAACTGTTCTCATTAACATAGAATCTTTAGAAGCAAAGACAAATGGGAGGTTAGACTGGTAGAAAAATCAGAATTACAGTAGATTACAGATCTTTGCACAAAACTGAAATAGTTGCAGCGGTTTCCCTAAGTCTATCGTGTTTAATTTATTTCACTACTGTTTATTGGTATTTGAAAAGAAAATTCAAAAATGGTTTTCATTCAAGTGCAGCCTCTGCAGAGTGAAATAAAGCATGTACAGAGTAGATGTTAAGTGGAGGCCATCAAGTGTTAGAAATGATGGGATCAAATTCATTTTTGCTTGTTCAAGTTGCACTTGAGTTAACAGGTTTGTTTATTTTTGCTGCTGTGTGTGTCTGCATGCTGCAGGTTTGGGTGAGAGTTAGTGGCGATGAAGCTGCTGTTTTTGTCAGTGATGCTCCCAACTCTTCTCTGTGACAGAGCTGCCTTCTCTTTCTTTAGCACTTTCATTGTTGGCACGCTGAAGTTTAAAATCCTGAAACTATGACGTAAACGACAGCCTTAAAATGCAAAGATCTCTTGGAATCCGCCTCTGATCGTGAAGTTTGATCGTGACGATTTCTGCAAAATGTGAGCTATAAGGAAAGCCTCAGCTGCAAGTGAACTGACGTGGAACAGCGGCTGTTGCTGTGGTCGTGGAGTCTTTAACGTTCAGATGTTCAGGTCCAGTTGGATTATTTCCACTGGTTCAGCTGTTTGTGATCTTTGCTGCTTTCTGAACTGTTGTTTAATGCGTCTCACTAGAATCAGGTGTTTTGAACTAAAAAAAAATCTTTTTATTCCAGACCTGCTGTGATTGGCTCATGGAAGCACAGAGGCGCTGTCATTGCTGAGACTTTGAGTTGAAACCAGTCTGTAAAAATTGATCAGTAAATCAGTCAGAATAGTTTTATAACTTTGTTGTCATGGTTACATTTATAACCAATAAAGCCCAGATGATATTGTGTTTAGGATTAGGGATGGTTGTTATTGCTGATTCTGAATCAATTCAATTCCAATTCACAAAGTCACATTTAACTTATCTTTATTCATTCTTTACATCTCCATTCAAAATTGCTGCAGGGCTGCCTAACGCTTCCTGCTGGGGTCAGAGGTCACAGGGTTCTGTAAGCCGTGTACAGACCTCTCAGCGAGGTTTTTTGACCTCTGAACTGTGTTAACAGCATTAAAGGTGGTGGACCTTTCAACACATTTACATTTTTAAAGTCCTTCCAGGGTCCAAATGGGCCCTGAAAGCTATACTGCTGCACAGTTAATCAGTGTGCAGAACCTCTCTCAAGTTCTGTTTGTTCTGCAGAAACAGAAAGTGTTTTTCTGGCTGTGTTTGGACGTGGTTGTGGTGGGGAATCTCACAGAGAATCTGTTTTGTGTACTCGAAATCTGCTGCATGGGTCAGAACCGCTAAACTCACACAGACCCGCAGGTCGTTAACCCGCAGTGACGCAGTCATAAAAAAAGACTTGAGGTCACCAGAACGGAGAGCAAATGCTCCACCTCTGCACCTTTGAAAGACCTAAATATGAAGCAGGCCTCTGTTCAGGCCCCCCCCCCCCTCCCCTTCACTGTTGAAAGCTTCTCCTCTCCTTCTGCAGTTCTTCTATGGAGAATCAATGATTCATGAGTGGTTGGAGCCATTTCAAAAGTGTCAGACGAGGCTCAGACAGTGAATGAAGTCCAGTCGGGCACCTCAGTGTGCTCACTGCCCCCTCCAGCATAGATTGATGTTCATTATGCTGCAGATCAATCAGGGGCGACACACTAACCCACTATACTCACCCCCCGACCTCCGGTCCTGGGGGGCAGGCACACTCTGATCGGCTCTGTGGCTCATTTCTGTTTCAGAAATTTTACAGTCACCGATGAGTCCATCTGCAAAGACCCACAGCTGCCCTCGCACATGCCGGTCCGATGATCAATGAAACATCTCATTGAGCAGAAGCTGATTGATGTTGGATTCATGCTGGTTTGGAAGATTTCCCTGAACTGATTGGTGTTGATGTCATTGTAATGAACGAATGGACTGCAGACCTGCTCTGCTGTCATCCTGTTCAGTTTAAAAACCAAAGCCCTGATGCTGGGAGGCGTTCCTGCTTAGACATCAGGATGACAGAAGCACTTCTTCTTGGGAAATGAACAGCTTGTTTTTAATTGGAGACAAGTCCAGCCACTGTGTGTTTAATCAAGGTCTGAAGCATTTACAGAGACAGTTTTATGAAAGTGACCAACAAATGAGGTTTTTGACAAGAAAAACCGAGTCAGAGTCACAATCTAAATTAAACCGTGCCTTTTTTATATTGTCAGATAAAAATGAGACCTGCATTTTGGTTCATATAGAGGCTTGATTCTGCAGGTTTGCAGTAAAATAAAACCTTATTTGAATAAACTCTGAAGAAAGTAAACAAAAGGAGGGTCAGATCTTTCCTGTCCTGTGCTCGCATTGGCCGTGAAGATCAGAGGCTGAGCGTGTATTACACACAGGTTATACACTCTTCATGGGTTTATCATGCACCAACAAAGGAAAACAGAGCGACTTGTTGATGATAGAACTATGTTAGTAAAGCATGCTTATGTTATGTGGGGCGGCCGTGGTGCAGCGGTAGGGTAGGGCAGTCGACCCATGATCGTAAGATTGCAGGTTCGATTCCCGCCTTGCACGTCCATGTGTCGCAGTGTCCTTGGCCAAGATGCTGAACCCCACCTTGCCTCTGGTGGGAGGTTGGCGCCAGTGTTTGGCAGCGGAGCCGCCATCAGTGTGTGAATGGATGAATGGGACTGTGACTGTAAAGCGCTTTGGGCCTTCGTAAGAATCTAGAAAGCGTTATATAAGTATACGCCATTTACCATTTCCATTATGGTCGGTTTTAAGCACCATGTTGTTGTCATTTTGGTTTGGTGGGCTTCACGAAATCAGGAAAACTTGTGATGTGTGATCAGTATTGCGACGACAATAAGACTATCGATACATTAAAAAAAGGCAAAACAAACAAATACATCATGTCCGTTTCACTACGACAGGTTTGTTCTAATATGAGTCATCATAAATTATACTCCAAATTGCCAACGTCTACATGGGAGGCAGGCATCTAACATGAAACAGCTCAACGTAATTAGTCAAATGTATAAAGGGCTCAGTTTTATTTGTTAAATACTTCACATCTGATGGCAATGAATTTAGATTTATTGTGCAGCCTAGGCTGCATGGTTGGTCGATACATGTACTTAAAGGGTACAAAGGGGACCAGCATTCTAATGTTTGATCTGCACCAGGGCAGAGCAGCAGACTATCCAAAGCAACAAACTTTGGTGCCAATCAAAGCTGCCAGTGTAAAAGTGCCTTTAGCTATAGTTATACGATTAGTAATCACAGCAGATCCGTCTGGCATCACAGTCCTCTAACCTGTGTTCTGGACCACTTCTGATCCTCGGCATGGTTAGCAAAATTGTGCCTGAGCACATAATGAAGCCATCCCATCAGCCAAATAATAAGCAAATTTTGGGCTCAGATGTACTCTGGTAGGAGCTTTCCGTGCAACCTCAGTCATTAAAAAAATCTTACTGAGACCTTACTGAAACAAGAAGACACCAGGTGTTTGTCTGAAGCTTTTCCTTTTTTCATCTGCGCTTACGAGTGCTTTTGGGAAAAACCTGACTGTTTATGCACACAGAAAGGATCAGTTATGAGACTTCAAGGATGCTGGAGGACAACAGGTGTGAAGCTTTGAGCCAGGCATGGCACACCATTGTCCTTCAGGAAGCCCTTTTGCAGGTTTGGACAGGTTGAGAATGTCAGAAGATGGGATGCTCTTCTTGTTTGTCTGGCTCTTGTCTGAAAATTGTCTTTGTTATTTTTAAATGGAGTCACCTCAGCTGAACTGCAGTGCCTGGTGGACTTGGACTTGCAGCACATCGGCTTCACATTCCTCCTCGGCGAGCTGCTATTTAAAACTGCTGCTGCCCCCTCCATGCCAGACCTCAAACCCTTGTTTTCATACCTCCCTGCCCTGCAATACCCCTCCTGCTTTGTGGTCTTTCTGTTTTTCCTCTAGCTGACCTTGGTTACATAAATGAACGTCTGATCCTCCTTCCTCGCTGCTGTTGGTTTTTGTTCTCCTAATCCTGCCCTCCTGGATCCTGCGAGGGATCTGTAGGCAGTGGGCTGTTCCCATGCTGGGGCAGCTGGGGAAGAGCTGACAGTCAGCACTGGAGTAGTACTTGCTGCTGTCGGTGGGTCAACTGTTCACACGTTCTCTGGCAGTTTTCCAGCTGCATGCACCTAAACCTAAAAATTGGAAACTTTAACAAAATTAAAAGTGAAAAAATATTTTCATCCTCTCAGTTTTATTTGTGAAATTATTAATATGGGTTTGATCAGGCTAACGTAACTAAGAGCTTAACGACAGCTGAAGGGTTGTTCTGTTTTCCTTTGAGGAATGTTCCTCCGTCATTCTGGAGATGAAGACAGAGATAATACCGTGTTTTGCTTTTTTCTTTTGTTTGGTATCACAGCATGAAGCAGCTGGCGGATAAAAACCTTGCAGAGTCCACCTCTGTCTTTCTGCCTCACACAGACAAGGTGACTTTCGGGGCGTCTGGGACTCCGCCTGTGAACACAGCAATATAATCAAATCATGTCATTTAGTCGCCCTCTGTCTTTATGACTGCAGTTTGTTCTTCTCATGCTCTGAAGTCAGAAAAAGACAAGAGAGCCATGAAGGGGAAGAGCTCTGCTGCCCGTGTCCTTGTTCCTTTGAAGACTCCTGCATCGTCTGTGCTTTATCAGACTCCACCCAGAATCTCAATCACAACCCCTCTGCTTCCTCGACTTTCATTGTCCTTCGAGGTTCTGGTACGGTCCAGCTCTGATGTGGGTCTGAAAGCAGCTCTTTTTTTGTCACACTTTCATGATTCATGGTGGGTTGTTGACCATCTTAAGCCTCCAGTTCTCCAAGAGATGTTTTGGACCCATAACTTTTTATAGTGCCATTTTTCCTCTTGTTGGTCATACATGTGTGGTCCTTATTACCAGTTCTTTTGTCTTCAGGTGCTGTTCTACAGATCTGTAACCCTTGTGCTATCCTAGGCACTTTAACAT
The DNA here is from genome assembly GCA_037389245.1 of Oryzias sinensis. NCBI lineage: Eukaryota > Metazoa > Chordata > Actinopteri > Beloniformes > Adrianichthyidae > Oryzias > Oryzias sinensis. The sequence goes on from CM074493.1 coordinate 19,469,052, forward strand.
TGGGAGTTGGGTCATCTAGACCCACTAGACTTTGCGCTGAACCATTTTTCTTCAATGATTTGTGATCTTCACTGGTGTCCATGGATTACATGAAATCTTTCCACCTTTATCCACCTTTGTCATGGTAGGGAGAACACATTAATGTAAGGGTGGGGTCATCTAAGATAGCACAAGGGTTAAACGTGCTGCAACCTCTGATCAAGAACCAACAGTGCTAAATTCAGAAATATTCCTACTGCTTTTATCTCATATCAGTAAAAATAGTTTGCTGTCGATTAACAACTTTTCTGAAAGAGCAGGTGATCTGATTATAACTCATTCATGAAATAACTTATTTGAAACGTGTAATCCAGGACGCCACTTTATATTTTCTTAAGGGCAGTACGATTAGAGGAAAACTTGTGATATGTGAAATTGGTGATTAATATTGCGATAACTATATAATTTGCAGTGTATATAAACAAAGGCTCAGACCAGTCACACGCACATACACACACACACACACACACACACTGAAGGAGGAGGGTTTGGGGAGCTAAAATTGTGTGCCTTGTCTAGGCTACCCCACCTTGGTGGGACACAGCCTTGGTAAATGAATGAATGAATGAATAAACAAAGGGCAAAACAACCAAAAACATCAATCCCATTCCATTGCTACAGTTTAAAAATTATACTCCAAATGTCGGCGAACATCTAACATAATAGGGCTCCATTTGATTGGTCAACAACGTAAAGGGGTCCATCTGATTGGTAAAATGCATAAAGGGATTTATTCGTTGCCAAATAAGTTGCCATTAGATTGTTTAAGCACATTTAAGGTAACCAATTACAATTTTTGCTGTCTTTTGTGATATGCATATTGCACAGCGATAATGATAAATTTGCGGTATATTGTGCAGGTCTAATTTTTTTAATACTAAATAAATTCAGGCATGAATGGGATACCTTTGTCCAATATTAATGTCTCTTGTGCTAATTAAGGTAGCAAAAAAAAAACAGTAATATTTTTGCTTCTGATCATACTTTGATTCTTCTGGTTCCCTGGAAGCGTTCCAGATCAAAGTAGAACCTCAGGCTCGTGTTCTTTAGCCATGCTTTGATTAAAGTGGGTTTACGGGAGGTGCGTGGGCTGTCAAGGTTACATATCCTGGAAGAAAATCAGTTTTTTTTTTTTTTTTTGGAGGAGGAGGAAAAAGAAGGTCTGAGGATGTTCTTAATGAAAAGTTCCCACATCTCTGCAGTAAAGTGGAAAACTTCAAGTCCATGTGAGTGTTTAATCAGATAAAAGAATGGCCAGCTTCAAAGGCAGCTGCTAAAACCTGGCAGTAGTTTTGCAGATGTGGAGGCTCAGAGGTTCAGGTAACTTTGGTTTGGGAAAGAGCAGCTAGACCTCAGAGGAGCAAGTCAGAGCAAAGCAAACAGGGTTTGTTGATGCTTTTCAGCTCATCAAAGGTGTAGTTGCTTTGATTGGTTAAATGTGGAGATTTCTGTGTCTTAACTGTTTCCATGTAAAATTATTTAGCTCATTTTAGCCCACAGTTCTGTGGGAAAGGGTACAAAGTATTAAAAACTCAATTCTTTACTTTTTCCATTTACCTGTAATTCAGATTTATTCAAGGGTTTCCACATATTAACATCTGAATATTTTAGCAATATATCAGGTACTGAAGTGGCATCACATTTGTGCAAACTTTTATTTTCATCATTTGCTAATATTTCTGCTATATCTATCAGTCGCCATTTTAAGTGTCATTCCCCGTTTTATCTTAGCTGTTCTTTGTGTTGAACTTCTTGACAGTTGCTACAAAATAATGCTGCATTAACTGCAAAAACCTGTTTTTCCCAGCTTGCTTTTCTATTCTGTTTTCTTATTGAACAACTAAAGCTGTTTATGAATGTTTGCATATTCGTTTCTCATTAACATGAGCTCACTATGGATAAAAAATCATCTACAGCAGACTGCAGCTTGAAGTTTCTAACAAGAAAACTGCACAGGCAAAGTTTTCTGAACGGTCTAAAAATGTTCATATGTTTAGGCATTTTCAGATTTGGCTGAAAACCATGTTCTATGCCAGAAAGTGAAATGTGTGAAATTTGTACTTGTTGACTTGTCATTTGTTCTTAATGTTCCCCTGAAGGCATTTCAGATCTTTGCCATATTTCAGTTCCTCTTTCCTTCTGCAGAGTTAGTTTCTTGGTTCCATCCACGTTGTAGTCATAGACTTTTTGACCGCATTTGTTCCTTGAAGACCATTTCTTGGTTGATTTCTGTGGACTACAGGTCCCAGACACAAGGTGCTGTTTCAACCAACAAAACGAAAAAACAACTCTGGTCCTACAACTCTGTGGTGCAGAGATGGAGCGGTGTTGAAGTGTCCTTGGGCATGATCACCGAACTCCACATTGGTCCTGGTGGTTATAGGTTGGCGCTAGTGTTCGGTAGTATGAATGTGTGTGTGCTCATGGGTGAATGGGACTGTGACTGTAAAGCGCTTTGGGCCTTTTAGGAAGGTAGTAAAGTGCTATGCAAGTAGGTACTATTTACCAAGCTTCTCGCCATCTTGGTGAAAAAAAACGACTTAACCCTTGTGCTATCTTAGATGACCCCACCCTTGCATTGACGTGTTCTCCCTACCATGACAAAGGTGGATTTATGGTGGAAAGATTTCATGTAATCCATGGACACCAGTGAAGATCACAAATCATTGAAGAAAAAAGGTTCAGAGCACTGTCTAGTGGGTCTAGATGACCCAACTCCCACTGTTAAAGTGCCTAGGATAGCACAAGGGTTAAAGAAAAGCTTGTTTGCACGTACTTAGCTTTGGACATTTTAAGTATTGCACGTTCTACGTTAGGCACCTTAATCCCGTAATGTTCATGGTGTAACCTTGCAGATTTTTTGTTTTTACTTTTTGACATGCATAGCTTTACATGTTTCTAACTGTACACATTCTAAACCGTTCAGGTTCTTAATTGTTCTAGTTCTTAGCTGTCCACATTCTAAGTTATTGTCGTTCCAAATTGAACTCATTCAAAACTGTGCATGCTAAACTGTACACGTCTTATATTGCACATTTAAATCTTTACACCTTTCAGACTGTGCGTGTTCTGTTGTGTGGATGTGTTGGATTAAGTTAAAACTTTAGTTCCGCCTAAAGTTTCTGGATGAAGAGCGTGGCTCTCTGATAAGAAGCTCTTTGAGGAGTCACCCTGCTGCTGGAACCATAATGGGACTCACGGGGGCTGGGAGAAGCCTATTGTGTTCTGGGGGAGAGGTCTGGGGGAGGGGTCTTGGTCTTTATCTCTAGCTGCGTTTACATGGACAAAAGTAATCGTAAAGAACGCCTGATCAGGGGAAAAATGCGTCATGTAAACACGCCGTTCGGAATAGTCTGCCCCGATCAGACTCGTTCAGATCAAAATTTCTTTCCGATTGGGTTATGCCGATTGTTGATCCGATTGTTGTTCATGTAAACGGTTCATTCTGATCGTCTGTCACTACTGCTCTGGTTTAACGTCAAGCATAAACGGTGTTTCGCTCCAGAGAAAGCTTTGGAGCTCAAACAGGAATGACCAGCTGCTCTGCGGACGCCTGGTGCGAAGCGGCGCCCTCGCTCCGTTGGTTCTTCGTCTCTCCCCTCTCTTACACCCCTCACGACGGGGATGCGGGAAGGAGCGTTTCGTGCCCCGTGACGTCTGGACCCTGTGTGGTCCTGACTCGGGTGCCGGTGGACCGAATGAACTGTGTCTCTGAGCAGAGCAGCTGGATTAATAACTTTGTGTTTGAGGGGAGGGGAGGATGCTTTGTTACGTGTGCGTTTTGTTGTTTTTTTATGTGTGGGAGACTTCGGACTGCAGTCCGTCCCGCCGCTCTTGGTTAGCGGCTGCCGGACGCAGGAGAACCGTGTGTCCAAGCAGAGCTCGGTCTTTCAGCTCACACAGCGGCGTGGGAGCTTTTCAAAGCAGAAATGTCGCTCAGTCCTTAGAAACTGTTCAAACAATCACGTGGATTTGTGTTTCCAGTCGTGTCCCGACTAAATAAAGGCTGATGTTATTCCCACATATTTAAGTGCAGCCAAGATGCAGATTGCAGCATTTCCCGCATGGATTTTGTGTTAATCAAACAAGGCTAATGTTGTTAGCACGTGTTAGCCTTCTCTTAACCCTGGCTTCTACCAGCTCCGTTCCTTCACAGAAAAAGCACTGACCTCACAGATTAAAAATAACATGATGAGCAAACAGGCGCTTCATAATATTCACAACATTAATAAAAGCACGTTTAGAAGATCATCTTGTATATTATATTACCGAGCTGCCGCATAAATGTATGTGGCATCTCAGTTTGTTTACAACGGGACTCATTTCCTCTTCCGGTATTTTCAACACTACAGCGCGTGCCCAAATGATTTATTCCGACCGAAAGTGTGACCATTAGAACGTTTGTTATAATCGGAAAGTTTTTCTGATCCCATGTGCACGGTTGAATTCTAATCCATGACCATTGATCCGATCCATATATTTTGCGTATGTAACTGCGGTTAGTGAGGGTTTCACATTGACATAAAGTTCCCTGACACCATTTTCACCCCTCCCTATCAGCCAATGCATCTCAATGCATCACCCTGAAATCTCCTCCTCCCACCCCACCCCCAAACAGACCACAGCTCTGTGAGCTGAAGTTCTAATGATGGTGGCGCTCCTCACAGCTACATGAAGATGTGTTCTTCACCCTCCCCGTTTTCCCAGCCGTTCGTTTTATGCTATTGAAGAGAGTTGGGGGGAGGAAGACACACACACACACACACACACACACACACACACACACACACACACACACACACACACACACACACGCACACACACACACACAGACACACAGACACACAGACACACACACACAGACACACAGACACACAGACACACAGACACACAGACACACACACACACAGACACACACACACACAGACACACACACAGACACACACACACACACACACACACACACAGACACACACACACACACACAGACACACAGACACACAGACACACACACACACACACAGACACACACACACACAGACACACACACACACACACACACACACAGACACACAGACACACACACACACACACACACACACAGACACACACACACACACACACAAACACAGAATGAGAGCACTGATGCGTCTTGATTGCTCCAGAAAACTTGTTGCTCCAACGCTGCTTTCTATTATCCCCTGAATACTGTAGAAGAGTGTTCGAGCTGCTGAATCACGCATTTTGCCGTCTGACGTCATGTGAAAAGATGAGGCTGAGTGTCTGTGGTTAAGTGGTTACATGTGGCTGTCTGTTTTCCCAATCGTTTAGGTTTTTGTTTTTACTTCAGGAGCATAGGGTAGGAATTTATTAGCTATAATGATTAAAGGTTTTCCCTTAGGCAGGTTTGAAAATATTGAAATTTTGGCAAAAATATTGCATTCCCCTAATATTGTTTTTATCTCGCAGCAGTAGAGAAATCTTACACCGTGATTGTTCTAAAGAAATAGTAAATTTGTGGCACGAAGGAGCTTGTCATCTGCATATTTATTTGTTTGTTTATAATAGCATGTTATTTATTATATCACATGTTCTGGGAAACCACAGTTGGAATATTTCATATAATTACAACTGAATACTCACAGGATTTCTATTGTATATAATCACTGGGCTCTGTGGATCTCTAAATTCATGATCATCAAAAAAAATCTACAAATTCTAGTAACTGATGCTGGTTGTCCTTTGATTCTACTGTGTTCAGGAAAAGCAGCCCCGTTTTGACCTTGTGACTATGCCATGACATTTAACGACACCCTTGTGTCTAATCTATTTTTGTCACTTAGTTTTGTTTTAGTTTGTTGAAAGATATCAGTTAATAACTTGGTGCTAGAATGCCCCCCCCCCCCCCCCTTGCTGTTAGTTAATTTGACTTAATTTAATTTGGGGGAGCAGATTAACTAGGATGAAGTGCAGATAGAGAATTTGACTCGAGTCATCACAGATGACAGTTATGACTAATATGATGACTACACAAAGCTCTTTAAAAGGTTTAAAGCCTATTGGACCATGAGGCTTTGTTTCACCAACTCCCTCCATCTTCTGAACTTCTTTATTCTCATTCAGGGTGATGTGGATGTTTATGCCTTCTCCATCACTGCAGGGAGGAGAAGAGGCACACAATGGACACGTTGCCAGTCCCATCAAAGGGCTACAGAGACATACTGGCATTCACACCTAATTTAGAGTCCTTATTTAATCTATAAAGCATGTTTATGGACAGTGGGAAGAAGCTGGAGTTCCTGGAGAGAGCCCACAAATGCACAAGGAGAACATGCAAACTCTACACAAAAGGTCCCAGATGAGATTTGATCAGCCTTCTTGCTGTGAGGCACGAGTGCTAACCACTACACCACTGGGCAGCTCAATCCACCAACTGAGATTTCAAATCTGTGAGGGTGGCCCAAACCGCACTGGAAACTTGGTCCTCAGGGTGGTCCACTGTTGTACGCCTGTCTGTTTTAGATGATTTTGAGCTTTGGGCAGAGCCTGTGTCCGTTCTCTCTCATGCATCCTCCATCAGAGCCTCAGTCTGCACTTTCCTCCCCTGGAGTTTTGCAGAAAGATCTGCGGCTTTCTGAGGGTAAGATTACAAAAACTGGATGTAGAAACAGAGAAGTTTGGAGTTGTTCAGTGTGACTGTTTGTTTGCCAGTTTGTCAGCTCTAGAACGGCTTTACTGGGCATATATTAAGAACTAAAAGGCATGTTTGTACAGTACTAACTGGATGAATAATCTCTGACTCACCATTGTTCTGAACCTGGGAAACTGGACGGAACAAAGTAAGAGATTTGTCGAGTTCATTCATGGGCCAATCCACCTGCCAATCAATTAACATGCCCCTGATAATGCTCAAATTTAAGGTCTAAAAAAATCCAAACACAATTTTTCATTTGTCTCCTATTCACACACTTACAGAATGACATTGAAAATAAAGCAATAACCACAAAAAAGTACAAAAGGTAATTTGGGTTTAAAGTTTAACTTTTTCACATGGCAGCTAATAAGAAATTGGTCCCTTCTGAAACCTGCCCCCAGTGGTCATTTGAAGAACTGCAACACTAATACTGATACTTCTGTGTTGGCTTTAAAATTGGGAAAGGAATGTGGAAACTTTGTCCCGCTTTATTCCAGAGGGAAGGTGTCCAAAGTCCCCACTGGCCATCCCACCAACTTGTCTATGTAATTTCCTGCCTGAAATCTATTGGAACACCCCCTACCCCCCATGTAACTGACTATCTCAACAGGGGATAGCATTCTTCTACTGACAGAGTTTTAAAATACAAACCTTAAAAGTTAAATTTGGTTTCCTAGAAGGAATGGCTTACTTGGACATGAGTAAGATGAAAAGACTTTTAAAGTTTGATGCCTTAGAAATGTCTGCTGCTCTTCCTGAAAATGTCTCCTTTTCTAATGTCTGCTAAACAACAAACATTTATCCTCTTAGGTGTGTTTACGTGCATTTAAGTAACATGAGAAATCAGCTTACGAGTAACCACTTCCACGTTCTCACGTGTTTATTGCGATTCCTCTGTTGTACTGCTGTAATCTTGAAGAAATCTGATTTCCCTGTGGAAAGCTAAATAGGAATTAGGAATAAGGACCCTAACTCCAGCCTGGTTACAGAAGCCTGGTTTCCGGTTTAGAAGGAACTTTAAGAAAGCGGTTACCTGAAAAAATCAGTGTAACCTAGTTATTTAAGCACATGTAAACACCCAGTAATTAAGGTGCGCATGAATCCCTGTTATTATGTTTACGTGATAATGTCAGGTGTAGTTACTCTCAGCTGTTTTTGCCTCGACTGCCCAGCTCCGATCCCATAATGACTACATTCTTAAATAAATGTTAAAGTCCTGTAGCCTCAGCACTGAAGCTCCAATGCCTCAGGTTTTTACTTCTAAACGAAGAGTCCAGCTCTTCTCACCCTGATGTTTTATGAAGAAACGTGATGGAAAAGCTGCTTTCTCCACCCAGAGCACAAAGCAGCTTTTTATTCAGCGCTGCTGTTTTCCACACACGGCTCAGAGATGAGCAGCACTAACATTTACCCTGCGCTGGCTCTGCCCGCCTCCTGTTATTGGCGGGGACGCCACAGAAAGGAACCTTTATTTGTGTGTGTGTGCTGGCATGACCAAGCCCTCCACAAGAATATGCTTTCGCTGTTCCACCAAATCTCCTCTTCTACTAGCAGCAGCAGCAGAGCGGGCCACTGGTTTTATGCCTCGTTTGGAACAGCTGATGGCTTCTCAGAAATGGTTATAAGTTATGACGGAAAGAGGATTATGGAGGTCTGCTGCGGCATGGAGACAGACTGGGCTGCTTTAACCCTCGAGGGCTAGATAATCCTGATTTGTTGCGCTACTGTTGTTGTTTACAAACAATTAGCAAGTTTACCGTCGTTGAGATTTCAAAGTCCTCTACAGCAGGGGTCTCAAACTCAATTTGCCTGGGGGCCACTGAAGGCAGGGTCTAGCTGAGGGAGGGGGCCGCAACCTCAATGCACACACACGACTAGTGAGTGTCTGAGAGCCAATTAATGTGTATGGAACATGTACTATAATAGCCGCGTTTACATGGGCAAAAGTAATCGGAAAGAACGCCTGATCGGAAAGAAAATGCGTCATGTAAACGCGCCGTTCGGAATACTCTGCTCCGATCAGACTCGTTCGGATCAGAATTCCTTTCCAATCGAGATAGGTGGGTTATACCGATTGTTTATCCGATCGTGGAGCATGTAAACGGTCATTCTGATCGTGTGTCACTGCTGCTCTGGGTTACGTCACGCATAGATGGTGTTTGGCTGTGAGAAAGCTTTGGAGCTCATAGGGGACCGACCAGCTCTGCGGAGGCCCCATGAAAAGCGCCGCTCCGCTCTCGCCACGCTGGCTCTCCCCTCTCTTTCACCCTTCACGAAGGAGATGCAAGGATGGAGCGCTTCGTGCCCCCCGATGCTCACTCGGTCCACTGGCACCTGAGTGAACAGAGGAGCTGGATTAATAATTTTGTGTCCAAGGGGGGAGGATGCTTTGTTACGTGTGCGTTTTGTTGTTTTGTTATGTGTGGGAGAATTCAGACTGCGAGCCGCCCCGCCGCTCTGCGTTAGCGGCTGCAGGACTCAGGAGGAACCGTGTTCGAACAGAGCTCGGGCCGCTAGCTCACAGAGTGGCTTTGGGGCGGTCTGTGTGAACTTTTCAGAGCAGAAATAAATGTCGCGTGGTGTCACGTGGATTTGTGTTTCCAGTTGTGTCCCGACAAAATAAAGGCTGATGTTATTCCCACACATTTACGTGCAGCTAAGATGCAGATTGCTGCGTTTCTCGCACGGTCCTGGATTTTGTGTCCCATCAAGGCTAACGTTGTTAGCACGTGTTAACCTGTCCTCAGCCTTCTTCCAGCTCTGTTTCATTCACAAAACAGCACTGATCACATGGATTAAATATAACGATGAGCGAACAGGCGCTTCATAATATTCATTAGACATTAATAAAAGCACGTTTGGATGGTCGTCTCGTATTACAGAGCTGCTGCACATGCTGTCTGTCTGTAGCAGGGGTTTGTTTATAACGGGATCTAGTTCCGCATCCGGGTGATTTTTACACTACTGCACATGCCCAGATGATTCATTCCGACCGAAAGTGTGAGCCATGGGAACGTTTGTTCTAATCGGAAAAAGGTTTTCTGTGCCCATGTGCACGGGTGAATTTTAACCCGACCATTGGTCCGATCAAGATATTCTGCCCATGTAACCGCGGCTACTGTTAACTATACTGTTAACTATGCTCTATTATTAACTGTTTTCTGCACAAAATTTAGTTATAAAACTCTCATTCAAATAAAATACGTAAATAAAAAAAATAAATAAGTAAATAAATCAGTAATACATTTCTGTTTATTTAGTCTTCTATATCTGCTGTTTTCTCATTTAAACGTACTTATTAACACAGTTTAGTTAACACTGTTGAATTATAACTATAAAACACTAAAGAAGACTTAAATTCTACAGTTCTGTAAATCCATCAATGGTTCTTCTGAACACGGCTTCTCTTGTCTTCTTCTTACTGATGGACACTTGGCAGCACTTCCTCCCAAACTGAGACCCTCAGTGTGGTTGAAGATGATTTTCATTACGTCTGGACTGGACTTATTGAAATTGAAGGTGGAGACTTCAGAGAGGATGTGCTCCCAATTCTGAGTCCGTGTTGAATGTGTTCTTTTTTTAAGTTTACTCTTTAAACCACAAATCTGTAAAGGAGAAACAAATTTCAGTAACCATTTTTGGATTTTCTATCATATGACCTTTTGCACATTTAAACCCCGGTCACAAGTTATTGTGGAGCAGCCGGTCAGACACTCCTATATTTTTATAAAAAACGGATGGAAATTCATGTTGGTGACACTAAATATGTGCAGCCAAGATGCACAATAAGCGTGTTTGAGATCACTCAGGTGGACAAAACGCGGTAACAGATCACCTGGTGTGTGACGGATGTTTCTGCTTTTCCTCCAACGTCACCTGTCAATCATCACAAAAATATCAGGAGAAAGGGCGGGAGCAGCAAGGCCCCAACCTGAGCAAACGCAGCTGGAAATGTAATACTGTACTGACTGCAAGCCGCCAATGACTACAAAACAATGCATTGTGGGAAAAGTGTCCTGACGGTTTTTGTAGTTGAGTGATCAATTAAAATCATTTAAAATACCTATTGATTGAAAAAAAGGCTACATACATTACAAAACATTAAAATCAATATAATTAATATATAATTAATTCTTGGTCCGGGGGAGGGGGCTGTCAGGTTTCTTGTCTTAAATGTTTTCCTGCTTTCAAGCCCAACTACCCCTGGCTGCAGCCTGCAGAATTGGTCAACATAGTGGAATGCTGGAACGCTGAGGAATGTGAACATGCTGTGGAATGTTAACCCCGCCCACATTGAGCCTGTCTTCTTCATTGGTTTTACAAGTTTCCATGTGCAATATTGCCACCTACCGGTTTTTAAGGAGTTTTTCCACACTGGGAAGGGGGGGGGGGTCTAAGAACAGGAATATCAGTTTAGTTTAGTCTGTTTTGTTAAAGTTTAGTATTTTCCTAATGCATTCTTTGTATTCATGATTCCTTTTTCATTGTTTTTCATTGCGCTAAATAAAAAAAAATATTTAATTGAATTAGAGAATTTATACAGTGATTGCTGTCTTCTTATGCCTTTTACAAGTTTCCATGTGCATGTATTAGGGAGTTAATAAATTCTTTCTGGCCTCACAGACTCCAAACAATAACTCATTGGATGAACTCAATTTAATTGTGGGCAGGATTTCCATCCAATAAATATGAGTAACCCCACCTCAAAGAAAATTCTTCCATGTAACGAAATATAATTGAGTTAGTCGAACTAAATTTTATCAAGAAAGGCAAAGGAAAAAAATCATGCAACAGAAGTAAAAGGCAATTTCGAACTCAGAACCTCTTTATGTGAGACCCGTTAACTAACCCACTGAGCTAACACTCCTGTGACAACATGAGGCTGCTGGTATAAACATATAGATTCATTGTTTTCCATAAATGAGGCTCGTCATGTATCGTCTTATTGGTAGAAGCCGAGTTGAAACAATTTCATGCCAGTTTCATTTTTTACGTGGAAAAAACAAACGAAAGTTTTCACTTTTGAAAAGTCGAAGGATATGAAGGACTAAAAGTCATACCAGGCATTAGACGAAGGAGTTGAACATTTTAATAGTTGAATGGTTAAAACAGGTGAAAAATTGTAGCCGTGAGACGGCAAAAAGAATAAAGAGAAACAGGAAAACAGCATTCAACAGAATGCCCCTTACTTGAACTCAATTATTTTGGATTGCTGGAGTTATAGGGGAAACTATTAATACATTTAGTGTTAGGTCAATTAAATGTAGATACATTCTTTTAAAATAAATATTTTTAAATAAAACAAACAGAATTTTATTGAGTTACATGAAAGAGGGGCTTGAATCATTTTTTTGAGTGACATATAAAAAAAAATTGCACCATTCAAATTTTCCTCCCCTCTGTTCTCTTTCTTCCTCATACAATTCACAATGACACAAAATGTGCTCCACTGATTCTTTCCCTTTCCTGCAATCACAACTGCTGTGACAAGGTGAATCAAATGCACGGGCTCAACGTGGGCGGGGTTAACATTCCACAGCAGACGGGCTCAATGTGGGCGGGGTTAACATTCCACAGCATGTTCACATTCTTCAGCGTTGCAGCATTCCACTATGTTGACCAATTCTGCAGGCTGCAGCCAGGGCTTACTCTTCAAACCCGGTAAAGAGTCATTTACCCCACGGTGATTGGTGGGTTGTCAGCTCCGCGAACACTGAAAAGGTGTCATTCACATAGACTGGCGGGCCGCATTTACATGAGACTTTCATATTGTGGCAGGGGCCGCAAAATATCCTCTTGGGGGCCACAAATAGCCCGCGGGCCGCGAGTTTGAGACCCCTGCTCTACAGGCAGTTGGGCTGATGCATTTATGGTCATTGTGGCTGTAGAATCTAACCAGAACTTTTTTTGAGAGACTTTTCTGCAAGCATGTTTATATCTGCAGACACCAATTTAGCAGTTTTAGGACCCACCATTTCTGATGATAAAGAATCGTTCATTCAAATATTTTTCCTCTTCAGTTGTTTGCCTGACTTGACTCCGCCTCCTCAGAAGGACTTGAAGTAGTATTATTGACTGTATGTGAGAATTGGACTGGATGACCCCTCGCCCCTCGTGTTCGAAATAGGAAGTACGTTATTCAAGTCATAAATTAACCAATCAGTTGCCTCAATAACAGCATCATGTCAAACTTTTAAAACGCTCGATTGACAGATTCTCCCGAGCCTACTTTCAAGTGGTAGGGTTGTGGACTTCCAACTACCTCCTTCCTGATGGGTGAGAATGGTTGCCATAGAAATGTTGACTCAGACCAATTCTGACCAACCACTGCTAATTGACGTCGTCTGGCTCCGTATTGCGAAAAAATAGCGACTGAATTGACTTCCTTTTGTCCGTTCAGTTTGTATGGGTCCAGTTCTCATATACAGTCAGTGAGTTGTATGCATGATGAGGACAAATGGGTTTGTGGCCCTGGAGTGACAACTTTTTTCAAGGGTTGTTAAGATGCTGTGGGTCATGAAGGGGACCCCCCACCACCACCACCAAAAACAGGGCAGCCATTTTAAACACTTTTTAACAAGCACCCTGGATAATGAGTACAGACCAAGCACACATAATCTAAGCCAGCTTTATGCACACAAAGAACAATGAATATGTAGGTAGAAAATGGAAGCTTTAAACTCACAAAGAACTTTTCTCACTTGAAAACCAAATACTGTGTCAAGAAAAAGAGCCAGAATGTACTAAAACCAAGTTCTGGTTTCTGCCTTTGTTAATCATATTTCATTCCCAAACTTCTCTGATTCTTGTAAAGAACATCTGTGTCACAAAAATGTTAGGCTCTCACTTAAAATTACAATGGATGCCGTTGAGAAGCAACTGTTCAGGAGATGCTGGAGGATCAGAGGAAGTTCTGTCATTCAGATGAGTGAATCTTGTTTTAACTCGTGTTTTCTGGTTTAAGCCCTGCAGGAGCATCTTCCTCTCACAGTTTGTGTTCCCGTGTGTGCTTATTTTTCTCGAGGCCTCGTCGTGTCTGCCCCATCTGCTTTCAGCTCTGCTCCTGCTGAGAGTTAAACAGTCTGGAAACCTGTTAATTCTTCACTGCAGAGTTAAACTTTGACCAAAGATGAGGGCTTCAGGATTTCTGGTGTATTTTTAAAGTCTTACTTAAATTGTCCAACCAGGTAGAGTAATTGTTCGTGAAGCTTTTGTCTGCAGATCTGCAACTTACTCTTTATGAACCGTCTGACTTTACTTTTCATTTCTCTTTTTTTCTTGCCCTTAAAATCATAAAGATCAACTAAACGTCTGTATCCAAACTAAATTTCTTGTATCGTCGGACGCTGTTACAGGGAAATGTTTCAGCATTAAACAAGGTTTTTGTCCAATAGGTCCCCAACAGCTCCTGGGGTTTTAGCAGAAAACATTTATTCTTTCTTTTTCAGCAACCTTACACTGTTTCAAGCTCCAGAAGCTGAGTTGTTGGAAAAGAGAGGTCTGTCTGTGGCTGTGAGGTTGCTGCTCTTTAAACTACTGCAGTTAAAACCTATGTTTTGTTTCATGTGAATCAAATTTTATCTCGTCAAATGAGGTGAACTCAAACCAGTTTCTGCTTCATCATTCTCTTAGGACTAGTTTTCCGTGAACTGCTGTTTGTGAAAGACTTATTGAAACCTTTTGCTTTTAACATCAAACTCTGGTTCAGTGTTTTTATTCATTGTGATTTTAAGACAGCTGTAGTCTTTTTCAGAGCAAGACTATGACGGCAGGAAACGCCCTCGCTTGACCAAAGCCACAGACTTCTCAGAAGGGAACCAGCAGATCCAAGCTGGGCTCATAAAGTTACCATACTTCCTTTGCATCTAAAGCTAGAAGCAGCAGTCCTCTGACCTCTGAGACATTTCCAGAACACTGACCCACTGTGAACGGGATCAGGGACTCATCGGGAATTTACTGTCCTAATTTTCCGGAACACTGTTGTCTGGAAAGGAATGCAATAGACCGAATCCTCGCTTTTGTCTTCACTTTCCTTGACTTTACTCGGCTTCATCCGCCGGTCAGGAATCTGTGCTTGCAGAAGGCCGGCAGTGGTTGAAAGTTTCTCTATAAATAACTTCTTGTTAGGCAGCCAACAGGGCTTATCCAGCTCCAGTGGGCAAACTAATGAAATGACTAAGGGGTTGCACAGTTTCACAGTCAGTTGTGCTGCTGCACATGCCCGAGAAAATGAGAAAAAATATGAGAGTGAAGCCCAGACATGTGCAGAAAGAAACAAGAGCATAACCTGAGGTGTGGGAGTGAGCTTCAGGTGGGTTGGGATATGTGATAACTGTGAGACTCATAAAACCACCATCATATTCTGGACACGGTTCTGTTTGAACCACAATGTCAGTCATCTTACTCTTTAATGGTCTCTCAGGCTGCTTTCTTTCTGGGACTGTCCAGTAGACTGGAATAGGTGGGAATGGGGATGAAAGTCCTCCCATTAATCTGGTTCGGTTTGCTTTCACTCACAGTGTTCAGGACAGAACCAAAGGCCGAAGCAGACTTTAGCGCTTGGAAATCCCCCAATTCCAACAGCTGCTCATTTTGGGATGCCATTGTCCAAAACGAGCTCTGACTGTGGCAGGGAGAAAAGAACAAAGAAAAGACCAGGCTGGTACCATTATTGACTGTTTGGCCGAATCCAAATTCTTCCCCCACCCCTACAGCTTCTCCATACCCCTATCCCTCCAAATGCCGAAGGGGTAGGGGAAGAATTCGGATTCTTCCTTGTATATTAAAAAGAGCTGCAAATAATAATAATGGATTGGATTTATTTGCGCTTGTCAAGTCACTCAAAGCGCTTACAGTGTGTCCATTATTCATTCACTCCTCATTCATTACTGGTGATGGTGAACTGCTGTTGTAGCCACAGCTGCCCTGGGACAGACTGACAGAGGCGTGGCTGCCAGTTCACGCCTTCGGCCCCTCTGACCATCACCGGGATCGTTCATACACATCCACACACCAGTGGAGCCACACTGGAGGCAACGAGGGTGAAGTGTCTTGCCCAAGAACACCAGGACAGTTGGCTGGCGGAAGTGGGGATCGAACCGCCGACCCTTTGATCATTGGACGACCCGCTCAACGACCCACTGCCGCCCACAAGATACATAGTCGAAATAAAATAAATTACATTGAATTAACAACTGGGAATGCTTTTAGAAAAGATTGACTGGAGTGGGTCTTTAAACAAAAAGGTTTCCCAGAAGTTTTAATACCCACCTACAGGGGGCGCACCGTACTGAAGAAACACAGAGAAGCTCACAGATTCCTGTGTAAAACCCTGCTTTCATCCTAATGTATTCATCTAGCACGGGACTAAGAGGAAATAGGAGGTGGATGGATGATTTCAGATTCGCACTATGGACTGCTGTTTTCTCGTAATGATCTCATGTTCTTTCCTCCTCTTGGTTCTCTTCCTCTCTTTGATCTGTGGAAAGTCTGTTAGTAAACCTCATCAGACTTCATCTGCAAGTGAAGGAAGATCCCTGTTTTTCAAGAGAAACGGAGTTCTCTTGTGTTTTCCAAACCATAGTTCATAAAAGGATTATGAGAGGACAACCACTCTGGATAGAACTTCAGGGTTCAAGTCTCTGCTCGCGGTCCCCTGTGTCGGAAAACTTATCGGGTGGATGTTAATCCAGGTGGACAAGGCGTATTTTCACTTTCCTGCATTCCTGAATGGGTTTTTGTTCACTGGAAAACCTGGTGGACCCTCATGAGATCATGAGTTTTTGGAAAAAGAGGCACCAGATTTACACATAAAGATTTAATCAGTCTGGTCAATCAGCCAACAAAAACAAACCGCGGTTTGATTGAAGATCCTGCAACAGCTGGCAGGAAGAATTTGTGAAAATGCTCATTTAGTGCTTGAATGGGATCAGTCTCCATTGAGGGTCCAAACACCTAGAGGGCGTGTTCTGGTTGCCATTGTTAATCACCTTTCTTTTTACCACGCTTCCTCTCGTCTTTCATCGGCCACGATGAAAGACACCACAAACAGAACAGCGCGTCTTTCGTGTGTTCCTGGGTTTCGAGTGACCCTGAGAATCTGCGGTGAATGTTTGGGCCGCCCTCCGTTATGAGGTGGTGCTGATGGTTTCCACCGCTCCTGTCGGACAGCAGGGATGGCAGAAGCTGCAGCAGGATGCTGATGTTTGTGTAAACGAAGAGAGCGCTTCAGTTTCCAGAGCGCTACACGAACACTGTTTGTTGATGTGAAGCCGATGAATGATTACAGATGTCTGTGTTTGTTCAAGCCTGCCCCCTATCCTGTTGTGTGTCTGCTGCCAATTTAGAGATTCTTTTTATTTTTGTGTAAACATGACTACTTCTCATCATAGTTGTGTGTTTTCTTTCATTCATGTAACTAATTAGAAACCCGTTTCATTTCTCCTCCTCCTTGTTCTGGCAAATGAGTGGCTGCTGAATGAGCTATTATGTGTAGGCACTGTAATTAAGGCCTGCTTCATCCTCCTCTTCCTCACTCCCTCTTTCTTTCCGGTTTATTTTCATTGGTCACATTCCATCAGAGCACAGATGAGACCTGCCAGCACTTGTTGCTGTCGCTTTCCCTCCTTTTCCAACTCCCTCCCCCCGTGTTCTGTCTGCTCTTCCACATAGATATGTTTTCCTCTCTGGAATGTGGAGCTACTGAATTGAAGATTAACTGAATTAAAAAGAAAGAGTGGACTCAGTGAAGTGGATAAATGCTCTTAGGAATGCTGTTGTATTGTCTGGTTTAGCGCTAAAGGATAACAGTCTTAAAATATCTCATATGACATGGGCACAGCAATGAAAAAAACCCATATCCTTCTGTTTATTCTTTATTTCATTTTATTTAAACTCAAATTTTGACAATATTATTTTCTCAATGGGCAGTTGTGTGTTAGACTGTGTGTGGACTTAACAAAACTCTCCGCCCAATTGCCCATTTTAAAACATAGAGAAGGAGGGTCTAAGGTCAGGGATTCATTATCCTGAATTTTTTTTACCAACTTAATCCCAGAACTGCTCCAGGTGAAATGTCAGTTACAGAGACTTCTTCATGTTGCCCACTTTGTCGAGGCCTTGTTCAAGTAACGTTTAATATGGATTTGTATTTATTTAGAGATGTCTGCATGTGCCACACAGTTTATATTTGGTTGTACGCTTTGTTGTACTACGCAGTTTGAAGAATAATTTATTTAATAATATTTGTTTTGTTTTTTTCATAGAACACCATTAAAACATTGAGAACTCACCCCAGGCCCACATCATCTTTCAGAGCAAAAGGATTTTTTATATTTTGTTCTTAAATAAATCCTGATTCATTGTGTATTTACTTTAAACACAGGAACATTTTCTCTGCTAAAGTTTCTTAACAGCTAAAATTCAACCTTAATCTCCTTTTTAGAAGTTTCCTCAGATCAGAAACATCTTTAGCAAGTTTCCAACTTTATTTGAGTGAATAGATGTTTGTGACTGGTTTCAACTTAGACTTTGTGATGAAGATGAAGACGTCAAAGTGGTTGCTAACAACCAGATGCTAACTTTAGCTGTCACCAACTTGTAAGGTGTGATGGAAAAATAAAGCAAAATAAAATGACAACCGTCGTAAAACTGGTATTTTCTAAATATAATCACAATAAACATGAATCCACCGTGTCTGCGACTTTCTAATCTGCGTGTGTGAAACATTTGAGAATCAGTCGCCGCATATCAGGCAGAGCGGCTTCTGGTACGTGAGAACAACTGTCTCAATAAATCCATATGATGAGGAAAACTCCTGGTTTTGTCTGTAAATAGCAGCTTTATTTCTCCTTGAAGACGAAGTCCCTAATTCGTCTTCCTCGATGGCTCTTTTCTCCCTGCAGAAACTTTCCAAATATGTTTTTTCGTTTGTTTTTATTAGCCTTTTTGCTGCGTCAAAACAGACGGATGTGGAGAATAGAATCCAGTAGTTTTCCAAAATAAAACTTCCTTCAGTATCAGAAAATAAACTAAACTGAAATAATCAAAGTTAGCGTATGCATTGCTTTTCTGTCTGCGGCCTATACCAAGTGGCTCATGGACTGGCACCGGTCCACAGCCTGGGGTCCACTGCCTATGAAGATATAACATTTTACTGAAGCTAAAACACTCTACTTCCAGCGTGAAACTGATGATATTCCACCCTACCTTTCATGTGGATTATAATTCATTTATTTGGGGACGTCACACATTTAGTACACTTCAACTTAGGAAGTGTCACCCAAAGCATCAGCCGCTCATTTTGAGGTATTACAGGTTTGTGCTTTGTCAATTAAAGCTTTGATTGTTGAGCAGCAACAAAGTTTAAACAACTTACCTGTGAATTTGACCAGATAAAGTTGACATTTTTGTTCAACTTGGAGTGTTCAGCATGGCATGGCATTTTCATCAACTGCTGTGACTTTAGCACAAATTCTTGTCTGGTGATATGTCTAGTGAGACAGAGCTTCAGTCCATCAACAGATGGTTTGGATTGATTGGATATACCTTCTTCCTGATACAGGAGTGCTACTCCTGGTTCTTTAAAGTAGGATGGCTCCTGAAAATCCAGTATTCTGAGGACCCCTCTTGTTAAAGTGCTAAAGAGGAAACCAGTGTTTTCTGTGGCCAAGCAGGTCAAAGTTGCAGAAATTATGAAAATCAGCCCTTTGGATCTTGTAGAATACAATATATATATTTTAATACAGCCTCCCATGTTGGCAGTCTCCCATTAGTTGCCATCTTTTGGCTTTAAAGGCAAACAGCTCCTTCTTCATATGTATCAGCTCTTACTTTATTGCATGGGGTCAACAAGTGTCTTTTTACAACTAAAAAAAACGAACTACCGTGTATTTCTGTCTGGAGTCAGCCAGTGATCTCCTCCAGTGGTTTCTCAGCTTTCTCATCATTTTAAAGTTATGGAGTTTTAAGTTTCCAGATGATAGCTTTATGATGCTTTTACATTGTAATGTATCACAAATGTTTCCTAAACATGATCAAACATAAAACGTATTTACAGCCTAACAAATTCTGACAGAGCTCTGTCATGCCCATGTTTCCCCCTCTACCTTTACGGATGTCCTCTCAGCCAGTGCTGAATGAGAGGCTTCTTTTCCTGTTCCTCTATCTGAATGAATTGAATTCTGATTGGATTATATACTGCATAAATGGAGAATTTTTTTTTTTAGTCCAGTTCAAAGTTCCTGAGACTCTTTAGCAAAGACTTTGTTAGAATGCCGTCAGTTTAATTTGTAATTTGTAGAGTGGTGGCAGAGTTTTCAATTGGCCCTTGGACCAAACGTTCTAACTGAAATGTTTAAAAAGAATGACAGTAGTTTGTTAATTTCCTTTAATTTTTGCATCAGATTTTTGTTACAGATATTTGTCCGGGTCTGGAAAGTGTTTTATCTGCAGTGTTATCTGTGTGAGCATCATCAGAGATTCATGGCTCCTGTTGCTGTTATCCTCCAGAACTGCTGCCATCATTTTTATTAGGGGGCTGTTCAGCAGATAATAGACTGAATCCTCTGCAGGCTTATGTTTTTAGTGCGGCTCTATAATTTTAAAACTGGAAAAAAGGGTTTGATTTTGATGTTTGAAGCTTTCTTTTTAAATGTGCTTTTCTACTCTCACAGTAGATGAGTTGGTTAATCTGTTCCGGGGCTGGGATGCTTAAATGCAGAGGATGAAGAGATGTTTGAAGACGCTTCTGGGAGATTAAGTGCAGGATTTGCCGAATATAGTAAAGGAATTAAAGTTTGGCAGTTGAAAAGTAAAAGCAATGTAAAGCCACAAAAATGAGTAAACACAAATGCTGCTAGACGTTTTTATTTTGTTTTAGACCAACAAAACAAAACTGGGATTTGATAGAAATTGGAGATGTTGGTTATGGAATTTGAACCAGCAACAGACCAATTAGCAGATGGTTCCTCAACCTATTGATCACCCAGTGTGTGAGCTTTTGCCCCCTGTGCTTTTACATGACAATTGACCGTAGGGTATGACTGGGACTCTACGTTAGTCATTTAGTTTACTTTTTTAAAAGACAGTTTGCCCCGAAAGGTCCCGTTGTTAATTTTTTCAGAGCATCTTGTTTTTTAAAACCATCGTGTAGCTGTGTGAAAGTTTCAAATGCTATTCTCTGCCGCTGATTAAAACTTGACATTGAGTTCAAGTTCAGCGGTTTGTTGGAGTCTTTCTGGGTTTTTGTGTTCAGTACAGTTCCTGTTTAGGGGGTGTCCTTTGGTATCATTACTCTTAGATTTGAACTTGAGTCCCATCAAACTTGCAGGCATGTTTTAGGCTGCTGGTAATGTGCACTGTTTCTGCATTTGATGCTTTAAATTCTACGTTTTCCAAGAACAAAGAGTAATATTTTTTTCTTTATTCTGCAGGTTGTGTCTCAAAGGATGTGCTTTTAAACCTGCGCTGCCGGGGGGGTCAAGAGGTGACATACCTCTGTGAAGCTCCACTGGAAACAAATGGTGAGGACACACTCTCCTTGAGGCTTATTAAATGATCAACTGCCACTTTGATAGCCACCTACATACCTGTTCATATTAAAGTGGTCAGCACTATAGAAATAGTTTTGTTGATGCTTCCAGTTTTTATAAAGGTTCCAATTAATTTGGTTCTGCTTTTACCATATCTGGGGAAAATTTACCAGTAAATCAAATGTAATTTACAATATTTCAATTATTTATTGATTTCATTAGATTGATTTTCTTTTTACACAATTATTATCTTATTTGGGTTGACCTTTATTGCCAAACGTCATGCCTTCGTTTAATATTCAATGAAAATTCTAGGGCTACAGGGTGGAACAGTGGTTAGCACCCTGGTTCAAATCCCAACTGGGACCTCTCTTTGTGGACTTTGTGTTCTCCCCAAGCATGCGTGGGTGTTCTCCCGGCTGTCCGGCTTCTTCCCACAGTCCAAAGACATGCTTCGTAGGTTGAGTGATGACTGCAAATGGTCACTAGGTGTGACCGAGAGTGTGTATAGGTGTGTGATTGTGTTGCCCTGTCCAGAGTGTACCTTTATCGTTTATTTTAATTGAGCTTATTTTCATATCTGTGAAATACTGTTTTAATTTTTGTATTAAAAAGTAGCGCAGGCAGATTTTCATCATGGAAAAACAAAAAATGGCTCTCATTGGAAATAGGTCCATGGATTGTATGGGTAAATATTACACCTCGTGAGTCCTCTGCACTGATCATTATTTTTTAATCCAAACACACTTCATGCAAATGTTGTGAAAAACCTTTTCAGTTTTGTCAATGAAAGATCTTAGAGCCAGAAGCTTTCAGTACAGGAAATGAAAGGGAAACCCATGACACTCCAGTTTATGACTGTTTTCTCTTTCTCAGCTTTGCTGCCATGCCTCCAGGGCCAGAGCATCGTCTCTCTGTTCTCATGGTCCAAGTACAGCTTTGTCTCCTGCTCATCGCCATTGGCTGGCCCTGCAATGGCAGCGTTGTCCATGGGTCAGGCTCATCCGAACCATATCCCACCTTTAAGTGGAACAACACACTTTTTGAGCACCTGGCCCTGCACCCTGATCCCACCATGGGTTGGATCTACATTGGAGCCAGAGATCATCTGTTCCAGTTAGACCAGTTCCTCCAGCTGCATGTCCAAGACAAAACTGGACCCATGATAGACAGCCGAGAGTGTTTGCCCCCTGTGACGGAAACCAACTGCCCCCAGGCAAAGGAAACCAGCAACCATAATAAGCTCCTGCTTGTAGATCCCTACTCTATGGAGCTAATTACCTGTGGCAGTGTCAACCAGGGAATCTGCCAGAAAAGGAATCTGGATTCTGTGAATAAAGTTCTTTTTTCTACAGAAAGGCCAGTGGATACTCAGTATGTGGCGGCCAACCACCCAAATGTCAGTACTGTTGGGCTGGTGGTTCGCTCTCGTCCTGACAGGCAGGCGGTGCTGTTTGTTGGACGCGGTTACACCAGCAGTCATCCACCCATTTCCACTCGAAACCTGGCCCAGGAACCCATCTTCTCCTACGAGGAGACCGCAAAGCTAGCTGTGGCAGGACGACTCTCGGAATACGATCATCATTTTGTGGCCTCGTTTGCCCACCATCAGCATATCTACTTCCTCTTCTACAGGCGGGACCTGAAGTCTCAGTCGCGGGAATACCGCACCTACATCTCACGCATTTGTCTGGATGACCAGGCCTATTACTCCTACGTGGAAGTACCGCTGACTTGTCGCTCAAGGACAGGCAAAATGTACAACCTTTTACAAGCTGTGCAGCTCGGTCTCTCCAGTGATGGGAGCCAAGGTTCCGGGTCAGAGATTCTTCTAGGCGTCTTCTCCACTCCCACGTCTTCAGCCTCGCCCAACGAGGATTCAGCCCTCTGCATGTTTCATCTTGAAGATGTGGACCAACGTATTGACTCCACCAGAGATCTGTGCTATACAAAGATGGGGAGAGAGGAAGGAGACGAGGCGGCCTACATAGAGTATGAGGTCAAATCCAACTGTGCCAACCTTCCAGAGGTGAGACACACACAGACCTACCTCTTCTGCAAATACAGCACAAGCTATAAACATCCTTCTTCACATCCACATTCTAGGCGTTTATTCAACTAAATGTATGACTTGCTTGCCCAGATGATTCCAGTAGGTGTTGATCCACCTGTCTGAGGCTGTTACGTTCCATAGACCTTTTGTTTTTGTTGCTTAAAATAAAAAAAGCTAGTAATAAAAAGTTTCTCTGTTAAAAGGCTTTTTCATTTGTAGTTTTAAAAGCCAAATGAATAATAAATATCTAGCTTGTATCCATTTAGGCTAAATAATTGGACTGTGTAGTATCGCAACAGAGTTACTTGAACGTATGGATTTGTGGACCTTGTATTGAGATCGATTTCGAATCATAATAGGGAAGATGCACAGCCTGCAGGTCCAAACTGTATTTGGACCTACAAACTTTAATAAAAACTGATTTTTTTTTTATTAGAAACACAACATCAGGCAGGAAACATCTTTTAATGCTTCACAGCTCTCTCTCTGCAGGACTCAACTGACTTGAAGTCCCTGGAACAACACATGACAATACCCCTTTGTGCTACTATTGTAACACAGCAAACAGTGAATCTTTATGCAGAACTGAGACAGTTCTAACCTTTCAGACACATCACAACCATCAAGCTTGATTTAGAAAGAGGCGTGAGGTTTGGGGTGTTTTGTTTTTTTACCTTGGAAACCACCTGAAACTATGAGACGTCGTGATGTTTAAATAAAGGTTTGTGTCAACTAACAGTTCTGTTTCTGCATCTCTGATGTCTAAAATCTGGTTTAGATTTAACAGGATTGTGCCCGTTTTAAAAATGTATCCACATCTTAGTTTCAGGAAAAGATATGGTTTGAAAATTGTTTTGGTTTTGAGTGCCCCCAAACGTTCAATGAGTTGTCTCCTATCTGAACTCGAACCTGGACCTTGTCAGACTCTTGAGGTCTCTATAGAATGAGTCAAGGTAACCAAAAGTCTTAAGAGAATTCCTCCTGGGAGGGAAACCACTCAGTGGCATTCTTAGGAGCTGCTCCTCTCAGTGTTTCTAATTACATGTTTGTGTGGCTGTGGCTAAGTGACTGCACACAGGAATATTGAGAACGCTCCTGTAGCAGCTTCTCTGAATATACGTATAATCTTCATTTGTTCTTCATTTTTCTAAGAGGTCACAGAAAATGTGAATCTTGAGCTTGTTAGGAGCATCTTTGTGGATTACAACATATAAAGATTACCGGTATATTTACAGAGATTTTGTTCTTTAGAGAGGAATATGACATTAGTTTAGTGTGATGGATTTAGATGATGATAACAAAGACCTTTCAATGACAGTTGGAAACTCTACAGACAAAAGAAGGTAAAGAGAAAGTGGTTGGTGGGTCTTCACAGATGTCCCTTAAGTACTTTTGAAGATGAAGGTAGAGAATGGAGATGACAGCAGAGAACACAAACACACAACAGTGCAGTTAGACATAGAGATGTATTTTCTTTTTAGTAAAATGTACTGGGATCCCTGAAGATAGTCGTTTGTGATCAGACTTTTCTAAGACTCTGGCTGTTCCAGAGATCCCACAGCTCATCCAAGTCTTCTGTAGCTCCAGGTTCATGAGCAAAATGGATTACCTAACCTTGGTGTATATACAGCTGAATACTCATAGCTGTCATTACAGTGTAGACACTGACTGGACGTCCTTGACCTTCATGTTTTTTGGTGCTATTTTTAACATCAGGTCATCTCTTCTGTATCAAAATAATTGCTCACACTCCAGATTTTTCCGTGAGACATCAACTGAGTGTGGTAGACGGGTCTGAACCGTCCGTTAAAACATCTCTGTTTGCTTAAGTTTTTTTTTTAGCAGCATCTGAACTTAACACACATAATATTGTCCTTTTTTTCAGAACAGCACAAATGCTTTTAGAACCCACACTCCATTATAGCCATTTAACATTTTGAAAGCAGTCAAAGATAATTTAAATTGAGCTGGTTTGTAAAATCATTTAAAAAAATGTGCTTCTTATTATATTTTTGTTTGTAGTCTTTCTAACAGAGTTTTGGAGTTGATACAAAGGGACCAAACTCTCACTAGTGGGTGGTTTTTAAAAGAAACCAACTGGAGCCAACACAGTTTACTAATTGACCTCTAGGTCACTTGCTACACATAAATGTAATCATCCTATGGTCCAGCGTTAATTGATCCAACAATGCAAATCAGTTTTTGAGTTGAACAATGTTATAAGGTGAGCATCCCTGATGGGCAGAAAGAAGGGTTTGACTGACACATGGTTCTTCTACCAGTTGCACGAATCCCAAAGAAAACACACCAAGATCTTATTGTTAATAAAATTGTGTTCTAAAAGGAAATCCAGACAAGAGGAGGCTGTAGATTTAATTAGCAATTAGCAAAAAATTGTATATTTAGTCTAAAGTTCAATGTTCTCTCAAATCACATTCATTAACCATTTAAACGAGGCTAACAGAGAAAGGACAGTTGAGGAGAAAGTTCAGGGAAAGCCTGTGTCACATTGAAGTAGGTACAGTTTAAAAACTGCTGTGAGGTTTGGGAGAAAGACCCCAAGTTTCCCCTAACTGACAGGTGACTGGAATAGCTGTTGGCTTTGAATGTTGAAGTCATCATTGGCTGTTTTCATTCTGCAGTAGAAACCTGGTGTGAGCCTCGTTATTTTGGTCTGCATTTTGTGAGGGGCAGAGTCACGGTTTCCATAATCTATAACTCCTACAAGGTCACGGGTGTGTTCCAGCTTCTGTGAGCTTCTCTCAGAGGAGACGTTGTTTTAGGCGCATGCAATGGTTTCTGTGGTCCAGCTCTAAAGTCTCTGGACCTCAGCGGTTTTTCACTCATAGACCTCTACTCCTCATACTAACTAGATTGTGGTGATATGTTTTTCTCTCCATCAAACTTTCTGTGTGAGAACTTCATTCTCTTCTCGTTCTGATGTTTTACTACAGAACACGCTGAAAGCGTACCCCTGCGGTTCAGACCACACCCCCAGCCCCATGGCCAGTCGGGTCGCAGTAGAGGTGGAGACCATACTGGACAGCCCGTCCGCCCAGCTCACTGCTGTGGCTGTGAGTGTCAGGCCGGGACACACCATCGCCTTCCTGGGAGACTCCAAAGGAAATCTGCACAAGGTACCAGTGTGAGGGGGAACCTGGGTATGCAGGGTCAGGTTGTTCAAGGGGTCTATATCATGCAAAATCAACTTTTTTGAGTTGTTAGGTGTATTATAATGTTGAATCCTCACAAAACAACCCCAAAGCATTGTTTTGATCCATTCATGCATTTATGAGTATTCCTCTAAAAACCTGTCCTCTCAGCCCCAGCAGCTCCCAATCCACAAAGACGAGGGGGTTTCTCTCATTTAAACGTATTAAAGTGAGGAACAGCCCCTTCCAGGAAGTGTCTGCGCTGCCCCCAGGCTAACACATACACACTTTCTCTGTGGAGCTAGCTGTGATCAGCAAAACATTTTCCTTTTAGATGCACAATATGCACTTCCATCTTTGCAAGAGTTTGGATGTTCTTTGTTTTTGTGGGCCGAGCAGAGACACACTATGAGGGCGACACTATGTTGACGTCATGAAATGGGCGGCACCCACAAGGAGCAAAAGACAAAATATATGTTCTTTAGTGTGCCGAAGGTAATATCTTAACGTATATATGGATATAGTTGACTCTAAAAGGCTTAAAATAGTGTGATATAGGCCCTTTTAAGTTTAAGAATGATTTGAGGCCTGCTGCTTCTCATGCAGCATTTCGGTTTTTAAACTCACTCATAACCTAACTGGACAATTCTGAAGATGTCAAAGTGTAGATTTGGAAAAAGAGTTTTGGGGAATGTGTATGTATGTATGTATGCTTTCAGCTGCAGTAAGTGAGATTGAGAACATCTCTGTTGATAACTTCACATCAATGTAGGTCATTGAAATTCTTGTTTCAGTGGTAAAGCCATGACTCCAAATCCTAAAACATTCTGGAGTTAGCGTTCCTTCTGATGGCAGTTTTGTAAATTCTGGTTGAGTTGCAGGAAAAACCCTAAAAATGGGAAAACTTTGTTTTTTTTGTGATCAAACGACTTTGACATGAGTCAAGCTTTGTCACTAGATTCTGGTTTTAGTCTACTTTCAGTTTACTGATACCATTTTGTTTTTACAGACTTGATTATATAAACTAAGATTTACTTAAGTAATCGTCCCTTTCAGTCTGTTCACGGTGGTTATATAAATAAGTAGTTAAATTAAACATTCTTCTGCATGTATTGTATTTCAATCATTGCTGAGTAATATCCAGCTTTTCTTAAGCTGGTTTATACTTTCTTTAAGTAATTAAGTAGTGAGATTTTTCTTTTTTGCCCTTTCAGCATTTAATTACAATTGTTACATGTATTACAGTATTTCTAAAATGATTTTGTTTTATTTTAACCTTTTTTTGCTATATTTTTTGAAAAATTACTCTTATTATACATTTTTATGCAGTTTTAAGTGTGCTGCCAGACGTTCTGCTGATGGTCTGGTGCACACAGTTGCATCTTTGTCTCATTTTGCAGCACAGTGAAGTACAGTAACATGTTACCATGCAGTTGCATCACCCAGCGCTGTGCATCAGCGTGGGTCTCCGAGAAGCCCTCACTGCTGTCACGACTGACGTGCACGCTCTCCACCCACAAGCCGGGAGTTTACTTTAAGTTACAACAATTCAGATTCCATCAATTTGTTGGATTATTGATCTGTTTGTGGAAACAGAGCTGTTGGTGGTTTTGAGATGCAAACTTCTGTGTTGTCTTTGGGATAGAAACCTATTTCCTCGAGCTGAAAATCCTTAAATGATGTGTTTGTTTTCCTGAGTTAATTGAAAATATGTGCTTGTATCATTTTATGTTTGTTCTTATTTTAAACCAACCTGGAAAGTGTTTCATTTTTACTTTCTAAAAGAAAATGAGAAAAAGATCAATTGAGTTTTTCTTTTTTATGGCCTGCAGCAGTCACAGAGTGCAAGGACCATATATATATTTTTTTTTTTACTTAAAAATGTTTTTTTTCAGGTTTTGACATATTCATAAAAGGTTCAGTAAAAGGCCAAAATGTATTTAAAATGGGAGTTACGTTTTCCATGTTGACTTTGTGACCTTTTTTTTATTCAAACATTAAACAAAAGTAGGGGAAAACATTTTGATTAAATGTAGTTCCACAGCAGCCCTTCACTGATCCAGAATAATCAGATGTTGGATCTGGATTTTGTCCAAACAATGGTGGCGCTGTTTCTCTGTTGGAAAACGTAACTGTCGTCCTCCTTTTTCTTCAGAGCTTCTCTCATCTTTGTCTTTTTGACAACACGCTTATTTGAACGCATTTCTACACCAGGCTTCATTTTTCTCACCTGCTGCTGCTAAAACATTAAAAAGTGAAAAAATGTGTCTAAGATTGGCTTTTACTTGTACATCCATCTTCTCATCTTCTGCTTAGTCCTCTGCAGACTCACAAGAGCTCGTACCAGCTACTTCAGGGTTGGAATACACGCTGGAAAGTTCACCACGGCTTGGCTGGGCCTTACACTCACATCTAAGTGACCATGAACAAGAGTGACCAATAATGTTGACATAGGGATTATCGGCAAAATCGACAGAAAAGACTCCAGTGGGATTCCAACCACAACCAATTTTATAGTGAAAAAACATTCAAAAACTGCACATACTCAGCTTTCTGCGCTGTTGTCAGCTAGTATTTGTAACATTTCCTTGAAGCAGAAACCTTTTTTGAGTTAAATCAGGTTTTGCTTAATGAGACTCTCCATCCCTTTAGAGAAGAAGTCTGCAATCTTTAAAAAAAAAAAAAAAATAAAGAGCCATTTGGTTCAGTTTCTTAATGGCCGAAACACAGCGAGAACCGACACCCAGCGAGAACCTCAATGTTCTGCTGCACAATTTTAGAAAAAATACACTTTGTTTTTGTGGCCATTAAGCTATTACGTTTCTAAATATCTTCAATAATTGAACAATAACAGTGTTTTATTCTATTTTTAACCATTTTAACTGTTAAGTTGTGACAGCAGCACATTCCTTTCAAAATAAAATTCACCCTGTGTCAAGTAAGATCCTCTTATTTCAGCAGATTTCTTTAAAATCAAATATGGCTTTTTCTATTTAGATGACTTTAGTGCACTTTCATCCTTTTTCTCCTTTTACTGTTGATTATAAACATGACAACATTGGTTTAAAATCCAGTATAAAAAACTTTGTGCTTTAAGCTCAGTCTGACAGTATAATAAACCTTTTACCATCATTTTGCTCAGTTATCTGAGATGTAAACATAAATGACAACTTAAGTAACTGAAACAAGAAATGAAACTGGAGCCTCAGGTTGCAGACCTGTGCTCTAGATAAATCCAGAGTAACTTTTTTTTAACTCTTTTTCTGGCTTTCTGTTCATAGATTGAAGTCTTGATGCTTTTAGAGCAGAACTACAAAAACAGCCAGTTTTGGAGCACAACTTTGTTAATGTGCAGTTTCATTCTGAGCAGGACGTTTCATTCAACTGTTGTGCGTCTCTGCCGTCCCTCTGTGTGGACTGTTGTGTCGCAGTTGTGACATCTGCAGTAATCACTGAGTGGCAGTGATGCTGTGAAGTGAAGATTCCACTCATGGAATGAGTTTAATCATCCATCCATGACTGTGACCTACATGCTTTTGACCTTTCTCTGGTCTTTGAGAACTTTGTTGTAATATTTCAGTCTTTCTCAAAAACCTTTAAAGGCTTCCTAAAATACTTTCGAAGTTTGTCTTTGAGCAAAATGAACGTGCTGAAAGTAACGGAAAAATTTCTTTTTTTTAGTTGGAAAAGTTTGCTTGAAATCTTCGAGTCATAAAATAAATTTAAAATCAAAATTGGGCTTTTAATAAAGAATCTAAAGTATTTAAAAAATGTATTTTAGATTCACTTTCTAGTTTGTTCTATTTGAAGTTCAAACCATCTTTTAGAACTTTTTAAAAATGTCTTCTATGATAAACGCGTTGATGCTGGAGCTCTGCTCTAAGACGGGGAGGATGCAGGAGGAAAAGCTGTGCTGTACCTAGATGATTCAGTGTGCCTGCATCACACTCAGATCTGTGAAGGCCAGGACGTGGTAGCACCAAACCACACGAGTCAAAACAACCGGCTTTGTTATTTCCTCGATCCGTCCTGTCAGCAGCAGCTGGACATGAACTGTGACGCAGCAGAAATCTTCCCACCTCTCTGCTCCTTCATATTAAAAAAATGTCTTCAGCCTGTCCTTTCCTGTGTTTGCTTCAAACATCTCCATGGAAACGTTCAATCCTGAAGAGTGCAAACAGTAATTATGTTTTTTTTTTAACTGTTGAATGTTTCCAACTACTGCATCTACTCCCTCTGCTGGTGGAAACTGGAAGCATTGCAGAGGATGTGGTTTTGAATGCGGACAGTTTTAGTTTGCTTGAGGTTCTGCGGCCTGAAAACTCTTCCCTCACTGACCGTGGATGCAGTTTCTGCTTCAGAGACACAAGATTAGAAAATCCTCTGGTTCAAAATCCTCAGAGTTTATAGGCAGAGCAGATTCCTATGGCGCTTATGAGGATATTTGACAGTAAATAGATCAGAGATTTTCTAAATTATGTTTCCAAGCTGACATGGAGCAGCAGCTAGACTCGTCCACCAACAGCTCCGGTTTTACATTTTTCCTTTCAAACCTGGATTTCCAATATTCCTGTCTGGATTTGTTCTTCCAGGAGCTCAAACTGGCTTTTCCAGTTTTTATTTCTTGGATTTTGGGGAAATCCAGACACATTGTTGCTCTGACATGTCTCCTCACAAAGTATAAACTCCAGTGATGACCAGCTTATCAGCTTGTTGGTCCTGAAACTGCTGAGGCTTGTGGGTAAAACCAGAACAATCTAGAGTTCAGCTGCAGTTCACAGCAGAAGCTGCGTTCAGATCCCCCAGTTCAGGTCTGGTAATCTTCTGATTGGATTTATGCCCATCAGCAGAACCTTTTTCATTCCAGCACAGGTTGGGGGTAATCAACATCATTGTTACCATATAATTTGGTTGTTTGTCTTTAAATATTATTTATCATGTTCTTTTTTATGTTTTTACTTTGCATTTTTTTGGCCGCTGTCAATTACTGCTACCCAAAACAAACAAACAAACAAAAAAAGTCAAATTTACTTTAAAAGCCTAAACGAAATGTGTTCTTGGATTCTCCAGGTGTTGGCTGTGTGCAGTTTTTGAAATCATACCAGAAAGTTCATGAACACGTTATTGTTTTTGATATTTTGTTCTTGCTGTCGCCTCATCCCTTATAAAACGGTTCAGATCTTCTCTATACATTTAATATATTGACTCCAAGAGAAGAACAAAAATGTTTATATTGTATGTGATCATATCTGTGACAGTGTTGTGCGGATCTCCTCAGGTGTTCCTTGGGCCGCACGGCGAGGTGGAGGAGTACTCTGTCACGTCTGTGCAGAAGAACGCAGCCATCAGTTCAGACCTGATCCTGGACCAGAGTGAAGAGCATCTCTTCATCATGACGCACAGCATGGTACCAAGCCCCATCCAAATGAAAAGATCATTCTTAGTGTTTGTTCCGTGAGGGCAGGAGGATTATTTGGACTTTCATATTTTCATTTTCATTGTTGCTCTGGGGAATGTGGGCCATCTATTGTTTGTAATCAGATTTGGGGAGCTTAGTGGGGACAGTTTGCATGACTGAACACGCGGCTTTGTCCTGCTTCCAGTTGCAGAAGAGGCCGGTGGCTGAGTGCCAGCAGAACCACGACTGTAACTCCTGCCTGCAGGCCCACGACCCCTACTGCGGCTGGTGTGTCCTGGAGGCGAGGTGAAGCACCGCAACTCTGTCAAAGACGCCGACAGAGGCTCCTCAAAGCAGAGTTTCTCGTTTAATTTGACATAAAAAACATTTGGGTCGCATTTTTCACTACAGTTGTAAAAGTTTATAAGTTAACAAATTTCAAACTGTACCAGAAAGTTCAGCAGAAGTCTCATTTCCACAATCCAAGTTTGCTTCACAGAAAGAAATTTATCCAAAAAAACCCTGAAATTTAAGTTAGAGTTCCTGTAATCTCCTTGCATTTATGTATCCCATCATCCCCCAGTGCATCAGTGTTTTGTCTGTCCTCCTGGTGTCTGGCTGCAGGTGTACGCTCCAGTCTCAGTGCAGTCGGGGGGGTCAGCCAGGTCAGTGGCTGTGGAGCTTCGACATGGAGCAGCACTGTCTGTACATCAGCGACTTAAACCCATCCAACGTCAGCAGGGAGGAGAGCAGGCCAGTGAGTCCTCTCTTTTTCTGCACAAACTGGGAATGAAAAGAAGCGCATTAGGATGATGGAGCACGTTTTGGTCCTCAGGTCTTCCTGTCTGTTCCTGGACTCCCCGTGTTAGAAAAGGGGGAATCGTATTCCTGCTTCTTTCGGGACGTCAGGAGTCCCGCCGTCCTCACAGACCGCGGGATCAGCTGCCGCTCTCCTGACAGCAGCAGGATCCCTTCAGTGCCGCAGCGACAAGGTGAGTCCACTAAACCCAGTTCTAACAGGAACTAAAGGGTTTAGGACCAGTTTTCAGGATTAGGGCCATTTTGCCCTTGAATCTGTTTCACCCGCCCATTTATATCATGATCTATGAAATTAATTGAGATAAAAACTGAAGCAAGAAGAGAATTTCCGATGTATTCAATTTTGTGACTCCACAAAGGGAACCTGGTTACTAAGCTTTGGTTCCTATGTTCTGGTGGATTTTCTTGGATCAGCTGAGTGACAGCACCCTAGTTTTGAACCTGTTGTTGCATTTCCATGTTTACAAAGCCTTCATTGTTCTTCCACAACTTTCCCGTTTTTAAAACTGTTATTCACAGATGCAGAGGAAGGTAAAAGGAACACTTCCCAAATCGTTTAACTGATTTTGTATTTTCCAGAAAAAATTTGGTTTTGAAATCAAATTGAAAATAGAAATCAAATACCGGTAACCATAAACTTCAAATGATCTGCTGCAGTGCAGACGAGGTTTTATCAAGAACAGTTGATTTATTTGATTTTAAATCTGGAAACTGAAGTTGCTGAAGTTTTTAAGTAACTAACTTCAAGAACTTCTAAGCAACCTTGTTGTCCAGCTTCATTCATTCATTTTAATTGTTGGTTGTGATCAACTGGGATCAGATGCGTAAGAACAAAATGTTTCCACTGGAAATATTCTGTTTGGAATTTTATTTTGTGGAATCCATTGTGATCGGTGTCCTGCTTTGGTTGTCTGTAGACGTCCTGCAGCCTCAACCTTCGTTCTCGTTCGTCTACAGATTTTGTTGTCGTTACCTTGTCTCTGCGGTTTGGGGACGTTGTCGTCGCAGCGAAAGACTTCACCTTCTTCGACTGCACAGCTGTGAAGCAGCTGTCAGGAAGCCAACCGTGAGTTTCTGCTCTTTAACACTGTATCCTGGTCCTACTCACTGCTGATTACCTGGATCAGGTGTATCCAGCAAATCCAATGATGCCTAATGGGTTTGTTTTTTGTCTTTACCAACATCCTCCTTTCAGATTTACAGGCTGCACTTTTTCAGTGAAAGGTTTCATGTTCTTGAAGAACAGTTGTTTCCATCTCTGACACATTTGTATGTGTTCTTTTCTGTGTGTTTAGTTGTCACAGATGTGTTTTGAGCAGATGGGGCTGTAACTGGTGCGTTCACCAGCACTCGTGCACACACAAGTCTGTCTGTGGGGAGGGCGTGATCATCTACAACCAACACGTAAGTCCCAGAATCACAGGACGCTGTGGGATCTGCGGGCCTTTAAACACATTCTCTCCTTAAAATGCTGTGTTTGTTCAATGCATACACGTTCCTGAGCTCTAGGCTTTAGAGACAAAGATTACAGCAGAGATTTCCCTCATAAATAACTCCTGGGAGTCAAACTGGACACTTGCTGCTTTTGGCGTTTTGCGTCGGAATGAAGCGTGGCACTTCAGCTCGTCATCCTGAACCTGGAAACATGCACTTTCCCCCAAAGTTTAGGCTCCTTCACGTTCTTCCTCCAAAAAAACCCTCAGTCGTTTGTTCTTTTTACTACACAAGGAAACCTCATTACATTTGTTTACATTTGAATCAAACTAACCTTTTTTTACTTGATATACAACATTGTATTTGTATTGAATATCTTTATCTTTACAAAGTTTCTAAGACATTACCTGTTCAGTCATTTGTCCTTAAATCTAGCGTAAAGGGTGATTTTGACCGAAAAATAGACGAATATAATCACTGAGATTTATAATCCTTGTCTTATGTCCAATTCATCATTTAACCCATCCATCCTTTTTGTTAAATAATAGTCATCCAACAGACTTGCAATGAGATGACACAAGAAAAGCTACACATTTACGAATAGATTTGGTGCATTTTATTGAGCCACTCGAGTCTTGTAACACTGGCTCGAGCATAATGAGCAGAAAAAACAGACCTTATGATCAGGATGGTCAACTATTCTATTTAACATTATTGTTTGTCTAACTTATTCTTTTTTATAATTTATCATTCATTTGTTTGTCCAAAAATACATTTAGTAAATAAATTAATCATTTTAACTCTATTTTGCTTTATTTTTATTAAGTTATTGTTTCCTCTTCCCCCACCACCTTTATGTTTCCATCAGTTCAAACTCCCCACCTCCCCTCCGCCCACAGCCAAACCAGCTAAAGTCATAACAACAGGCCCTGTCACCACAGCAACAAGCCCCCCAGTGCCCACCACAGCCTTCATCCCTGAGCTAACCACGCTGCCCCCTCCTCTGCCCCCCGGGCCCTCCAGTCTTCCTCCACCTGTCACAGCTGCGCCACCCTCTGTCATCACAGGGGGCAGTGTTGTTGTCGCTGATGAACTCGTAGTTGTCACTCAGAGCAGCCCTGCTGACACTCCCGGTGTCGTCATGGTAACAACAGAGGTGGCTCGGCCCAGCGATGGACTGAGTGGAGATGTTGACCCCACTACAATGCCGGGGGCCACCTCCACCAGCCTCCCAATGACAACCCGCTCTGTGGAAGAGGCTCCCCTCACCCCATCACCCCCTGAGCCCGCAGGGCCAGCAGAAAACGATACATATTTAGCCCCAACCGTACTGTCCGGTGATGGGGAAGTGGACCCCGGACTGCCCTCCTACCCTCAGCCAGTGGACTTAGAAGCAGAACTGGAACTGGACTACCAGAACGACCCGGATGATGCCTTCCTCCCGGTGAGTTAAGCTCCGCCCTCTTCTGTCATTCTTCTTCAACCCTTGCTTCAGTGGACTCCAATCACAGCACTTTCCCATTCTGCTGTTGGGCAAACAGGAAGTCTCGCCCCCTGCAGGAATCCGTTTCTGCCTGATGGATAACACCTTTGAACTCTAAACAACATCTTGGCTTCATCAGGCTTCCTCTCTCCTCCTCTTCCAATGTTTGCTTTCAGATGTTGTTCTGTGCTTGAGTCTTTCCTCTTCATTTATTTGTGGTCTGTTATTGAAACTTCTTCATCTCTCAAAGTGGGATCACAGTTCATCAGGTAAAATGTTAGTTAATGTAAAGATGTTTATCTGTCCTGTGCGAAATCTGTCTGTAACATTTCAGATCTAACAGGGAGGGCTTTCATTTCTCAACAACTTGAAGAGAACTGCTGGGACTAAATGCTGCGGTGTGAAAGCCCTGTGTGTTTAAAGCTAAAAAAAGAGTTTAGGAGGCACTTCCATCTGAATTTGTGGTCTTCAGTGATGTTCTTTTTTATTAATTTGAATCCTGCTATTCAATAAAAAGGGAAGATAATTTCTACGTGATAAAGTATTGAGGAGAGGATGAAGCTGCACCAGTACAAAGGTTTGTAAGATGAAGATGATGATTCCCATGCTGCCCCTCAGGGTGATGAAGGCTCCTTCATCAGCTGGGGCTCCTCAGCGTGTCCGTGCGTTGAAAAGGTACAGGGGTCGTCTCTGCTGCCCGTTCACGTGGAGAAGAAGATCACGTTACTGGCACGCAATCTGCATCTTTATCAGGTAAGTGCAGACCTTTAAGCCATGCGCCTGTCTGTGTTTAGACGTGAGAAATGCTTATGTTTGTGTGTGTTCAGGACACAATGCTGGAGTACGAGTGTGTGCTGATCATTGAGGGTCAGACGGTGGTTGTTGACGCCTTTGTTGAGGCCGACTACGTGAATCCCTCCAGCTTCTTCATCACCTGTCAGCAGCACAAGGTCTGAGGAGCTTGCATGTTGTTCTGGTTCTGTCCACCAGGGTACCATTGAACCCCAATTTAAACCAGATAAACTGGAGTTTCTGTGAGGTTCCACTCACACTTTTCCTTTTTGTTTATTCACCCGCATAGTTGAAATCTGCAAGGTAGAATTAGAAATGTTTTAAGGCCCACTACACACTTTCTACACTA
Organism: Oryzias sinensis; assembly: GCA_037389245.1. Classification (NCBI taxonomy): domain Eukaryota; kingdom Metazoa; phylum Chordata; class Actinopteri; order Beloniformes; family Adrianichthyidae; genus Oryzias; species Oryzias sinensis. The sequence goes on from CM074493.1 coordinate 19,505,796, forward strand.
CATTTTTACATGTTTCTCTCTTATTTGAACTTTTAAAGCTCAAACCTTTGTAGAAAAACAAATCCAGCGTTAAGAAAAAAAACAAAGATCTGCTCGCGATTGGAGATTTATGTAGATTTTGAGAGCTGCTCATACCACAGACACAGCATAGAGGAGATTGATTGACAAGGTCTCCAGCCAATCACGGCGCAGAACACAGCGCACTGTTTAAAGAAGAGGCATGCAAAATTCCACAGAAAGAAAGCAAAACAGCAAGACTGTGAAAGGTAAACCGGGATATAGCAAGGAAACACTGTAGGAAGTACCGTAATACATGTATGAGACACAATCTACCCACAGGAAGGCTTGTAAGGGATAGGTGCAGTGAGATTTGGGAGGCAGTTTGAAGGCAGATGCCTCGATGGTAGGGGTAAGAGAAAGTTTAAGTGGGCTGTTTTGCTTCGGAGTAGAGCATCTGTTAATGTGTTTTCTGCTCATGTGAAATAGTCAATAGAAACTTGAAGCTCCTGATTCTCTCCAGCCTGTCTCCAGAGAGAGAAGAAAGGGTTACAACCATCTTTTTGTAGTCCAAAATGAGTCCTTATGTCCTCTGGCTGTTGTTTTTAAACCTCTGCTCTGTAAGGGGCCTCTTCCTCCACTGTGATGCTAATTGTTGTATCATCTGCAAATTAAATGATACAGTAGTAAACCAGGATGACATCATAAAACAGCAACTCACAGTTCTTGGATCATGAATTAACTTTGAAACAGCACTTTCACTGGAGGGAGACAGATTGGGGTTAAAAATGTTTTAGATATTTATTACAGACAGATAAATTGTCAGAGTTTATAGAAATTCTTCCCTCAGTAAACTCAGTATGATCCCAAAAAATCTAGTATTGATTAAGGCGAAATTGGTATTTTATAATTGTATAATTCAAGTATTTCTGTCCCTAAAGGTCAGATTTTCTAAAAGTGCTCAAAGTCTGCAGTAGATGACCGTTTTTTTACTTAATCTAATCTGAATTAAAGTTAAGATGTTGGACTAGATTAAGCAAATTGCTGCAGTGGGAATCCGCCATTGGAATAAATCTTGTTTGGATGCAAATGTCCATCGCTGATGATCAGCATTAATCCAGGGAGTCAAACACTTTCCGTTAGCATTGATGTCTGAATGAAAATGGTGTTTATTTGCTGCTGCAGTTAACGTACTCCGCTCCTGTGGAGGAGTACAAAGCCATGGTGTATGTGAAGAGGAGGAACACTTTTCACGTGGACAGCTCTCCGGATTTGTACGGTGAGCTCTTCAGATCCGGACTTTTCCTGTCAGAGGTTGTGGCTGTAGCATTACAAGCTTGTTTTTCCTGTCCTCAGTAACTCTGTACAGCTGCTCTGTGGGCCGATCAGACTGCAGTCACTGTCGCACAGCGGACCCAAAGTACAGCTGTGTGTGGTGTGGGGGGGCTCAGCCCAGTTGCATGTATTCAAAGTCATGCAGTGCAGCTGCAGAGACATGTCCCGCCCCTGTCATCCACTCGGTGAGTCGTGAGCTTCAATTCATTTTGGGTTTTTTGGGTTGAAATAAACCCATTTCCGATTGGGAAAGACGCTGATGTGGACTAGGATCAATCAGGTTGTCAGGTTGCTGACATTATTGAAAGCAAAGCCGCACATTGGGTTCTTCAGTTCCTGCAAGGCTCCTCTTGTCGTCCCTTCAGTTTGAGCCACTGTCTGGTCTGCTGGAGGGAGGAACCCTGGTGACCATCTCGGGCTCCAACCTGGGCCAGAAGCCCACAGACGTCCTGGACTCTGTGTTGGTGGCAGGGGAACCCTGCACTGTCATCCCAGAACTGTACCAAGTCTCTTCCAGGTATGCAGCCCGCAGTTTCAGAGGTTTACATGAACTTTTTTTAAGAATTAGAAATTCTGTTGGCATCAGTAGAAAACACACAGGCGGCTGTTCATCCTGTAGGATCGTGTGCAGAACCAAACCCAGTCAAGGGGAGAAGGTGGGATATGTGTCTGTGTGGGTGAACGGAGGAGAGCGCAGCCTGTCCTCGCAGACCTTCAGCTACCAGGTTTGTCAGATTAAATGGGGCATCTGCTGATCTATTTTGTAAAAGCGTTCTCAATGGTCTTTAGTTAAGGTTGAAAAAAACCTGTCATTTTTTAGGACATAGTGTTTGCAGAGCTGCAATAGTTCTGAGAAGGGGTGTCAAACATACGGCCGGCATGCTGTGTCTGGCCTGCAAGATGGTTTAATCCGGCACAGTCATGAAAAGTAAAAATTATAAGGATGTTTTTTTTTTTTAAAAAGCACGTTTCTAGTCCATTCCTGTGGAGAGTATGTAATTTTTTTTAAAAGAAATAACCAAAATGCGCAATCCCGCCACTAGGGGAAGCAAAGGAAAAGCAAAACAGGTGAAACAGCATATCTCTGCATGTGCCAAAAGCAAAACCTAACAGCTCTGCGTCTGGATAAGATCTAGTTTGGTTCCTCGTGAGCCCCACCGCTTTTGCAATGCTATAAGACTGATCAGTAGTGACTCCCTAATGACCTAAATGTTGTCAAAAAGAAAAAAAAAATATTGAAGTGGAGTGCTGAGCTTTCCAGGAAAATCGACAGAATTTTATTTATTTAAAGAGTTAAGCAAAGAGAACATTTACCAACTATTTGCTGGACTGATAACCGTCTGCATTTACCGCAGCCGTGACATCAGTAATGGAGCAGTGACACCTAGCTACCTTATTGCAAACAAGTTGGTGCAAACATCCAAACCATTTTTCGAATAGTGAACTTATTAAAAAATGCTGAAGGCTGCAGAAGTCACGTGCCCAAAAAAGCAGTAGACATTTGCTATACATGAGTCTGTCAAGGATTACGATAGCAGATACAACATCTCTGAAGAGACTTGGGCGGCCAAATGAAGGAATCCAGTCATTTTTTTGCATTTTTGGTCACTATTGATGAAAGCACAGATACAGATATTGCACAACTGTGCATATTTATTAGAGGTGTTGAGGAGACGTCACAATGGAGTTTCTTGAGTTGATGGACACAACAACAGCTGTTGACATAGTCAGCTTTCGAGTTACTGCACCAGACTATGTTGGAGGGAATTGGTCACGTGATGTCAGTCTGGTCACTGATGGCGCCCCATCAAAGGTCAGGAAGAAGGCAGGTGTTGCCACAAAATTCAGGCAGCCAACCAGGAAAAGATTCTTGGACATTTCCTTGTGTTTTGCACACTTGAATGACGGTAAACGTGTTGCTGCAAAGGATCTGAATCCTGATAGTGATGTCCGGGTGAAGTTTCAGGAGAGAAAGAGAGGTTAACTCCAAATTCTTGTGTTCACAAATGTTTAGCTTACTGGTAGTTTAATTTTTCATTGATTTGCACATTTAGATTTTAGACAAGTGTTTCATTTTTTTTCGTAGCCCGTTTTGAGTTTATTATTTGGATTGCCTCCGTGTCAGATGTAAAATTTTCAGTCCGTAAAAAATTGAATAAACCAAATTTTTTTTAAGTGAAATGCATTTAATTCGAGATCCATTGGCCTCTGTAAATGAATGTATAATAAGTGATTAGACGACTATGTTGGCATTTTTTCAACTGAGTAAAAAAAAAAAGCTGTTTTTTATTTCTATGTTACTGGTCAGGCCAACTTGGGATCAGACGATTTGAAAGTGGCCCCCGCACCAAAATGAGTTTGACACCCCTGTTCTAGAGCAAAGAAAATCATGTCTAATGTCAACTCTTGCCTGTAGGGGCAGAATTACATCCCTTTTTCTTCCCCAATAAACGATTGTAGTGAAATCAGGGATATTTATTGAACATCTCTTCTGTGTACTCAACTATACTGTTTTAGTTAAGTAAATGTCAAAGAAGGATTTTTCTATATTTTCCTTCCATATTTTTTGTCCAATAAAGATTATCTAAGTTAGTGATGTCACAGCTTCCAGGCAGAGGAAAATTAGTAGGAAAGTCTTCCGTGGTTCACAATATGTTCATTAATCCTCGTTTTCTTAATCCTTAATACTTTAAAAATTATTTTTTTCATCCCAGGACCCTTCTGTGATGGGGGTGACGCCTGAGAGGGGCCCAAAGGCAGGAGGAATATCTTTGACCATCACAGGCCGAAACCTGCGGACGGGGCTCCCGTCTGACCTTACCGTCACTGTGGGAGGGGTCCCATGTGAAATGTGAGACTGGGATCACGGGTGTCATCTTCATGCTGATCTGACGGTTCCTGACTCACTTCCTGTGTCTCCTCAGCATCTCTGAGATCCAGAGCTCCAGCGTCGTCTGCAGAACAGGCAGCAGCAACACCACTGGAGAGCACCGGGTCACACTTCACTATGGCAGCCACCAGCGCCACCTACACTCCTCCTCCTACCGCTACACCCCCAACCCCAACGTCACACGTGCAGCTCCGGCCAAGAGCTTCATTGAGTGAGAGTGCAAGTCTTTATCTTCACAACTTCATTCTAGTTTGCAGGGATCTTCATGTGTCTGTCTGCTTCTTTGTTAGTGGGGGGCGACTAATAATCGTTCACGGCCAGAACCTGGACGTGGTTCAGGAGCCACACATGGTGGTCTCCTACCCCGTTAGCCAGACTCAGAGGAGGCAGAGGAGGAGGCTGACCAGTTCGTCTCCTGACACCGGGTGTCAAGGTGACCCGCTTTGTTCCGTTAAACAGGTGGGTTCTGGTCACTGTAGGTTATATGATGACAACAAGAGTTCTTTAACCACAAATTCCTTCTCTTCTTCACCAGTTCACAGAGCGCTGTAAGGTGAACTCCTCCTCCCTCATGCTGTGCAACTCCCCCGCCGTGGATGAGTCTATCTTGAGGTCAAATTTTAGGGTGGAGTTTCTGCTGGACAGTCTGCGCTTCGACTTCAACGCTCTGAGCCCGCAGCCCTTCAGCTACCAGCCCAGCCCGGTTCTGCAGCCACTGAACCAGCAGAACCCCCTGAAGGCGTACCGCTACAACCCTGGCAGCTTCATCCAGCTGGAGGTCAGTTAAACATTGCTGGCAGGAAGTTGCCGTGACAACAGTCCCCATTATCATTAGCAAAGACACGCCCCCCCTCAGCCAAAGCTGCAGCTGTTGGATCATATTTACAGGAGATGCTGCAGGTCCACAAACCAGAGCCTCCATGAAAACGTCGAAGTTCATCTGTGAATCATTAGATGTGTAGAATTTTTCCTACTTAAGCAGTTTAATATCAACGTGAACAACATGAAAAGTAGATCTGTCATCTAACCAAACTTACCAGGAATATTTCTGCAAAAAATATGGGATGTTAAATATCCACTCCGATGAAAATTGAAGTTTTGGCGTTTTTAACATGATGGGCTCATATATGAAGAAAATTACGCTTAAAATTGCATTTTTGAGTATTTTTATTCAAACTTTTGTGAATCTGGAGCAGATCAAAATTTCACTTTATGAAGAAAATACTCTAGGCAGACCACAGGCTCCCTGCTCCGCCCCATTCTGATGGATCTACTTGTAGACGACTAGATCTACGAATGTCTTTGTTTTCCTCGTCCGAGCCGGTATCTAGCTCAAAACTGTACGGTTGGATAGCTCCAATATTGATCGCCATTTTTGTTCTAACAGTAATATTAGGTTTGAAGTGTTAGGGGCTGTAAGCTAGCAGGAGAACGTGTACACAGAGAGCTCAGTTATGGCGGATGGTAAGGCGGGTGGGGTTGGTATGCCAACAATCCTCCCACAACTAAGAGGTGAAATTCTAAGGAATTACTGAATTACTAAATTAGAAGGAATTACTAAATTATTGGGAATAATTTCAACTTTGCATAGGGATCGGGCCTGCAGGTGTTTTTCCCTTCATTAAACGTAACTTCAGTTTGCAGTGCATTTGAGGCTTTTCGATTTCTTAGTGAAACGTGTCAGATATCTTCTCATATTCAAGCTTCATGATGCTGGGGAGGTTTGATGTTACAAACCGGCTATGAAGCTGATGTGTTTCTGAAGCCAGTCATGATCTTCTCAGGGTGACAACCTCGACCTAGGCATCAGCAAAGAGGAGGTGGTGGTTCTGATCGGGGACGTTGTGTGTGCTGTGAAGACCCTGACCAGAAACCACCTGTACTGTGAGCCGCCGCCCCAGCAGCTCAGACCCGGGCCCAACTGCAAAAAGTGCGAGGTGTTTGACCAGCTTCCTGAATTCACGGTGAGTCCTTCCTTTTATGCTCACAGACAAACAACAGTTTTTTCTCCCATAAGAGCCTAACTTAGGATGTGTGTTTCAGGTCCAAATGGGAAACAAGAACTTCTCTCTTGGCAAAGTTCAGTATGACACTCTCAGCTTGGCCACGTTTCCTCTGGAGGCTCAGATTGGAGTTGGAGTTGGAGCTTCTATTGTTGCGCTCATTGTCCTCATTATTGTGCTCATCTATAGGTCAGTGTTTGTTGTTTGTCACCGATGAGATTATTCAAATAAAGAAAATAATCTCGGAAAGACAGAATTTCTGATACTAAAATCCCTTCGGGAAAAGCATCTGTTGCAGTGTGGAAACAGGAGGCTAACATCTGACTCTTGATTGGCTCTGGTTTCTGCAGAAGGAAGAGTAAGCAGGCTCTGAGGGACTACAAGAAGGTCCAGATCCAGCTGGAGAACCTGGAGACGAGTGTGAGGGACCGCTGCAAGAAGGAGTTCACAGGTAAGAGCCAGCTTGTTTGATGCATGAAAAGGAAAGGAGGGATTAAAACTCTCGCCATTACACGTAGCTACGCAGGTTTCTACCACCGTTTTCGGGCTCTACGTACAAAACATGCAGGCGTTGAAAGCACCTTGCAAGTCAAACCAGGTCAAACTTTGACCAGTCATGGACTAGGATTTGGTAATGAGGTAGGGATGACATGTATGGTATGGCACCAGGTCTTTCAAATATCGGAACGGAACTGTGAAAGAAAAAACTTCTGAGACTCTTCTAACTGTAGGTGCTGGACATGTAGCTAGTAAATAGTAGAAAAAGAAGAAGAATCCACTCCCTGCTTGTCCAGTGTGAACACCACACTAAATGCTCACTCTAGAATGTGCGTTCTAGAACATGTGTCATTTTCCAGTGTGTACGTAGCTTGACTGATAGAAGAACCCTCTCTCACCCATTACTCTCTGTCAGATTTGATGACGGAGATGATGGATATGTCCAGCGACCTGGTGGGCTCAGGCATCCCCTTCCTCGACTACCGAATGTACGCAGAGCGCATCTTCTTTCCTGGCCACCGGGAGTCTCCACTGAGGCGAGAGTTGGACATCCAGGAGAGCCGGCGGCAGACGGTGGAGCAGGGCCTGGTGCAGCTGTCCAACCTCCTCAACAGTAAACTCTTCCTCACCAAGGTTGTCTTCACGTTAAGGAAATGTCACGCTGTGGACAGGCTGAGCATTTTCAGGGGGAATGACCTGCCCTTTTTTTCTCCTCAGTTCATTCATACTCTGGAGAGCCAGCGTACCTTCTCTCCCAGGGACCGGGCCTATGTGGCATCGCTGCTGACTGTGGCTCTCCATGAAAAACTGGAGTACTTCACCGACATCCTCAAAACGCTCCTGAACGACCTGGTGGAGCAGTACGTGGCCAAGAACCCCAAACTCATGCTGCGAAGGTAAATTCAGGAGATGAGACTGAGCGTCACTTCAGATTAGTGTTCTAACTCAGCAGTGTTCTTTTTCGCAGAACCGAGACCGTAGTGGAGAAGCTCCTGACCAACTGGATGTCCATCTGCCTCTACACGTTCCTCCGGGTCAGTCGGGTTCTGTTTGCTCTGTGTGTCAGTCATGTTCTGGGTTTATGCTGAGTTCAGAGATTTTGTGCTGCAGGACTCTGCAGGGGAGGGTCTCTACATGCTGTTCAGAGCCATAAAGCACCAGGTGGACAAAGGTCCGGTGGATGCAGTGACTGGAAAGGCTAAGTATACCCTGAATGACAACCGCCTGCTGAGGGAGGACGTGGAGTACAAAACGCTGGTGAGGAGAGTCACACATCTGCTGAGTGTCTTCTCATTACCAGCACCAGATGACGCATTTTTACCCTCCGCCTGCTCTACAGACGCTGAACGTGCTGGTCCAGGGTGGAGGCGTGAACGAGACTCAGCCGGTGCCTTCTAAGGTGCTGGACTGTGACACCATCACACAGGTGAAAGAGAAGCTCCTGGAGCAGGTCTACAAGGGCACCTCCTTCTCCCATCGGCCCCACGTGGACTCTCTGGACCTGGGTAAGGAACCACACACCCACAGCTGCAACACTTATGCCAGAACATACTAACGCTTTACACAGGAATCTGTGTTTCTTCAGTACGGTGCGCCCCCTGCAGGAGGATATTAAAACTTCTGGGACACCCTTTTTTTTTTTTTAGTGACCCACTTCAGTCAATCTTTTCTAAAAGCATTCCCAGTTTTTAATTCAATGTAATTTATTTTATTTCGACTATGTATCTCGTGGGCGGAAGTGGCTCAAGCGATTGAGCAGGTCGTTCAATGACCTAATGGTCAGCAGTTCGATCCCCGCTCCCCCCAGCCATCTGTCGTTGTATCCTTGGGCAAGACACTTCACCCTCGTTGCCTCCAGTGTGGCTCCACTGGTGTGTGAACACGTACAAATGTCCCGCTGATGGTCAGAGGGGCAAACTGGCAGCCACGCTCAGTCTGTCCCAGGGCAGCTGTGGTTACATCAGTAGCTAACATCACTAAGTATAAATGAGGAGTGAATGAATAATGAGCATCCGGAAAAGCACAGATAAATCCAATACATTATTATTATCTTTTCTGTTTTAAATGTTTATTGACAATGTTGTTAGTTTTGTTTTTGGCATTATTATCATAGCGAGATTACGCTACATAAAGAAACATTATATTAGTTACGATTGTTTTTCTTCTTTTTTTGACAAAAAATTGAATTTTATGGCAGAAAGAAATCTAATATGGCTAACGATAAATAAACAAATATAAATATTTAAAATATCAATAAACACTCAAAAAGAAAGACCTTCAACAGCCAAAAAAGAATCAGAATCCCTAAGATATCTTCAAATCCAAATAATGACCATTAACCACAAGAATAAAAGTCCTTGAAATTTAAAAATACTTTTTTTTTCTGACACCAAATCTGAATTTGCAGCAGTTTAGTCTAATTTTGTAGATAAGTCATTGCATCATCTGCAAACAAGATGATTTTATGTTCCTGTTCAATGGAGTAAATGCTTGTTATTTGAATATAATCTTGCAGCTAATTATTTTTATTAAGAAATTAATAATTTATTAAGAAATTCCTGTTCTCTTAACAGCTACTTAGTAGAAAAGTGTATGTGGGTTGTACCTATATTTGTTGATTGTGGAGCCCTTACTGATATGTGTGGTTGGTGTTTTCAGAGTGGAGGTCGGGCGTTGCGGGTCATCTCATCCTGTCAGACGAGGACTTAACTTCTGTGATTCAGGGGAGCTGGAAACGGCTGAACACTCTGCAGCATTACAAGGTGAGGCCAGAAATGCTGCAGGAGGACAGGGAGAACGAAATGACCAGAACAGTTAGAACATGGGTCTTTCTTGGTGCTCATCAGGTCCCAGATGGAGCAACAGTGGCTCTGGTCCCTCGCCACACCAAGAATCTCCACCATGACAACCACGACTACATAGCTGGAGAGAGTGAGCCCCTTTAATCTCTGTGTTTCTACCTGGAGGCGGGTAACGGTGAAACGGAAATTCTCAGTCAATCGCATGGACATCTTGTGTGTTCAGAGACTCCAATGCTCGAGGACGCAGATGAAGGCGGCGTCCGGCTATGGCACCTGGTGAAGGCCAGTGAGGAGCCTGAGCTGCCAAAACACCGGCGAGGCAGCTTGAGGGAGCGGGAGAGGGCCAAGGCCATACCAGAGATCTACCTCACCCGTCTGCTGTCCATGAAGGTACTGAACAGACATGACATGACGTTTAGACGTGAGTGCACACGTCCACGACAGACTCCGGGGTTACAGCAGGTGTCTGTGGTTTGTTACGGACTAAGGCTGAGCTCCGACTGAATCCAAAAGAGTTTCCGACTAAAGAGTGAGGTGGACATTTCTGACCCTCAGCTTTTGCACTGATCAGATAAAAGCAACAAGATGTGGATGTACACATGGAGAAGATTCAGAGGGGAGGACAAAATCCCCACAGGATAGGGCCACTTTTTGGAGCCACACTGGAGGCAGGGAGGGGGAAGCGTCTTCCCCAAGAACACGACAGTTGGCCGGGGGGAGCAAGGATCGACCTGCTCAACCACCTGAGCCACTGCCGCCCCAAAAAAGTCAGACACGATGTCTAAAGACAAACAGACAAACAGAAAACAATACACTGTGTGATCCTGCCCACTCCAGTTCCTCTCTGACAGGAGGTCATACAAAAGGGGCTATGCCGCACGCGGCATGCTAGCTTAAAACCTTATAAAGGCTCTGTAACACATTTTACACTCACATTTTTCTCATACATACCTGGTAATAAAACAAACAAAAAACAATACACTGTGTGATCCTGCCCACTCCAGTTCCTAAACAAATAAAACAAACCGACATTTAAGCTTTAACAGTGAATCCCCAAAATATCTCTCCTAAACCATCAATCCCTTTTAATCATCACATCACAAGTTAGAAACAAACATTGCTGTAGTTATACAAATGAAAATTAAACCCAAAAGGGCAATAAACAATAGGATGTATTGGGATTATAAAATTATTTTAGGATGATGGCACCCACCTCTCTGACAGGAGGTCATACAAAAGGGGGTGGGGAACTGTAGCCTTTGGAATATATAGGGGAGTCAAAAGAAGTAGAAGAAGAAGAAGAAAGGAAGGAGGGGCTATGACTAGTAGTGTAATGCAGTAGTTTGTTGGAGATCCCTCAGGTATGGTAACCCTTGAACAGAGTTTGTACTATTATAAAATAAGATAAAGGCTGTCCCGGTTACATAGGGGATGACCCATACAGCTGCTGCGGGTTTTTGAGTTGTCCGGGACCATGGAGGGTCGTAGACGGGACCGGCTGCATCTGAAGTGGAACGCAGGTGTAGTTCTCTTGAAGCTCGTGTGACCACTTGAAAATGGTTCGTGCTGTTGTCCTGCATGCGGTAAAGGTATTATGAAGTATTTGAAAGGATAACCCAACTTGCACTCACTTATGACGTATGGGTGACACGTCTAGTCGTTGGTAGTAAGGTGCTCATACTGGCTCTTTACCAAATGCTGCACACACGGGATGCTCATGTAACATGTAAGTGGCCACTGGACGCCCACAGAAGATGCTCTCTGATTGTCTAATTTCCTCATTTCTAACAGTCAGACTGCGAGCACCGAGCGCACACTTAGCACTTGAACAGAACTAACGGGCCCATGCGCTGTGCGCAGGTTTTTGGGGAGGTTGAAAACCATGAAAAAGTTTTCACATGCCTCCGTCTCGCCTACTTCACCCATAGGTGTTGTTCAAGTGTTCACAATGACCAGTCGCCCGCAGCATGCCTGTAGGGAAAAATGTACATAAAGCATTTTTGTGCCACCTTCCTGTCCCGTACATTTCCAACCTGCAGACAGCCCCTATTCACCTAAGGGGGAGTTGGACTGAAAGCTTTACCAATGATGTCAAACAACGGCTTTTTACAGGTTTCCCAGTCGTTGCTATTCTGATTGTATTTGTATGTCATCGCTTAAATAGCAGCTTGCTTGGGTTTAAATTTCTCCTCCCTGGTTTTTGTCTAGCTTTATGTGAGGAAGACGGGGACACTCTAAACGTGACCTTTGATCCGTCCTCCTCTTTGTTTCTCAGGGAACGCTTCAGAAGTTTGTCGATGATCTATTCATGGTGATCCTCAGCACCAGCCGCCCCGTCCCGCTGGCTGTAAAATACTTTTTTGATCTGCTGGATGACCAGGCGGGCCAACATGGCATCACAGACCCTGAGACTATCCACATCTGGAAGACCAACAGGTACCAAGTGTCCAGGTGAACTCCTGCTTATCTGGGACTGCGTGATGTTCAGGTTCCCCTTGTTTTTTTTTACAGCCTCCCGCTGCGCTTCTGGATAAACATCATCAAGAACCCTCAGTTTATCTTTGATGTCCAGGCGTCTGACCACGTTGACGCTGTGCTGTCGGTCATCGCTCAGACCTTCATGGACTCGTGCACCATCGCAGAGCACAAGCTAGGGCGGGTCAGTGTCACTTAGTTATGAGATGGTGCAGCTTCTTCTGGACATTCGGACAAACAGGTTAGATTTATTTAAAAAAAAAATCTTCTCTGGAAAACAGGATTCTCCTATCAACAAGCTGCTGTACGCCAGAGACATCCCCCGCTACAAGCAGATGGTGGAAAGGTCGGTGCCCCTCATTCGCCTCCATGTCAAACATAAAACATGACTCCATTAATGATGGTCGTTGTGGTTGCAGGTTCTACGCTGACATCAGGCAGACCATCTCTGCCAGCGATCAGGAGATGAACTCTGCCCTGGCGGAGCTGTCCCGGGTGAGTGATTACCTGAAGACAGAGTCCGAGCAGCCGCTCCCTTCAGTTCAAATTCAAAAAAGTTCATAGTGTCTGTATGTATTAGATGATTTCTTAGGTTACTTTGTATCAGACACAGTTGTGTTTCACATACCTGACATCAGAGTTGACATGGTATGTGAAACACAACAGTCATTTGAGTTCTCTTTGTCTTTCAGAACCACTCTGGAGGTCTGAACTACAAGGTGGCCCTCCACGAGCTTTACAAGTACATCAACAAGTACTACGACCAGGTTTGTACTGGTGACACATCCCATTGAAACGATCTGGAAGAGCTCCCCCTGGTGGAAGGTAGTGGGAGGATCATTTCATTCCAACACAATCATAAGTGTTTGCTGATGTGAGCATTTGGACAGGAAGGTGTGACCCAAAAAAGGCCATAAGAACACGTTAAAACACAATTTTTGTAAGAGTGGGTGTTTAGGAAACTGGAGAACTTGTGAGGACAATCCATTTTAAACGAACAATAATCCAAACTGAAAAACTTTTGTTTGTTTAAAACAAAACAACAACTTTATACTGATTTCTGATCAGTTTAAATTACAAACAAAATAATCTGATAAACAAAATTATTTTTAGGATGATGATTAATCTTATTCTAAATGTTTGTCCTAAATATGAAGCTTCCAGGTCTAAAACCAGAGACTTAACAAAATCGTACAAGGTAAAAAAAGAAAATATTCTTCCTCTATTCAAAAGCAGCAAACTGAAAAAAATTATATATTTAGATGAAATCCTGTAAGAATCTTCAGAATATAAATATGATTCCAGCCCTTTCTAGGACTAAAAATGTTTACCACAAAGCACAAAGTGAGAACAATGAAAGATCAAAGAATTCAGGCATTTTCTTCTTCTGTTTTTACTCCTGAATGAGGAGCTTTGAGCAGATCAGTGTGACATCCCTGCAGCATATCTAGAACGGAGACGGGCCCAACTGACCCCCAGACTCATTCTGTCATTGATCCTCCCTCCCGCAGTAGCTTTGTCTCTAAACCTGTCAGTGATGCTGTCTGTCTGAACTTCCAGATCATAACGGCGCTGGAGGAGGACCCCATGGCCCAGAAGATGCAGCTGGGTTTACGACTGCAGCAGATCGCCGCTGCTGTGGAGAACAAAGTCACTGACTTGTAAAGGGGGGTGGACACTGAGCTAGGACTACTTAAAGCTGGGGGGGGGGAGGATGCTGAAGCTGCTGTTCAGCTGCTCCTCCTAGATCGTCTGAGGCACCAGCAGATCCAGACCAGCAGTCTCAAACCAGGACCAAGGTGTTGGATAAAAACTCTCCATCAGGCCCTGCTGTCACGTAAACATAGACTTTGGGCTCTTCCAAAGTAATAAAACGATAATCCTACAAAAACAGAAAAGGTACACATCCGAGCGTCACGGCGTGACCCGGCTTGGTCAGGCGCCGGATGAGTCCGTTGGGTTCTTCTCTCACTGAGCGTTGTAACGGTTTTATTTGTTTGTTTTCCCCAACAGCTCCGTTCAGGAATGCTGCATTGCTGCTGCAGAAAGGGGTTCGTTATTGTTTTTCTGTGAATGGTTCTGGTACTGAGTACGTGACGCATATTATTTCACAAAATCGAAGGTTTTAGTTGTGGCTCTAAAGAACAGGCTTCAGTACTGGCATGCAGCCATCAGGAGGTGTCAGCCGCTCTACCTCAGCCCGCCACACTGCACCCTCCTACCTAACACAGCCGTATGCCCCCACCTCATCGCTTCTGACTGACGGTCTAATTCTTCATATTTATTGTTCACCTCTGTTCTGATCATTCCTATTTTTCCACGTCAGAAAGATTCGTTTTGTCACATTGAACGCCATTGTTGGCGGAATCGGCCCCGCCCACTTTCCGGTTTACTGTGGAGTTGGATGGAGATGGACCTGAGCTGGATCCAAACATGTTCAGCTTCGTGTGATCTCGGGGAAACTTTGACACCTCAGCGGGGAAGGAGACGGTGGGAGATGGCTGTAAGCCCCCGTCGCCCCACGGGATCAGATGTGATGCATCTTCACGCTCACTGATGAGGTGGCCTCCAACCAAACACCACCCTCCTGTTTGCGCTGCTGTGTCCTCGTCCTCCACCTGTTACTAAACGGAAACTAACGGCTCCAAGTGAAAGTTTGTCCTCCGAAAGACACTAACGTCTGATGTAGAGCAGGCTCTGCAGGAGCAGTTTTAAAGAGGTTCCTCATTACGTGTTAATATTGTTGTACAGACGGATTTTAAATGTAACTGTAGGGATTTAACCTGTTGAAGACAAATGCAGATTTTCACAAATGTAATAAAATATTCTTAAAATACCATGTTGCATTATTCTGAGTGCTAAATAAAGGTTTGCGTGGCTCAGAGGGGATGGAACTACTGCTAGGACCTGGCCTGATGTAGCTTTAGGGGCTCAGTCCAGCGAGTTCTTATTGTCTGGACTTTCATCAAAGTCCAGCTGCAGTTCCTGACAGCGGCGCTCATGGGGTTCTTTTCTTTGCTGGTTTTTTCTGAGTTTCTAGGTATGGTTTCTGCATAATGTTCTGATGATGTTCTAATGGTAATGAGAGTGAGATTCTGGTCAGTGTGAGCGGAGGACCAGCTCTGTTCTGGGATGTCCCCTAGAGTCTGACTGTGGCGGATGAGAGGAGGATGCAACAGAAGCTGGAATCCATGGGTTCACTTCAGCTCCTACAATCAGAGACTTGAACACCTCGCTGCAGGAAGGAGCACTTTCACACATCTTGTCAGCTTTTAGACTACAATGCCTCATAGACACTGGATAACTTTTAACTGGATACATTTTTTTTAAGTGTATTCGATCTCCTGTTTTAATGGAGCTATAGTAATGAGGTAGTTTCTCCTTTGTGGGATCAATAAAGTTAGATTATATTTTACAAGCAAAACCTGTATGGCGTTTCATGGCTGCCATTAATTGAACGAGCGCAATGCTAACCGAGCGGTACCGCATTTACCAACTGCATCTCAACTGAGCGGCGACCCTGCGCGCTCGCTGGGTTTGGGCCAGCAGTGTTCAGGCGGTGTTTGTCACTTAGGGGCGGTAACCTGTCCTGTTAATCTGATTGGACGAAATTTGCACGTCAAACCCGGCGAGGCAGCGGGAACCAAGTATTATATTCACAAATCTAAATTCAGCAATAAAGCTCCTAATTTTCTTGATTTACTAGCCCAAGTTAGATGTTACTTACATTTCATTTCCCCCAGTACAAACAAAAAAGCTATTAAAACGTATCACCTTGCTCAGCTGTATAATTTAATATAAGTTTATTTTTTTGCTTGTATATCCCCTGGCGTTTATTTTGAACATTTGATGAACAGTTTATTGTTCCTTGTTCTTTTGCTGTATGTCACTTTTGTTCTGCATCAAAAAAAAAAGACTACAAACTGAATAGCTGAAAATTGTCACAAGTTGATACACCAGTGCTTCAACCTTGGCTACTTTGTATGGAAGCGATTCTGTAGCATAATTAAAAAGAAAAGTCAAAACCAAAAATGCTTTTTCATTTTCAAAATGAAGTTGCATTTTTATACTCAAAATTAAAATGAAAAAAAAAAATGCTTTTTCATTATCTTCTTCAACACTGCTTATTCTGTCACTTAATTAAAATTACATATTTATTTGCAGCTTTGCGCTGATTTTGCTGTTTGATGAGAGCTGGAGCCCCATCAAGATGCTAAACGTTTGGTGGTTGGACCAACACGCACTCAGCGCGAGGCTGCAGGAGACTATCTTCTAAATTTGCTTTTATTACTGTCATGATTATTATTAAGGGCCTGCTCAATCATATTTTATTAAATCCGTGCGGTCAGTGCTTTTTTCTTCACTGCAAGTAGGACCCGAAAGACGTGTTAGCATTAGGCTTCAAACAGCCGTGGAGGTACTTAAAACTCTGAACGGACAATGAGCATCTTGGTGGTAAATATGTGGGAATTACATCAGCCTTTATTTTGTTCTGGACACCACTGGAAACACAAATTCATATGATGGTTTCTCAGATCAGCAGCATTTCCTCCTTCGGCGATCAGGAGCTTCGGGCTCCGCTATGCGAAGGCAGCTGCCAGTCCAAAGAAAAAAAGCTTTTCTGCGGTGCGTCCGATGGAGGAGCGCAGAAGGCGGAAATGCTGCTACTTAGTCCTAGTCCTGAGAAGCTGTGTAAAATCATTAAAAGTTCACAACCATCACAAAGCCGTCTTCTCTGCCGCTAACACTAAGCTATACTGCTCCTAGCATGTGTCTCTTAGCAGCCGGACACACGGAGATAGCACTGACGTCATCGCCCCGCCTCCCTGCTGGAAATGCTTATTCAAATTGAATATGGCGACAGTGTTCACAGGGTGGATGTCAAAATGCAAATGCAATCCCCTCTTTGCATTTTTGTTTTAATTATGAAACAGAATAAGCGGTTTTTAAGTAGAAATGAAAAAGCATTTTGAAGTATTGATTTTTCATTTGAATTTTGAGTTATTTGATGCAGCTACATTTTGAAAATGAAAAAGCATTTCTGTTAATCCATTTTAATTGTCAAATTAGACATTTCTTAATGAATTATGCTACACATTTACCAGAGAACTTTTTGAAAATGAAATGTCAAATACCATTTTCTTTATCATTTTAATTAAGTGACAGAATAAGCAGTGTTGAAGAAGAAAATGAAAAAGCATTTTGGCGGATTACTTTTTCATTTTAATTTTGAGTCAGAAAATGCAGCTTTATTTTGAAAAAGGAAAAGCATTTCTGTTTTTGAATTTGATTTTTAATAATGCTACAGAATCCCTTCCATAACTTTGAACATTCAGGGGGCTTGTTCAGTTATTTCTGTGCAATAGGAATTTGTTTCCTTTTTTTAACTTGAATCATTTCCCCCCCTAATTTCTATTTATCGAGCATATTTAAACATAACGTTTTTGTTTTTGATAATGGAAACATTTAATTTGTTTAATCAAAAATAAAATTAATTCAACTAATTAAGGGCCTCCATTAAAAAAACCTTAAGCTGTTAATATTTAATGTATTGGTAGATTGTAATTGTTTTTTAGCTGTTTAAAGGTTTTTTTCATATTTTGCCTTTGGTGGTAAACTTGTCAGTTTTAATGATAACATTTTATTTATTTTATTTCATCATGTCACCATGCTGCTTCAGAGAAAATCATAATCAAAATAATCAATCAAAACAGTTGACTCTAGAAATAAATGATTTCAAACTTTTACAGGAAATGTTATGGTCTACGTTTTTTGTAACTACTGTTAAAAGAAATGTTTATTTATTTGTTTGGTAATATTTCTCTGGTATTATTTCGTCGTCGCTGGGCGTTCGCCTCCCGCTATGACCGTAGTGTTTGGCTAAAACGCGCATTGGAGATTTGACCGCGCGTGCAGGCTAACGAAGGGCGGCTAGCTTGACTGTCGCTTTCCGCCCCTCTCTTCTTCAAAGGAAGCCCGCTTGACCGCAGCAGCACAGGCGAGCACACAGAAAGACACCAGGCTTTAAGTTTGAAATTATCTCGCCCTGCGTGGGAGTTGGACTTCAGCGAAGCGGCAGAGGAAAGTTCGGTCTTCATCGCTGTCCGGAACCACAAACGTTCAGGTGAGGTTAGGCCTCCGCGCGGCTCTGTTCGCCTATGCTAACATTAGCCTGTCGTTTGAAATTATTTCAGAAAACGACTTATAATAAAAACATAAAATAAAAAAGATTAGGTCCAATAAACCGAGATAGTATTTCGATGCAGAAATAATAGCAAATTTAAATTAATGAAATAATTCCAACTATGTTGTTTGTTTTAATGTCGTCGTGGGGGTTAAGCTCCCTGTTATTTATTATTTATTGAAGTTTATTAAACCTTTACCTAATTATAACTTTATTTTGCACCATTTTGCAATGTACTGACCTCTCCGCCTCTCTGAAACAAGGGAAAAGCAGATATTATCTCCCATTTAAATATTTTATTTTTGTGAAATCTGAGAAACATTCAGACTCGCTGAGCTCCTTAACTCCATCATGTTTTCAACTGACGCAGAAAAAAGGTCAGCTCTTCCTTGAGATTTCTGAAAGTGCCTTTTGTTTTAGCAGCTTTTAAATTTAAGATGTACAAATCTTGTATAATTTATGACTTAATCTGCAATTTGCAAATGAATGTTTAAATGCCAGTTCTTCATAAACTGCTCTGTAGGAGCTCAGAAAGTGGGAAAACTTTCATAAAATCATTCATTGGCCATTTTTCTACTGTCTTTCTAACCCTTGCTTTTAAAATGTTCCTCTGGCTTCCATGTAACAGCTGTTCTGGTTTTGTAGACTTTGTACCAATAGAGAGTTTGTAGTGAATTTAGGTCATTTTTCAGAAGGGTTTGAGTCAATGACGTCATCCAGGTGCGTTGAGGGCCAGCGTCCTGCTGGTCTCTCAGATAGATATTCATGCCCTTACAAGCAGCTGATCAACTGGGTCAGGTGTGTTTGGCTAATAAGAAGATCCAGGGAGGAGGTTAGCTGGAAAATGAGCCGGGCATTGGCTGGAGTTCAACACTGCTGATACAGTTTGATCAGATTACGATTCTGAATTCTACCCAGCAACTGGATGATGTTACTCTCTTCAGCATTTTAGACACATCAAGATCACTTTGGTAAATTGGTTCGAGGACTCACTTTGGCATCAAAATCTTTTTGGGTCCATTTTTAATTAGTTGTAGGCTGTACCTTTTAACTTGGCATCTTCAAAAGTTTAATCCAGGGTGTTTCCATTTTTTTGTTCCAACTTTTTTTTGTGTTGAACCTTCTA
Organism: Oryzias sinensis; assembly: GCA_037389245.1. Lineage (NCBI taxonomy): Eukaryota > Metazoa > Chordata > Actinopteri > Beloniformes > Adrianichthyidae > Oryzias > Oryzias sinensis. Next base: position 19,525,105 of record CM074493.1, read on the forward strand.
AGCAAATTTTTTGGTATGCAGTTTTGTACAATATTTTATCTTCTACGTTTTGTTTTAGGCTTAAGCTTCAACTATTAGATGAAGTTTTTATTATTATTTTTTTCACTTCCTTTCCAATTTTGTCTGGAATAAGCCTGTTTTGAGCCGGGCTCTTTTGTTTTTGGCAAATAGGAAGATTTTTTAAATTAATTTGACATCCTGAAAATCTTTGCTTTATCATCCCCTCTTCCTGTGTTAACCCAGTCCAGAAAACATGGAGCCATCAGAGGAGCCAGGACCAGAGCTGGGTCCTGCAGACGTGAACCCGGTGTTTCTGCAGCAGCTCAGGGAGCTGGACATCCCTGAAGAAGCAGCCAAGCAGGTGGGACGAGTCGTGGGCTTTCATATGTTCAACCTGCCCATGGCTAGATGGCATAGGAACTTTAGTTTTATTATTCCTTTGATAATTGATGGATTACATACAAATATATTTGATGATCCTCTTTTTTTAAAACAAAGTTTATTGAAGTGCAGCTTCTTCTCTGAGTTTTTATGAAGCCTGGGGGAAAGAAATAACATGGTTTACTGCATACTTGTTCTGAGATGCTCCTGTTTTCTGTCTGACTGTTGCTTCTGTCCACTCCAGGCGCTCCTGCAGACGGGGAACGTCTCTGCTGAGGAGGCCGCCATGTACTACTTCAACAAGCTGGAGAATGAGGTGCCCATAAGCTAGCCTTAGTGCCCTACAGGTACACCTGGGTACATTAGACCCCACAGTTTGTCCCAAGGCGAAGCTCAGTGTCTCTGTTTGCTGCGGTGTAGGAGGAAGTTGGGGATGACGTGCAGTTCAAGATGGTGTTTGTTGTCAACATGGACCTGGGAATGGGAATTGGAAAGGTAAACTGGTGGACCTGCTTTCCTTCCCTTCAAACACAGAGAATGTCTGATTTAAGTAGCAAGTTGAGTAGCAAATTTCTAATTTGAGAAATTATTATTAGAAATTTGCTACTCAAATTGGGCCGGCCGTGGTGCAGCGGTAGGGCGGTTGACCCATGATCGTAAGGTTGCAGGTTCGATTCCTGCCTTGTCTACACATCTGTAGTTGGGCTATTTGGATTTGAAGAACAGTGATGTATTTCTGTTTCTACTTAAAGACGAAGCACAGAGGATGGCTGTTGACTTGGTTGGTTGGTTTGTGTGCAGGTGGCCGCTCAGGTGGGTCATGCTGCCGTGGGTTTGTATCAAACTCTGCAGGAGAAGAACAGCTGGAGGGAGATGGCCTGGAAGTGGGACCACAGTGGGTAAGACCCTCACTCATGTTGGTTGAGGAGTTTTTAAAAACTAAGGAGGCATACTTGTCAAATACGCTTTATAAATCAGCCTAATCATTTATATCTGCAGAATTATGTTTATTCATTGAGCAGGGCTCTAAAATGTCATTTGAATCCTAACGATATGGAATACTGATTATTGAAATCTAGCAATCAATTTTCCTTTAAAGCTATTTCTTTTATATTTATAGATTTTTCTTTTAGTTTTTAATGTACGGATGTCTACTGTTGTCGTAAGATTCACTTTTGCTGAGTTTGATGGTATTTAATATAACTGTAAATCACATCATGGATTTGGCAGTGATCATTTATTTAGCAGGCTATGTAATTCTGATCCTTGATTTAGTCTTTTAAGGACAGAATTGTGATGCAGAACAGGTTTTTTTTTTCTTGTTTTGTGTGTTCTGCAGCTACATGTTATTACCACTGTTACATATTTCTGAATGTAGCCATTGGTTTAGAGGTAAGTGACTGATAAAGAGAAAAATGTTTTCCATCCAGAGCCAAGAAGGTGGTGCTCCAAGGCACAAATGCAGCTCACCTGCTGGAGCTGCAGGCCCTGGCCAGCAGCCTCGGCCTGCCCACGCACCTAGTCCAAGATGCAGGTCATACCCAGGTGAGCAAGCATGTGTGTCATTATTCAATCCTGATCGACTGTGATCATCTCTGGTATTGTCGGGGGAGTATTATTTAAAAATACCCATGTGTCTTTCTGCAGGTGGCGTCTGGCTCCCGCACCGTCTTGGGCATCATGGGGGAAGAACAGATGGTGAACAATGTCACTGGTAGTCTGCAGCTGCTCTGAGGGCCCAACAGGGTCCTCACAGACTCTGCACACAGCAGTCAGCAGAGGGCACCGTCTGCCACAAGCAAGAAGACTGTTACCTTGTGTGTTAGGAACAGTCCAGAATGATGGTGATAAAACACCCACCCCTGATGAGACCACAAGCTCTCAGCTTGGTTTCTTTTTCAGTCATGACTCACCTCACTTCTCCCTCCTCCTGACATCTAAAGATCTGTTTGACCAAAATGACATTTAACCATCTCTGTTCCTTAAATATTAAGTCTGGGTTTAGTCAGGGGAGCTGTAAACAAGAAAATACTATTCTGATCCCTCTGAAGACATGCAACACCTTAATGCTTACATTTCATTTGAAAGCTTAATGCTTGTTAGAAAGGTGATCATGTTGCAGCAAATGAATCATGTGATATGTGTGTCATGGTGACCAGCTGATCAAAAGAACATCTCTTTAGAAAGAGCTTGTAAAGGTCTCTACCCTGCTGTGAGTACTGAAAGAGGAGGGAGATCATTCTTTACAGATGATACCATGATAAATTCATTTTGTATGTTTCCTGTGGATTCTCCTGGGTGTACATTCTAAAATATTAACTGTGTCAGATGCTTCATTTCTTGTCATTCCATCGTTTTTCTTCATATGAACACACAGCTGTTTTGGAACTCATCTGGAAATACTCTTATTTCTAAAGTGGCATCTGAAAAAGTTCCAAGCATTGTACTAATTTTTTTTTGTTATTGCAGAGGAGGGTAAATGCATTTACTGAATGGTTATTTGGAAAATCCCGAAAATTCTGTTTAGCCTGTACAAATTAAAGCATACATAAGGGGGTTTTCCTCAGTTATACTTTTTTTTTTCTTAAAACACTTGTGCTTGTTGATCATTTATAAACTGTTAGTGTTTGAACATATTCATTCAGAAAATCACTTGAGCTGTTTAAAATGCTGAAAAAAGTCTGAAGCCTAACTGTGCATGTAGTACTAAATATAATCTGTGTGAGACAACTCCTACCCTGGCCTGTGTGTTCTAGTATTCCACTCAAGTGAAAAATAAAGGAAGCAGCAGTATGGGTAACTACGTGTGTGTTATGTTCTCACTGACACGTACACAGAAAATGAAGGTGGCGCAGCCAGGTGGCAGTGTGATCATGTCTCAGTGCAGGCTTTAGCCTTGCAGCATGTTTGGATCTTAAGGCGGGTCGCTCTGTGACGTCACCCAAACATGTTTTCAAAGTGATTTCTAACGTTAGTTCTAACTACAGTAATATGAAAAGGGCAATCTCTAGCCCTATTTTACTAAGCTGTAGATTGAATTCATTATTGGTCGTTTCCTTTAAATAGTATTTCCTTATGCATCCAAATAAAGAATTGAAAAATTATTTCTTTTTTACACTTTACGTTTTTAGAGTTGCATAAATACTAAGCATAACCACGGGCGTTTGACAGGATGTATTGATTATAGTGTATGTAGGTGACCGTAGTTTATTCCAAAATAGAAGAATTTTCTATTTTAAACGTCGGACGGACGTATCTGTAATCCTACCTTGCAATAAAAGTCGGGAGCGTTCGGAACTACTCGGCTATTCTCGAAGATTCTGCGTGGGCGTACAAAGTCGCGATGAAACTACAAAACAGTGTTTCGTTCATACAGAGAAAGAGAAGAAAGAGCCATGTTTATAAGCACGTAGAGGATGTTAAAAACGGCCGGTACAAATTGGGGCAACGCTACAACCCCCCAAAGCTGCTTAAAAAAGATATACAACCGCTTTTCGGACATATCAAATGCATTTTTTTGATGAAATAGTTGGATTCCAGATCATCTTTAAACGTCTCAATTGGTGTTTAACCAAACAAAGGATTCGCATTTTCTGTGAATACCCCCGTACAAAGGGAAACGGTCATTTTGGTTCTCCCAAGCGGGCGCCTCATCCTGAGATCAGCGGCACACCGGTAGGTGGGGGTTGACCCAATGGGCTAACCCTGCCGCTCGCAGCCCTGAAAACGGGCCCAGGAGACCCCGTTCGGTTAACGATTGATAATGTACGTGGAGTAAAGCGCCTTCCGCTGTTAAAATAGAAACGTAACCCATAAAGGAAAAGCAATAGTCCCATAACAGAATTCAATTTAAATCCATAGAATTTGTGTTAGATAGCGAACATCTTCCGCATTAAGAAACCGTAGATCCTCACAACGAGTATTTCCCCGAGTCCATGATCCTTCCCTAACTCTACATTCGCCCAACTACTGTACTCATACAGAAGAATAAAACCCTCGCAGTCCTGGTGAAAGTAGATCCCACCCCGTTTGGTGACGTAAATGGAAAGAAATGATTGATGTTTTAGGTTACCAATGAGTTCTGCGTGCTTCGTGAATGGAAAATAAGCAGTTCTGTATTCTTCAATCAGAAACGAAGGGCGGGAACGCGCTCCAAAGCCGCCCAAGAATGTCGCCCGTGCACGGCTGCCAAGGAAGCCCCGTACTGTGATTGTATGTCAGTTTCGGTAGGGCCTGCGGTGGATGCCGGCGTGGAGGGGGATGGGTGCTTCACGAACGTAAGGATCCGACACAGAACTGGAGCCCCGTATTACATACAGCAGACTATACCCCTGTATAAACAGCGACTGTAAATATGCAGCACATTAAAATAATTTAAGTTTTTCAGCTTTGGGATGTTTTTAGACACTCAATGGATATAGGACACGCAAGCAAGAAAGGGAATTTAACTTTCTGGCAGTGTGTTGGAGATACTGAGAACTTTTTCCTTGCGCTTGGAGAGGAAGCTACTTCTGAGGGCAAAGTATACAGGAGACTCCGAGGCCGATACACCGGCCTACTTGCCTAATTGGAATTGATGCTGGGATAATAAATTTGCGTCGCCTGTACACATTTGGAATGCCTCTTTAGGTGAGTATCATCAAATTGTGTTAACTTGCCATAAAATCGCGCACTTGTGACGGTCGTGAAAACATGTAGCACTAACCAACCATGGTTTTAGTCCAACTTACCTCCAGCTAGGGAGCTAACCCACTACTAAGCTAGCAAAACCCCAGCGCCCAGTTGAGTTATGGGAACTACTTCGTTTCTTCCAATATTTTTCAACTTTTAACTGGCTTTTTGGTGTAGCTTTAAACAATAAAATTGTAACCGTACCTGCAGAATTATTCGCTTTGGGCTATGTATGTCTGGGTGGATGTTGCGTGGCTTTTTGGTCAGCCCCTCGTGTTGTTTTTGTAGTTAATCGTAACTCTACTTAAGTCGTTTAAAAATATCAAATGTTATCAAATTAGTCGCAACACCAACAGTCACATTCGGCCTCAGCAGTCAGATTTGGCTTGTTTGAGTTTGTTCTATACCGCGTTTAGGGTATCATCATGGCATGGTGTTTTTTCTCTCCAATTTTTTTTACGGTTCAAGTAGTAAAGCAACAGTAAAGGCACATTTTCTGTTTTTATAAAATCACTGTTGCGAGAACTGAGGCAGGACAAAGATCGATATGCTTCACACGGATGTCGTCTTTAACCATAAACACGTTTGGCTTGGTGTGCTCAGCAAGTTTCCATAATGTTCCCACGGAGGAACAACACAGCTCCATGTTACGTAGCTCAAGTGCGGTTAGCAGCACTCAACGCTCAGTTTGCTTCCCCCCCTCCCCATTTTTCCTCATAATAGTTTGAATTATGTTTATTAATCAAGTTAAAGCGAGACTTGATTATGGAACATGCCAACTTGTTTGAGCAGTTTCTTGAATTAGTGTTGTTTCTCGACACCCGCATATTATTACATTTTATCTGACCTCCAGTGTGTGTCCGACTAGTTTTGGGGATTGTTGGACCTTGTTTGCGATCATTTTTTGTGGGGGGGCTATGATTGAGCTGGAAGCAACAGCTAGCGGACAAGCCGAGGACAGTAATCGCTCTGCTAGCTCACTTTAGGTATTCTTCAGCTGGTTGTAGTCGGGTTTAGCCTCATGGAACACCTCTCATACCAAAGCTTTTCTTTGAACGAGCAATAACCGACCTCTTGGTCATATAATGAATTTGATGGAAACCTGGTTGCATCGCTGTGGCTTATATTGCTAAACTGTGCTAATGGTTGCAGTTCCGTCTTTAGCGCGGGCGCTCGCTTTCCTTTTTTCTGTTTGGGTTCGTGTGTTGTCTTTTTATGCTGTGCTTGTGAGATGAAGGCTCCAGGAAACCAGAGCTGTGGCCTCAGTAGTGACTTGCTGTTGTTCACCTCCCCCACCACTCAACCCCCAGCCTCGGTTGCCGTTAAGGGAAATGGGTGGTATTTTAAAGCCAGTCCTCTTCATTCCCTTTTTAGCCTTCATTTTCCAGGTTAACAGCAATCACGACCCCCCTTATTTAGACTACAACATTGTCGCGATTGTTCACATTTTCCGTGATAAGCTTACATAACATTCAAACGTGTCGTAGCTTTATGCGACACTAGTCTAGCATGAGAGAAATGGTTTTCACCTCCACGGTGACACCAAGACACCGTCCACGGAACTTATTCCGTTCCGCCCGGCTTATGTTTGTCCGCGTGTTTGCTATCCCAGCCGGGGCCTGAACTGCCGAGTCCACGTCGCCTGGCAGTGCTGCAGTTTACAAAGCAAACAGGCTGAGGAGACGCTGGATGTGTGCTGGCATATGTGTATGTGGGCTGGGTCTTCAGTTCTGTTGCTCTGTACTACTGGCTAAGAAAAAATGTTTTTTTAGGCCGGTTTTAGTATCAGATGATGAGTTAATGATTAGGGCTCATTTGTTGGTTCATTGCTCAACAGTTAAGTTTTGCTTGGTTAAAACAACATGCAAATATTAGTTCTAAAAGTTTTTTTAATATATATTTTTGTTGTTGAACAATTGTTAGTTTTCTTAATCCTTCATGAACCTTGCTTTATGAGCGCTCATCTCTGCCAAAGTGTTTGTCAAAGCCAAAGTGAGCGATGGCTCCTTCCAGGTGTTAAAAGGAAGCATGGCTGCTCTTCGCTAAACCCAATTTTCAGTGGTTCAAGTTGGAATTTCTATGAATATGCTTCAGGTCTTTTAATAGACTCTTTGGATTATAGCTCAGGAACCTGGGCACTCAACGCCATTGGAAATATGAGCCCCCGAGCACCCTCCTCCCCCAACCCAAACCATCTTATTATCTTAAACGAACACCGTTTTTCAATAACACAAACAAAGAAATGTGTTCTGGTGAGTATGTAATGCAATTACTCTTGGGGACATAGGAAAGCATATGGGGCTAATTCTTAAGTCAATCTGTAACCACAAAAATTTAGCTGTGTCATCGCCCAACACACACTGTTTCTGTTTTTATTGCAGAGCGCCACTCTTTTCCGTGCGCATGTACTTGTTCTTGTTATCTGATCACTACCTTTTGTTTAACCATGGAATTGTTTCAGACTGCCAATCCTTACACTGGCATTCCTGATCTCTTGGGTTGTGTTGGGGCTTGTGTTATAATTTAGTGCCGGTTTGTTCGTATGGTACTGCAATTCTTTAGTTGTAGCTGTCCACACGAAACAAAAATTATTTGTGTTGTCCAATAAGAATAGCTGCAAATGCATGCACACGTGTGTGTGCATGTGTGTGTGGACCTGTCTGCAGGATGTACTCCCTTCTATGGGCCTCTGGGGTTTTGGAGATGGGAGGAATGTGCAGACAGGCAAGGTTAGCTCTGCCACATTTTTAGTGAGGAAGGAAATAAAACCCGTTCCTCTCATTTCATGTTGCAGCTACAGACTAGTAGATTTAACTCAAGTCTAATATCCTTGAATACTTTAGCTGTTGCATCGCTTATGGGAACTGTTTGCAAGTTTTTTTCTGACCCTACTAGGATTTTGGGCTTGCTAGTCTCCTAGTCTTTCAAATGAGATTTGCAGTGCTAGTTCTAAATATTTAAATATTCACGATTCATTTTAAAATAATTTTTCAGCTTTCCTTTCACTGTCTTAGATGTGATGTCCGTAGAGGAATATTAAGTGTTTTGTTTTGACCTGGGGCATAACAGACGGGTTGGTCACACTTTTTATTCTTGTGTCAAGAATACAACAGCATAAAACATATTTCAAGCTTAAAATTAATTGTGGTAAAAAGAAAGAACAAAAATAATCTTTGATTTAAACCTTGACTTGTTGACAAAGTTAATGTTCTTGTCTAGATCAGAACAACATGGTGAAGCTGACAAAGACTGTCAGCTCAGTTAGTTTTATATTTCAGCAGCTCACTGAAATGAACCAATTTTAGGATTAAAATAAATACAAATCTTTGGGGTGCTTGAGTCTAAGGAGCTTTTGTTCAAATAGTTTTTTTTGTTGCAGGGACTTAGCTCTTTGTTTTGACATTGTTTTGGACTGAGCAGATTGATCAGAGGAGAATGAAGCCGGAAGCTGGGCCATTTTTAAAGGAAATACAGGATTCTCTAGTAGTGAAGACGCTCAGAGGCTCAGAGGCGGAAAGCAGAGTGTAAGCAAAAGCACATCTTTCTGTCTCTCGTCTGAATCCTGATGACAGCCTCCATTGCTGCATGAAGGGCAGGTGTAGCTGTTGATATGGTAATAAGGTTGCATGTGTTTAATGGCCATGTGACCAAGTCAACCCAACTATTGTTTGGGATCCTTCAGTGTCCAGAGTCTCAAACCCAGCCTACTCAACGGAGAGATGTAACGCTACAGTGTATTTATACAAACACTAAATCTTTTTTTTTTCCTCAGTAAGTTTTTATGAAATACATGCAGCGTTACCATGAATCGGTTTAGCCAGCGAGGTGTAATGATGGATAAATGTAGAAAAAGGATGCAAGGCAGGATGGCCTTCTGTGTTAGCTGCTCTGTGCTGCTGTGTCTCTGTCAATGATAAAAGATCTTTGAAACAAAGCTGAAGGCAAGTTAAGCCTGAGGCATAAAATAAGTATTTCAATGTGGATAATTTGATCACAGCCTTATTAAAAGATTTGATTAACTGCAACAATAACACAATATTGATTTATTTTTAAAATTATAATACGGTGATTTTTATCCTTCTGTCCAATGTTATGCTGGTCCATTCATCTGACCGCAGACAAATAAATGCAGTAGTTTCTAAAAACTGGAAGGCAAGGTCAGTGTTTATTCTCAATATGGAATCTGATGTATCTGAGAGACTAGATGATCAAAACTCAGTATTTCACTAGAAATACCGTATCTGTTATGATGACAAAACCAACATCATTTTTTTAGACCATAATTTTTATGCTAAACAACCAAATAAACGATGACTATTTTATTTTCAAGCTGTTATGTAAAAATTCCCCATGTATTAAATTCCAGCAGAGTACAGACAGCCATATATTGACGTGGAATAAAATCCATATTTCCCATTTTATTGTAAGCAATATTTGTCTTTCTGTGTTAGATGGAAACCGACTGAAACATTTTTTTATCTGGATTTTTTAAATTTGAATTGATTGAAAGGACACGGAAATTGATGCATTATAATTGGGCACTCTTTTTGGTAAAAGAACAAAATCAAATGCATAAAAGGCAAATTCAACAAGTCAAAAATGTCTGCTGTCCTAGAAAATGTTTTAAAAACCTCCTTTTGAAAAAATACTCCTTAAAAAATTAGCAATTCTGTTGCTTGAGTCATTCTTTATTTGATATAGTCTTGCTCTGTGTGAGGGACTTCAGATGCTTCCGTCTTTGTCATTTTTGCTTTCAGGGACATTTGGGACACATATTCCATGTCCCCCACCCTCCCCCGCTGCAGCCTCTCCTTTGCAGCTGCTATGTTTTCTGCAGGTTGCCATCTTGCTCAGTGAGGTTAAAAACAAGTGGCTGTGTCGCCTGCCTCTCTGCGGCCTTCCTATTGGTGCTGCAGCGCTGAACCGTCTCCAATGAGGTGAAGTGTTTTTCTTCCCGTGGGGGGAGCAGCACTGCAGAGGGTTGTGCTGAAAGGAGGCAGTGCTTCTTGGGAGGATAATTGAGGAGGAGGCGGCTCAAGAAAAAAAAAAACAAGGCCATGTGGGGGTGAGACAGGCTGGCTACAAAACGTAGCTCTCTCTCTCTCTCTCTCCCTCTTGCCTCCCCCTCTTCTGATTTTTCTTGTTTTATTGCAACCTCATGATTTGTCCTTCACTTTTCTTTTTCTCACTGTGACACGGTGTTCACGCTCACTTCTTATGTCTGTGTGAAAATCCAAATCATGTCGGTGATGCATTCTTGCCAGTGTTCAGGCGATCTCTCGCCACCTTTTGAACTGTAGCAGCCATTTTACTCTTCATCCCAGTGACCCCACTGTCTTCTGGCCTTCTCCAGTTTCTCTTTCTGTTTAACATAACTACAGCAAACTTCAAAAGAAACACACTGGATTCATGCATGCGTTTAAGTGTTTTACTACACAAAAAAAATCCCACATTTACTTTGATGCTGTGTCTGGCAGAGGTCATCATAACGAAAAAAGAATCAAGTGCAAAGGTCACCAAAGTTTTGAAATTGACCAAACTGGCCCTGTTCCTCCTGTTTTTTTGCTATTGTTGCTATTAGCCCAGAAATAAGTTCAGGAAAATAGTTGGGTCATGCCAGGTTTTCCTGTTTGTAAGCATCATTGCTACTTCCTGCTAAGAAGACTCTCAAAATCGTTAATGTTCTTTGTAAGTGGGCCTTTTCTGTTGCTGTTACCTAATGTGATGATTTTAAAGTTGCCTTCTCTGTTTTTTTTCTGTCCATAAGCACCCTTTTTAACTCGACTTATGTGAACTTGTGCCTCTTCCTGTAGTCCAATACCGTTAAGCACCTTTGTTATAGTTTTATATGCACTTCTTAGGTATTTTTTTGTTTTTAGGCTTGACACACCTGATAATGTGTTTTTAAAACCAGAACTAAAAAGTTCCTTAAATAGGAAAATTGTGTTTCTGCTGAGGGGACAGAAATTATTTTCTTTGTTTGCAAATTTTAAAAAAATTCAGATGGTCTGCTTGTGTGACATTCTTTTGGAGACTTAACATTTTTGGGATAAAATGAATGTGTTTCAGATCTGTAAGGGCCCAGATTCCACTGGATTGTGCTTTGGAATATATCGGCAAGGTTTTAATCTATTTTGCCCGAGCACTGAACTGAGTGATTACAGAAACCAAATTACGTGGCCTGAGTGAGGCTGTTCCTTCAGTCATAGGGCACATTGCTGGTCTTTCAGGAGTAGCCAGTATAACTTTCTTATTGAAAGCGCTACCAAAAATGTAGTTGATCAAGGAAGAGCAATTTTTCTCAAATATACCTTTTAACTTTTCTTGTCTTTTCTGCAACTCACACAGTTGCCTCTATGATGTTTAATAATTTTTGTCATAGTCTCCCTGCTTCCTATTGCCCCCCCCCCCCCCCCCCAAACACCTCCTAAGGCGCCAACTGTTCTTTTTCTTCTTTGTTTTATTGTACATGATGTGGTCAAGTACCGTTCAGGAAGATATTATCCTCGATTTTACTTTTTTCTACATTACTGTAGAGAGGTGGAGTTCCGGCTGAAGACATCAACAAAAACCGTCAAAGCAGGATGGCAATAGTTTTAGTAAAGCATCGTGTGAAAGTTCTGCACACTTGAACATGACAGTTTTTGTGTTTTCCTAAATTTATAGAGGGAACAAAAACTCTTCAGACCTAATCATAAATGCCCTAACACAATCATTTTTTGTTGGATGATGCCCCACCTGTGTGAGAGCCAGATCTTGTTTGGTTGGTTAACTTGTCAGGGTACAGCATAGTGTTTTCTTTAATTGGGACAGTATCGTCTAGACTGTGACAGGTATAACTCGTACTATAGCGAGAAAAGCTCTTGGAACTTTCCTAAACGTCCTATAAGGGTCGAGGGGCAATAAACTCATTGCTGATCAGTTGGGTACATTAAAGCCGGCCGAGCTAGTAAAAAGCAAATGTAGATTGTTGTCTAGAAAGAACCAGACACTCTAGAGTTTGATCTTCTTATGCGGAATAGCACAGGGCATTCCAGTCTAGATGGGAGGTAAACGTGACAATTTAGGGGTTCAATGGGTTTTGCTCAAGTAGTCAACTGGAATTGACAGTTCTGATTTCCTGAACAAGCCTTATCATTCTTATCAAGATGAAAAGTGGTTCTTCTCCTGGACAGCGTAGGAAAGTAAAGTCTGACCTGGATGGTTAACAACTTGGGGGTTGTCCGCAAAGTCATTTCCAAGTCTTTTAATGAGTGTCTGACTCAACTGCCGTCACAATTGATATAAGCAGGGTGAGCGTTTCCTTTACGCCCCTGGCTTTTGCAGATGATATAGCTCTTTTGAGTAAGGGGGATGGGATGGAGTCTGAAGGTCTTGGGGTGGGGGGTGTCTGTCAAATGACTGGATTGAGCATTCTGTCCAGGATCTGTCACTGTTTCTATATAGAAAATCCTGGACACTGGGTCAAACATCAAAACAACTAGTTGGTTCTGAAAAACAGTGTTCGTTATTTGGGTATTCATGGTGAGAGAACACTGGTTTGGTTAACACTTTTATATTGAGTAACTAAATGTCTCACTTTACCAAAAATGCTTTTGTTGGCTTCTGACCAAGGAGAGGGAAGACATGAAATGAGGCAGAAATCAATGTTGTTTCTGTTGTTACCTACTTTGCCATCATTGGCTTTGTAGACTTAAGATCATTGAAAGACCAAAACTATTACAGTTGTTTCAGAAGTTTTTTTTATTGTCTTTTATTTTGTAAGAGGTATCATGGATAATTCTCTTTACCCTGCTTCTTTTTGATGGCTTTGATCATTTTTTATCAACCACAAAGCTAAAAGTTTTGTACATTCAGAATTACCTTTTATATTTTAAAGTTTGTCCATACCAAAACATTTTAGAAATACATCTACAGTATTATTTTAAAAACAAAGGTGTGGTGATGAATTAAAGTTCTACCCCAGTAATTTTTATTCTGCTTCCAACAGTTATGCAATGGTCTTATAATACACAGCACATCAAATTAATAGGAGGAAGCTAACACATTTTTATTATTAGTGTCGTGATCATGCTGATTGTTCAGATCCCTTATCCTGGCCTTCTGGTTGAGAGCAGCACTGGCTCTTTGTAGATGCAGCATGTATGTGTGTGTGTGTGTGTGTGGCATTGACTGTGAAAACAATGGACAGCTCAACCCCTCCCTTCTTGTGTTCCCAAGTAGGAAGTACCATTGCTTCCTGATACGAGCACCGCCGGGTTGAAACCAGTCCACAGTGATTGGTCTGAGTCACTCCGAGTCATCGTATCTATGGCAAATACTGTCGCCATTGCTGTAGATATGATGACTCAGATTGATTCGGGCCAATCACTGTTGACTGGTTTCAACATGGAGGCGCCAGTATCAGGAAGCAATGGTGAGGCATTTTGCCTCATTTTGCGATAGCCAGAAGTAAGGCGTTTTCTATGAGTGACGCCACAATTTGATTTGTGTTGTTTTTACAGTCTGTGGTGTGGGGGGCTGGTGCCATCTTGCTGTACTGGATATCTTGTCAATGTTTTGTTAAGCCAAGTGGACATTAACGATGGTCATTATTGTCGACCTGCAGCTTTAAGGAAACCTGGTTATGTATGTTAAAAAAAAGACTGTTTATCAGTAATGTGTTAGCTGTAATGAAGCAAATTTATTTTGCATGAAGTTCCCTTCTTTCTTTCTGACGATAAAGCCATTCTTTTACCCCATCAAATGAACACTTGCACAAATTCAAGTGTTCTTTATCGTTACTTTTCAATAACTGCTTCATGTTGGACATTGTCGTTTAATTAAGGTATTTACATTTTATAGAATTCTGTTTTGGTGAGAAATTCTACAGACAGTATGCCCACCTTTCCAGCAGTCTTTGTATCAACAAACTTAATTTCAGGAAAGAGTTTTTTTCCCCTCTCTAAGTTTTTGTAAGTATTTAAAGTAATTTATTTTAAAACCATTGAAATTTAAAGACCATCTGCTTGGGACCGGGTATCATCTAAAACCTTTAGTACCGACGCTCATACAAGTTTAATACCTGTCGGTGAATACTACACTAAATAATATCTGGACTGCCATAATATTGCATTTTAAAAACACAGGAGCAACAAAAAGTCCTGTTTGTACTCTTTAGTAATTATTTTCTGTTACCCAAGGAACCTTGGCTTTTAAACATTTCATGCAAATGGGTCAACGTAAAATATAAAATAGAAGTATCAAATATTTTTGGAGTTTTGCGTGTTTTGAATATTTTTGTTTATTTTCAATCCTTTTAAGTATGGTAGTTTTGTTTAAATCTGAGCTTAAATGTAAAGAATATTGAGACAAATAGTGAAAAAATGTTTTAAAGAATTATCTTAGAATAGCGTTTGTTGTGGGCCTGGTATCTCAAGCTTTTATCTTTATTCTGTAATAACTGCTATTGTCAGTAAAGCTGCTTTTTATTTAGAAATAAAAAAATGTAAAAAAAAATGGTTTGAGTAAAAGCCGAAAGTTTTAGTGCCATGTGACATATTGTGATTTACCCAATAGTTTCCAACCTAAGATAAAACATCAAAGGGTTTGCTGATTATGTCATCGTCTTCCTACATGTTGAGTCTGAATCATTCCAACGTCCTTCTGTCTCCAATCTTGTATTTTTCCTTTAGGTTCACCAGCACATTCATACCATTGTCGTTGACTTGGACAGTCCTGTTAGACGGCATAGCTTCACTGTGAAAGTTGATCTTCAAAAACAAACACATTTTTATTATTGCTGCTTGTCTGTAAATTAATATGTGATCTATTTAAAATGGATTTAAAATATTATTATAGGATTGATTTCCCTCTTTTTAATTAATTTTGTGGGAATCGAAACTCAGTTTAGCAGAAATCCTAGTTACAGAATGAACTTGATGTTTGTCTACAGGTTGAGCAGTCTGGTTCCCAGCTGTTTAAATGTCTTAAAAATAAAAATATTAAGACACAGATTTAAAAAAAATCATGTAAATATTCTTTTCTAGAGTCTCAGGGTTCTATAAAACATGGAGAATTAAAAAAAAATACCCAAAACATTTTGTATTCCACTATTTTTCTGCTAGCCATCTCTATTACTTGTTGTTATTGATCACTATTTTAACATTTAGACAATTGTCGAGACTGTTGTTCTTTGAGGTTAAAATGCTAAGTGCTTTATAAAATAAAATGTGATAATTATTTCTAAACACTGAAATATTCATTGCCTTTGGATCTGCCATGTGATTTCTCTAAGCATGAAGGCGCTCGTGAGCTCCTGGTCATGTGATTGGTAGAAAAAAATCTTGGTTTGACTCGGTACCATCAGTCATTATTGTTTCTGGAACCTTTAGAACCAGCACCCATGGAACCCAGAGATCAAAGTGACCTTTTTGTATTGCCTCATGGACTCTCAACAGTGAGGGTTTGGGGTAAAATACCACTACTTGAGCCTCTCCTGCAGCATCTATTTTTTATTTTGGCCTGAATAGTCAATGTGTTTCAGGATTCAAGACAGTTCAGCACAAATAGGAGACTTCCTTTCCCTCATCTGAAAATGATGTCTATAAGCTATATGTACTGCCAAATTATTTTGTGCCTTTTGTTTGCAACAAAACAAGTCGCTCTTATCTTACATTTTTAGACTAACAAAAAACAAAAAAGATTTAAAAATAAAATATGAAACTCCATTAACCAAACTTATTAGATGATTAGTAGTGTGATGATTGACCATTTAGGTCTTCATTTATATTATAGTTGTTTTATTTTTTAATTTGACTTTACTAAAGTAGTAGTAAGAGATGCAATTAAACCATTTATCTAAACTTCACTACAGTTATCAGTGGTGGGCTAACCTAAACGTTAGCTTGTGGCATCACCAGACCTTTTATTTTGAAAACCAAAAATAACAAAGTTTGCTTTAAAAATCTTCATTTAGGTCATTTGAAGTTTTTGATGTGGCTACACAAAATAATAAATTCTAGCTGCATATGAACTTTCTGGCCTCTTTACAATGTTTAATAGTGTACAATGCATACTAATGTTTCTAATCTTTGTTGCTATTATTAAAGGATTAAAAATTTTCTGTCTTGCAAAGCTTGGAATTGATTTGATTACATGACTGTAGAAATAAAACATTTGTCATTACAAATATCAATGAGTCTTTTAGTTTTTAAGTTAGTTTATTCTTACAATATATGCATTATTCATATTAAGTAGTGATAGTGGAAATGCAGAAACAAATGCTAAAAGAAGGGAAGTGGTCTAGACTACATACCGGTAGGTGGATATGGCTCCTGCTGTATATTTAAATGGAAGGTGCTCCAGATATGCTTCGCTTGCACATCCTCACCCACGCAGGTTTTCAACAGAGGCCCACAAGCTCCAGATGTGTTCAACCTCACACAACACTACACAAGCGTGTGAGGATTGCTTAAGACGCAGTGTGACCATGAACAGCTTTGGATGGAAAGACTCTCCATCCTGAAGGCTCCATGTTCTGCAGCCAGAAAGTCCTGTTTTATTTTTGCATTTAAACAGAGTTTACAGGTTTTGAAAAAATAAGAAAAGAAATAAGTCAGATTATAAGCAATAATCAAAAGAACCATATTTTCTGCAACCAGACAGAATAGATGTGGTGTTTTATCTGTCAAAGGAACCAAATGGCTCGGCGTTCTTTGTCAGTGAAGCTGGCCTGCATGTAACACAAAAAAACATTTGCAGAGGAAGGAGAGAAAGGAGGAGGGTTGTCTCTGTGGCTGTTAGGCTGATCTGTCCCTCCTCCAAAATGGCCTCTGCTGCTGAAGTGAAGACTTTGTTGAGGCCTCTAGTAATTTGAGCTTGGTATTCATGGCCAGACAAGCGAAAAAGGAAGGGAAGGAGGTGGAAGGGTGGGGAGAGAGAGAAGGGAAAGAAAGGCTTTCCTTCTTTATATGGAATCTACCTCCTCAGTTTTTTCCATCTGCTCTGTTTCGAAGAGCGCCTTTCTGTTTGAAAAAGATAGGAAGCAGCCCTGTGGCTATTTTTGGGAGGCTTCAACAGACACACACATTTCTGATAAGGCACTTAATGGGGCAGCTAATGTCCTCCGCAGGCCATCTATAAATGTTCTTCTTTTTTTGAGCCGGTCACTGGAACAGGAACTCGATAAGTGAAGCTTAAAGCTGTTGCAAAACCCAACTTTTGGTTCATGCCAGCCTCTAACTTGGTGCAGCTTTTGCAACATATTTTTTATGTTGGAGTGTACCATAAAATACTGTGGAATATTAAATTAAACAAGTAATTTATAATTTATTGGTCAGGACTTTTCTGTTTATGCCATTGAAATGAATTCAGCTCATATTTCTATCTTCGGGAAATTTTTTTAAATATATTTTTGTTTTGGGGCACAACAGAAGAACAACAGATCATGGTCTTTTGCACAGATATGTTTGGACTGACCGGTCCATGTATAGGCTGGATGAGGTTGATTCTGGATTATATGGTGATCCGGATCTCCCCCATCCTGCTCTGGTTGCCCCGGTGTTGTTTTTTTTTTTTTTACTCTTGTATCCATGGAGGCTCAGCAGGAATGCCATGCCTCCTGCTCCGGCTCTCTGCATCCTCTGCTCTGTTGTGCTTGTGTGTGGTGTTGCTCAGGTAAACCCTGACAGAAAAGCCCCGGGTGGGGTGGGTGTACAGCACAAACTACCCTCTTTAGGGGATTGGAGCTTAGAAGAATGTGGAGTTTGGGGGAGTGCAGGTCACTGTTTCAGTGTGCTCACATGATGAAGGGGGTGGAGCCTGGCGGAGGATGACTCATCCCTTCAGGTATTTGGATGCAAAGCGCCACCTCCTGGTTTTGCCTGTTTCATCAGATAAACTCAAAATCCCAGTTTGTTTCTTTCTGCACCCCCCCCCCCCCCCCCCAGCCGTCCTGCCGCGTACATTAGCAGTTCATATTTTTGTCATGTGCTGTGACTGCAACTTCATGACGCCTTCATTGATGGCATGAGTCAGCAAAGCTGCAGTTTTGACTTGAGCAGTTCTGCTGGAATTTCCCCTCCGTGTTTTCAGACGTCTGCTCCTTTCTCACTGTTCCAAACACAAGTAGCTTCATGTTCCTCTGATCTTCAGAGAAAGCTGCACACGTAGTAAACATTTTATCATCTGCTCCCCATTTTTACAATATTTTGCAATCATTAAAAATATTTTTTAAGTAGAATAGTACTCTGGTACTACTAAACCTTATTTCTCTTTCATCTAACACACTCAGTATTTTGGGATTTAGGAAAACGAATAGTTCGTTTGAAAAAAGATCAACACAAACCCTGTCAGTGAGTTCCTCCTGGTATTGATCCATTTATTTAGCTCAGCCCTTGCTTGTTCTGTAATAAGGGAGTTTTTGCTCTCTGTATTAGGTTTTACAATCCCCCCAGCAGGACTGCCCCCTCCCTGTCCAGTGTGAAAGGCAATTTCAGTTTCACAGACAGAGTCTGGTACATTGTGATGTCATTTGTTGATCATAACCATCAGACTCATGTTTTCTCTGGGTTTTTCTCCTCAGGCCCCCCCATGAGCGTCGGCTGTGGGCTGCGGCACAGCGGCGCCCCCCCCAGGAGTGGTCTGTTGCTCTAGACTGGACCTCGTGATTTTTCTCCCTCGTCCCATCCTGTTCCTCCTCTCCCCCTCCCCCTTCTCCCCTCCTCCCCCCCCTCCCACGCGTCGCTGTGCTGGACGTCATGAGCATAGTAATCGCGCTGGGAGTCACCACACCTGAGACGTCTTACTCCGATATGGCTGCTGGATCCGAGTAAGTGATTCTTGTCCGCTTCAGCAGACGGTGTCTTTATGCGCCTGTTCCTCTGAGCAGGGCATGTTTGGGCCCAGCTCCCTCACACAAACAACACTTATCACAATCCGAAAATATAGCTTTAAGTAAAAGGAGTGTGTAACATGCAAGGCATTCTTAGGATAGTTGTTTTTTTCAGTAGTTAATAATGTATTTTTTATTCTTTATGATGGCATTATTAAAGCTCCTACCAGCATTTGTCAAACTGGATTTAATCCAATGCTTGATGATCTAAAATATTCAAATATTTTATTAAAATGTCTTCAGAGCTCGTTTTACAAAACTATTATTAACTTGGTCAAGTCACCATTGTTACCAATATTCAACAAACCCAGGTCTTTAATTGGCCCCACAGCTCCATCCTTTATATTTCTGTTTGCTAGTGACATTACAGTTTTCTAGTTTTGGTTATTTTAACTTGTTGAAAGTGAATTTTGTTGTGAAGCTTTTTGCTGTGTTTGGTGTAACAGGCGGAAAGCTCCTGCCCGGACCATTTCAGCTTTTAGTGTGCTCACTTTGGAAAGAGCACTCTTAGATTGGCTGCAGCCTCTCTGTACCTGACTGAAGTGGGCAGAAATAAAGCTTCGTCCCTCCTTCCAGCTTCACTTTTCGCCTAGTCCGGCTTTCTCTCTTACATGAGCGAGAACGGCACCTGCGCAGTTCTGAGAACTGCGATGCTTTAAATAGATCCTTTTCTGTTTCTGCAGAGCGGAAATGTGAAATGGCCAGAGCTTGGAGAAGGGTAGAGGAGTTGAATAACACAATGACAGGCCACATTCTTAAAACTAGGCAGAATTTAACCATGAAAGTTTGGCGCCACCTGCTGATTGGTCTCTGTAACAGCAGAAAGTGTCCTGCACGGATGACATTCTTTATTTTTCTACATCTTTTCAGCCCTGAGTCAGTTGAAGCGAGCCCTGCAGTGAATGAAAAAAACTTGAACACCCACAGCTGTGGGAGCGCACAGAGTCATGGGTATCGGGGACTACCATATACTGTGAGTTCATAACGCTCTGTTCTGATCAGAGCATTTCTTATTTATCAAGCATCATCAGTTTGTTCTAAAAAAGAAAGCTACTATATGGTCACTTTAAAAATCTGTTTTCGTTTTTAATGTGAAAAAGTAATTTGTTTTGAACATGTTTAAAAAGTAAAGTTTGTGTAGCTGAGACTGCCTTCTGATTATCAATGTCTAAAATGTTTACATGCCTGTTTTTTGCCCTCATTTTCATTTTTCTCCATTTTCCGTTTCCCCTTTTGCCTGAACACCCGTTGTTTGAAGATGCAACAGTCTTCCGTTGTGTGTTGTCAGGATCACAACTATGGCGCACCCCCTCCCCCCACCCCACCCGCCTCTCCGCCCTCCCAAACCATCATTCCCCGCATGGAGCTTAACGGCGTGGTGCGCAGCTCCCTTTATCCCAAATCCACAGAGGAGCACTCTGCCGACAGCGAGAGCTCCTCTGAAGAGGACGGCTCCCCCTGGTGCCACTGCAGCCTGTCGCCAGACGGGCTGCTCGTCAAATGTGACAACTGCAGGTGGGAAACGGATCCAGAACCGACGCACATCTCTATGAACACAATCGGCGCAGTTCTGGTCACCAGATGTCAGGGTAGCAGTTCTCAAAAGCTCAACTGTTCTAGAGGAAAACTTCTCTTAGTTGGACCCTGAGCGTTAAGAAATGAAGGAAGGAATCATGCCAGGATTTAAAGTCCCACTCCGATCCTTTTTTCATCTATTGTCAAAGCGTTCCCAGGAAACAGGCTCTGTAAACAGGCTCTCCGGATAGATTGTACCCCATCACAACCTCAATCTAACATTGCTAATGGCGAGCACTACGGGAGCTATCCAGCCGTACAGTTTTGAGCCAGATTCCAGCTCAAACGAGGAAAACAAAGACATGCATGGATCTAGTAGTCTACAAGTGGATGCATCAGAACGGAGTGGAGCAGGAAGCTTGTGGCCCACCCAGCGTATACAAATACAATCTTTTTCAAACAGCATGTTTGTCTGCTCCTGATGCACAACGAGTTGAATAAAGAAATACTCAGAAATGCTATTTTTAGCCTAATTTTCTATATTCATGTCCTCCATCATAAGAAAAATGCCACAAGAACATGTTATAAACACCAGAAACACTATTTTCATCGGAATGGGTCTTTAAATAATCATAACATAAGCCGACGTTTCACATTTGATTCACATGAAGGTATGGCACACATCAGTGAGCTTTCAGCTGCAGAGAACATCGGGGCTATGGAGGGAAATCTGGTAAACAGGAAAGGTTTCCATCAGGTTTGGAGACCCAGATCCTGACAGTTCTAGTGATGGTCATCCAAAGTAAAACCAAACAATTACTAAAAGTATAACTTGATTCTTCTGTAAGTTTATTGCATAAATGTAGCTGCTAGCGGACTAAATGTTGTCAGGATTGAATAAGTGACAAGAGATATGTTTTTGTGTTTACTCCTGCATTATTATTTTGTACAGTGTGGGCTGAAATAGGGTGAAGAGCTGCAGACTTTCTGTGATGCGATTGGGCTCAGCTGCTATGGTTCTGTTGCAGGGAGCTGGACAGGAGGAAAGGAGCTGAGGGCTTGCACAGAAAAACTGAGAACGTTTCCGGTACGCCGGCTCACTCTCAGCCACCCTGCTGGAAAAAGTGCACAAATCCTTCTTGTGCTCAGAGTTTAACCTTTGTTGTCTTACAGTTGGGGAGAGCAGCGCCACAGAGAGTGGTGATGAGGAGGTGTCCCCCTCAGCCGTCTCGTACACGGCCACTCAGCACACACCCACCAGCATAAAGCTCACGGTCAACCGGGTCAAGAGGAGCAAGTCCAAGAAGAGGAAGAAGAGCGCAGAGAAGTCCCGCGGGACTCCAAAGGAGAAGAAGGTTAAGGTGTGTTTCTAGGTTTTTATCGGGCTCCTTGAAGAGCAAAAGCAGAGAAACCTTCAGTTGTTTATTTTCATTTTTTTGTCTTTCAGGCTTTTAGAGAGGGTTCTAGAAAGTCCATGAGGATGAAGGTACATTTTTTTAAAGTGGACATTTGTGTTTCGCTCCTGTAACTTCTGTGGATCAAACTGCACCTTCTATGTTGATCAGAACTCCACATCAGAGGCAAGCGGCGTGGACGAGAACACAGCAGAGGGCTGGGAGAACCGAATCCGACAGTGGACGGACCATTACGAGGAGGCTCTGGCTAATCAGTACAGTGCAGACATCCAAACGCTGCTCCGCCTTTACCGTGCCGCCTCCTCCACCACTGAGAGCGGTGCCACTACGCCTCCTTCTAGCACAGAGCTGCACGTTGCTATGGACACCATCAACCGAACTGAGCTGGCCTGCAACAACACAGTGCTGGGCTCACAGATGCAAGTATGTTCCTTCAGAGCCACAAGAAAAGAGATTTGTTTGTTTTCCGTCTGCGCTTACGTTTGTGCAAAGACTCATGACTTGACTTTTAGAAAAATCTTCAACTCCAGCTTCTTATACGCATTTTTGCCGATTCCAAATTGAAGATGAGAACACCACCTCGGACCCATCTGAAACGTAGAGACTCAGCCTCTGTGACTTGCTTTATGCCAGTGTTTTTCAACCAGTGTGCCGTGGGAAATTGCCCTCATTACCTGATCTAAAAACATTTCCCATCTCCAGGATATCAGCTTTGTGTTCATCCAAACAGGCCCTGATAAAACACTGAGTAGTTAGGAATAAGAAAGATCATAAAATATTTTTTCTCATTGTCTTATTTTATTAAAGACATTTTGATAAAAATGACGGTACCGTTTTAGCTACAGCTTCAGCTGTATTTTGGAAAAGTCCCGCCCCTTTAACTGTCTCCACAAATCATTCTTGGGGGCTTAATCATACGTCATGTCTGACCAATCAAAAGTAGTTAAAGTCTTCACTTCCTTCTCCCGACTTTAGTCTCTCAGTTCCAACAAAAATACCAGCTAAAGTTCGTCTTTAGCGGTGTGGCTTTCAATACAATCCGGTGTCAGACCGTGGAACAAGTGAACAAAACAATGAAGCTCAAAGAAGAGATCTCCGGCCAAATGCAAACTACATCTCCCATGATGCATTGGGTTAAAGTTACAACGTCTCAGCGCACAATGAGATCTGTTGTTAAACGTCTTGAAACCACAACAAACACACATCAAACAGTTTTTAAATCTTCTAACTTATCTTTTATTACATCTTTTATAAAAAACAGCTGCAACTTCCAGCTTTTCTGCCACAATCATCACAAAAATGCATGTGAGATTGCGGAGGGACTGTAGATCAATACAGACTATAAGTTTCTCCTTTTTTTTCTTTTTTCTTTTTTGGATGCAGGTGTGCCGCAAGATTTTTTTCAAGGTTAAAGTGTGCCGTATCTCAAAAAAGGTTGAAAAACACTGCTTCATGCAATCAAGCTAATACAGTTGTGTTTAAAAAAAGAATTGGCACTCATGCGGTTCTGTCGCAAAATTCATCTCTTCTCAGGAATATAGTCCAATTTGCAAATGTTTTGGAAGTCATGTGTTGTTTTTATTTACAAAAGAAACCTGACAAGAATTCCCGCAGAACTAAAGAAAATAGAAAATGACCTGAACAAAAGTATTGTTAATTTTTGTCATATTGGTAGCATCCACTTTGGAAAAAAACACAACTGAAATCAATCATTTCCTGTTACCATCAATGAGTTTCTTGCACCTCTGCACTGGATTTTTGAACTTGTGCTTTTTCAAGCCGAAGTGCTTCAAGAGATCTTTTCATCTGGGATTTATGCATGTATGTATTTATAACTGTTTAATAGTGGTGTTGTCCTGGTCCTTTGCCACAGCGGCCCTTTTTGTTGATGGATGTGTGAGTGTGAGTGGACACTACTGTACACTGTCTGCAGATCAGGTTGCATTTGTTTGGCCGTTTATCAGGGTTTTTTTATTCAGTTTAAATAGTTTTTTTGTACCGATTTTGAATTCACGTTTCACTTCCATCTACATCCAGGAAGTAAGCAGGATTCTGGTCCAATGATTCAGCTCAGCTGGCTATTTAGTTACTTTATGTAACTTATATGGAAGTATTTTGTTAAGTGAAGCAATTTACTGAACACAACAAAATTATTTTTAAACTAATAGAAGAACAAAGCACAATCCTGCAAGCCTAAGGAAAGTGGATCAGCCTCGGGTGCTAATCCAATTTTTACTCCCTTGATGTTTCTGGAAATGCAGTGTTCCCTTGTTTATCGCAGGAGTTATGATGAAAAACAACCTGCGATAGGTGAAATCTGTGAAGTTGGTCAGTTATTTATTTATTTTACAACAATGTTAGATGTTTTAAGGCTGTAAAACCCCTCACTACAAACTTTACAAGCAACTCTTCTCTAAAACAGACATGAACATTTTCACACTTTCCTCCTCTGTTTACACTCTCAAAAGTTCTAACTTTATTGAAGAAAAATTCTAGTGTAATAGAATGAAAACAAAGATCTCACTGTGATCGAAGATTTCTGTGAATTATTTTATTGAACGCCTTCTGTACAGTTGTACCGAATAAGGGGATTGGTTGATTGAAAAGGGCTACAGCCAATCAGGACGCAGAAGACGATGCACGAGAAAAATTAACCGAATATGCAAAACTGCACTAAAAAGTTCTGTGAAATGCTGAGACAGGGAAAGTTGAACCATGATATAGCTAGGGAACTCTGTATTCACCGCCTTCGGGCAGACTCTTCTCCCCGTTGAGCCCAGATCCTGTTCTCCATCATGAAACACTGATAGGTTGTTACCGGTCATACAACTGAATCATTTTCTGTATGTTAGCGGTCTCTTCATCTTCAGGGCTCTGACACTTTTATCATTGGTCTGTTTTTAGCACTTTTCATGTTTTCGTCTCTACTTGAACGCCTCCATGTTCAGTCAACAATATACACTGTTTTTAGATTTTGTTTTTTTAAAGAAATCATCTTTAAGAATGTTCAGCTTCTGCCTGAATGTACCTAAGGCACAGTGTGAGCACAGATAAAGAAAAATGAACATGAGCAATTCCCTTTGGCTCTGCATGGCCAATGCTCACCTAACAGAGCAATTCTGTGGAGATAAAAAAAAAACGTTGTTCTTACACTGCTTTGGTTCTGCTTCATATTATGCTTGTAAATAATGTGATGATTACATCTAATTGCTGCGTTCCTCTAAACGTCTGTATATAATGTCTCCTTAGTGAATTGATTTGTGTGGGTCTGTCGGCAGCTCCAGCTGGGCCGCGTCACGCGGGTCCAAAGACATCGGAAGATCCTTAGAGCCGCCAAGAACCTGGATCCAGACACGCTCATCATCGAGTACCGCGGCAAGGTCATGCTCAAGCAGCAGTTTGAGGTCAATGGGCACTTCTTTAAAAAGTAAGCGCACGCCACTCTCACGCTGCTGCTGAAAGTTGCCAGCGAGTGCGTCTGCAGGAACTTTGTGCATAAGCCACCTTCAACTGCATCTCTAATATCTCCCAGGCCTTATCCCTTCGTGCTGTTCTACTCCAAGTTCAACGAGGTGGAGATGTGCGTGGACGCCAGGACCTTCGGTAACGATGCACGCTTCATCAGGAGGTCGTGCACACCCAACGCCGAGGTCAGCAAGCAGCTGCTGTTACTGCTGTT
This sequence comes from Oryzias sinensis, assembly GCA_037389245.1. Classification (NCBI taxonomy): domain Eukaryota; kingdom Metazoa; phylum Chordata; class Actinopteri; order Beloniformes; family Adrianichthyidae; genus Oryzias; species Oryzias sinensis. The sequence goes on from CM074493.1 coordinate 19,550,639, forward strand.
GTTGGCTGATGTCAGAGTTGTCTTTGGTTGATGAAAGGAAACATTTTTCTTTCCATCTGCAGGTTCGACACATGATCTCTGATGGCATGATCCACCTGTGCATCTACGCTATCAGTCACATTTCTAAGGACTCTGAAGTCACCATTGGTTTTGACTATGAGTTCAACAGCTGGTGAGTCCTGCCCCCCCACCCTCACCCCTTTTAGTGAGAAACTTTGAAGTAATTTTTTTTCCTTCACTAGTGACTATAAAGTGGACTGTGCCTGTCATAAGGGCAACCAGAACTGCCCGGTGCAGAAGCACAATCTGAGCCCCAGGGACGGCTTGATGGTCTCCCCCAACCTTCCTCCCCCATCTGCTCTTGTTGGAGCTGAGACTCGTCGCAGAAAAGCTCGGAGGAAAGAGCTGGAGGGCTGCGTGGCCTCCGACGCCAACAACACAGCTAGTCAGCAGCTGGAGGCCAAGGATCATCTGGGAAGCAGCGATGCAGAGGTGGTTTTGAGTGGATCCGATTCACCTCCGTAAGGGTCTAAATAAATCGATATCTAAAGTGTTTGCTGATGTTCTGTTTTCATTCACTTTTAGGAAAAACTCTTGGATGAGACCAAGTTGGAAGATGGAGAGGAAGGAGAGGTGGATGAGGATGGAGTTAACCTGTCCAACAAAAAAGTATGTTGTTTTTTTCCAATCTGACTAAAATGGTTTCAAATGCTCAGATCCTAAAAGGAACCACTTATTTTACAACCTCAAGAACCAGGAATTATTTAAAGAAAAAACTTCCAGCCTTCAGGGTAAACGTGTAGTGAGGAGGTGCAGATGTTTGGTCAGAGAGCAGTTTTAGTACTTTGTAATATTTCCAGGGGCTTTGGTTCTCTAAGTTCAGCAAGTGAACGCAAACAAGACTACATGAAGAAAACCTCTTTTGAGCATTCCTTCATGATTCAACTAGACCAGGGGTTCTCAAAGTGCGGCCTGGGGGCCAACGGCGGCCCGCCTAAAGATTTTTTGGGGCCCTCAATAAAAGGGAGCCAGAGCAGGTTCCTTTGAGGAAAAACATTGTGTTGGAGAGAAGGAAAGGCGCTTTCAAGCTGAGTGGACAAATGCTTACTTTGTCATACCTCAAGGGCTGGATAGTCATGAGCCTTATTTGCAAGCAGGTAAATGCAATGCAAAAAGAATTCAACAAAAATCGTCACTGTTACATCATAAAAACTATGACAATTTTACCGAAGCAATAAGCTCCAACAACTACGAGGCTATGCTGCACACCAGATGTTTGCAAAAACGGCTAAATCCATTGAAGCTGCGATTGAAGCTAGCTACGTTGAGGCTTTGGAAATGGCCCGGCGTAGCAACTGTTTAAGTGACGGGGGGCTTGTAAGAGAATAAAAGAATGTATGCTGAAAGTAGCTGACATTGTTTGTCCAGAGCAAAAGAAAAAGTTAGTATCAAAGATACAATTACTAGATCAGTCGAAGATCTGAGCAGCAACCTCTGACCAGATGGGAAAACATCTGGATGGCCTGGTTAACTGTACAAATGACACTTGGTCATTAAAGATATTCAAAATAACTTTTTCTGTTTATCCGTTTTTTCCCCCACCAAAATTGGCCCCCAGTCTAATGTCAAGTTCCTAATTTGGCCCTCCGCTACAAAAACTCCTCAAGTTTTTAATCACACAGCCATGCTTTCATGACACAGTCTGGTTTCTGCAGACCTTCAACAACAGGAGGAAGAGAGGAGGGGTTGAAGTAAAGCCTGAAGGTGTGGAGACAGAGAATGGGTCAGGAAATCCCTCGGGCGGCTCCACGGCGCCTCTTAGTGTTGGAGTGGGGATCACCACACGAAGAACCACCTACATTACGGTTAGATAGAAGCATGGCTCCTGCTCGACGTGGTTCTGCGCGTTGCTTTTTTTCCCACTCATCTGCTGGGGTGTCATTTTCTTCCAGGAGCCCCCACCAGTTGAAGAGAAGAGCTGCTTACCGAACCCACCTGCTCCAGTTGTTCCCCCAAAACCCACCAGACCAACCAAGCCTCGACCAAAAAGCCGGATATCTCGCTACCGCTCCAGTTCTTCCCAGCGAGCCCGGCGGCAGCGGCAGGCTCTTGCCCAGCAGCAGGCAGCAGCAGCAGCAGCCTTGGCACAGGCGGCGTCCGTCCAGGCTGCTGCTCTCAGTGAGGAGGGATCTCAGGGCTCACACAGCGCTGAGCACGGCCACGGAGACTGCAGTGTAGTGGGCCATCACCCAGACGGAGACGGTCAGACCTTAAACAGCTTGAACCGAGGCAACCTCCGGCACCCGAAAACCAAGAAGGTCAGAATCCTCAGAAAGGAATTTTGGGATTCTGCTGAACATGGCCGCCATTAAAGCTGCTTTTCCTTCTTAGTACCTCGTGACTGAGTGGTTGAACGACAAAATCCCAGGAGGAGATAAAGTTCAGCATGAAGTGTCTGCTGAGCGCCCCCTGAAGATCACCACTGACCCCACCGTGCTGGCTACCACGCTTAACATGCTCCCCGGCCTCTCCCACACCTCGCTCATCTGCACAGCGCCCCGACACTACGTACGCTTCGGCTCGCCCTTCAACCCTGAGAGGCGCCGGCCCCGCCCTCTTCAACTTGATGGTACCTATGGCTGCTACAAGAAGGTAAACCTATAGCAGCATTCAGACTCTGTGCACCACTTTGAACACAACAAATGTTCTTGAAGTGGTCCCTGCATGGAGAATGTAACATTAATTTTGTCTCAGATCTTTGTTTTCTATGTCAAAAAATACGTCTGTATGATATTTGTTTTTATTCGAGCCATAAAAAGGAGCGAGAACCACGTAGTGTGATTTTAGATCCACTGTGGCCCAAACATTAGAAAATGTATTCAATTATTTTTAAAGCTTATTAAGGACATATATATTGGGTGGATCCCATCTTATGTTGAATCCCAATGAGCTTGTAGTTCACTGGGGACTTTGTTTCTCTAATAGTTTAATGTTGTTTTTATGCTCCAGTATAAATAATTCTCCTAAAAGATGTTCACACAGAAATCTGTAAAATAATGCAGCAAAGGGTTGAATCTTGTGGCTCTTCATGCAGAGGTGGATCAAGCAGGTGGAGGATGAGAGCTGCTCTGCCAGCCTGGAGGACGGCACAGAGTCTACTTCCTCCCAGCAGAGCACCAGCAGTAGGTCCACACCCAACCCACACTGCGCAGGTAAGTCCCATGCGCTCAGAAATCCAACCGTTTGGTTCGCTGCTTCACCTCAAAAATTATTTTCCGGTTCAAATCTCAGAGGTCAGCGCTCCAATTAAAAAGCGCCGCCATAAGTACATCAGTGAGAGGACAGCGGCGCCCTCAGACCACCTGCTCCAACCGCTGTCGCCCATCACACCACCACTTCCAGGGGACTCCCCTCACCCACTGCTCCACACACCCTGTGGCACGCTGCTGTCCAACGGCCTCGTCTTCTCGCCCATGCCCTCGCTGCCCACCAGCCGCTGCAACACGCCTCTGCAGTTTGAGGTAAGAACACGAAAGAGTGGAATAACTCACAAAACCAAAGATACTCTTCCAGCAAAATGAGAAAAGATGCACTTCCTGTTATTCTGAAAGTTTGTGCGAACGTTTCTAGGATGAAAGGTCTTTTTTTTTTTTGAGAAATGGTTCAGTCTGTATTTGAATGATTTATTAAACCGTGTTTCTGCTGTTTCCGTTTTTGGATTTGTTTCTAAGTTTTCTCGTTTTCAACCTGTCCCTGTAGAACATCTCCTCTCCTGAAGCCTCTCCGGTTCATCGGCCCGAGTCGGTCTCCCCTCAGGTTTGTGCCATCCTCCCAGTAACAGTAGACTGGTTAGTCTTCTTCTTCTCATCTCTTTTGTCTTCCTCCCAGCTGTTTCAGGCTGATTCTGATGCCTCCAGGCCTCAGTTCCCAGACCTGTCCCTCCCCTCTACCCTCGAGAGCCCTGTTGCCACAACCTCAGAGGACTTTTCTTTTCCTGGGGGGGCTTCAGGCCAAGATTCCCAAGGCCCTTCATGTGCAGGGACCAGCTCGGCAAACCTGTCATGTCCTTCCACTGACCCGCAGAACAGGGAGCAGGCCTTCAGGACAGAGTTCAACCTCATTTACACCTGCTCCCCCCTCAATGCAAACCTGGGGGCGCACCCTGAGCGCCGCCCCTCTCAGGTGGAAGGAGGCTTCTCCCCTGCCGACTTACACAGTTCCATGAGCGGACCGGGGCTGCTGGGAGATATGTGCTCGGGCTCCATGTCCCCCTATATGGAGCATCATTACGGGCCGGCATTTAACGAAAGCAGCACGCCGCCACACCCCAGCAACCCCCCTCAGAGGAAAAAGGCAAGTTCTCAGGCTGTTGAATGTGATTTCTTTAGGTGAATCTTAAAGGTTTGATCCTGGAAACCACCATGATCTGCCCCCTCCCCTCCTGCTCTGTGCTTTTCTGTTGTCTTCAGCATTTCACCTGGACCGTCGTCAGGTCCGCCCCTCCCCCCCCCAAACACAGCACTCACTTAAACTTGTCTTTCTGTATCTGAACTATAGCTTTAACCCCCCCTCCCCCTCCTCCTTCCTCTGCTCTCCTCCTCACTGCTCCTCTTTGCCACGCTTCTCTCCCACTTTTCTTCCAAGGCAGAAGGCCCCCCAGCATTCCCTTAGTCTGCTGACAGGACAGGCAGATTTCCCGCCTTTAGGTGTAAGAAATATGGTGAATATTCTCCCTACGAATCCATCTAGAAGTGTGCATGTCAGTATTGTTTCCTTGCATCTGCATACAACACCCACCCATGCTCCAGCTGCTCCGCCCCCCTCCCGGCCCGCATTCAGTTCTGACCAAGACGTTCTTCAGCCATGTGTGTCATGTTGGTGTGTGTGGTTCATCCATCCACATTTGGGACGCAACTTCGACATCTGTCAAACTTTCACTACCACAGGACAACGAATCCTCGAGTGTGCTTTGATGGATACTTTCAAGAAAAAACAAACAAACCCTGTTATGTCTTTAATGAGAAAAATGGATCTTAAATACTATCTGCACTAATCTAGTTTTGCTAATCACCTAATAACATGTCATCATCCAAATATTAGCCTGTAGAGAAAATAACACCAGCAGCTGTTTTTTAACTGTGCTCCTTAAAAAAAAACATCAGACAAAACCAGCTTTAAAGTTTTGGATTCTTTGTCGGGTCCAGCTCCTCATCATGGAGGCTCTGCAGCAGAAAGCTGTTCCCAGGATGGAGATCTCCTGAGATTATCTTCTTCAGATGAAATGAAAACCAGAAAACAGCCACAGTTCGTTTTTAAAACAAGGCAGAACAGAACCGGCCCAAATCGTTTGGATTGAACCTTCTGAATGAACCCTGACTGCAGAAGATGAGCTCGCTTCAGAATAAGAGTCAGAGAAATTCAACCCAGGATACAAATTCTTGAAAAGACTAAATTGTAGTTTTTTCAAAGTGAAACATTTTTTAGTGCATAAGTTCTTAGCATTGAATAACACAAAGTTTATCTGAAGATGAAAGCAGTTTTGGTTCTAATGTCGGAACATAAAGACATTTAAAGTCCCTGATGAATAAACTACAGAAGAAGGCTTGAAGTTCAGAGAACAAACTGTAATAAGTCACAAAAACAGTTTTATGGTGAAACTTTAGGGTTTCTGGCAAAATGCAGCAATGACCCCGACCCTCAGATGGTAATGCACCCCCAGTCCGATTCCACTCATCCTGACAATTCATCCCTGCCTGTGTCGGGACCTCCCCAACCCCTTGCTGTCATGACGACATGAAGCTGGAGGAGAGCTGTCATTCTCATAGTGGGTGGTGGAGGTGGGTGTCGTGTCGTGGGTGTGGTTCAGATGATGCATCGTGGTGCGTCTGTGTGCCTGCCCCCTCCCCCCACAGCTTCACCTGTCTGTGTACCTGTGCATCCTTCTGAGTCTTGTCAGGACGTGAGTACGCTGATGCAGAGGCCGTTTCCATGGTGACGAGGCTGTTTTCAGGACTCCGGTGTGGTGCATGTGTTTTGCCATTGCTCCAAGTGTCAGTGAATGTGTCAGTGGGAGCGGTGTCTTCGCAGAAACGTACTGACGCCCCCCCCCACCCTCCATCTGCTGCCTCAGGTGTCTCTGCTGGAATACCGGAAGAGGAAGCAGGGCGGCAGCCGTGACTCGGAGTTGGCTGGAAGCAGCTCTTCCACGGACGGCGCACACCCCCGTCCTGGCTCCCACTACAGAAACGACTCCCATCACACTCATTCCCATCAGCGGAGGCAGCCCCCAGCCTCCCCGAACACCTGCGTCAGCACTTCCAACCGCTCCCCTTCCATCCCTCAGACGGAGGAAGTGGGTCTGCCGGAGCATCACGCATCCTCACTAAAACCTAAGCTGCAGGACAGCAGCAGTCAATGGTGAGTGACGATGAGTTCAGGGACACCAGAGAGTTTCTCCTGAATGCAGCGGTTCATTTTCTCTGCTTATCATCTGACTGTCAACTCGATGCTTTTCCCCCAAGGATGGTCCCGACCACAGTGGAGCGCCTGAGGGAGGGCCAGAACCTGGAGCGAGTACTGAGGAACTTCAAAATAGAGCAGATCTACAAGAGGAGCGGCTCCTCAGAAAGAGAACCTGGTACGGCAGTTTGAAGAGTCACATATTTACCATTAAAACAAATGAAAAAGATGCAGTTTGCATATATGTGGATGAATTTTATGCTCAGACGCTGAGTGGTTTGAGGCGCATGCAGCACCTGTGGCCCCCTCCAGGAAGAGTCCTCACAGGTTCAGCCCTTCAGGCTTCTCCCAGCAGGTAAAAGGATGATTTCACGTCTGAAAACAAAGAAAATGTTGGGGCATTTGGTAGAACATCAAATCACACCACCATTACTTTTCGATTGAATATCTTTTTAGAATTATATTAGAAGCATGATAAAGCGGAGAGTGTGGCCAGGAAGTAGCTAGCTAATTAGCGTGGAAATGAGAGTTGGGAAGTGGAAAGAAAACATTTGACATTTGATTAGTTACTGTATGAATGTATAACTGATGATTATATTGCTTGTGTACTACTTCTATTTGATTGCTTGAAATAAACCATTTCAAATCAAATCAAATCAAATCAAGGTATAAACAACAGCAGTAAGTTTTTTCAGAGTAAAAATTAGGGACAGTATCAATATTGGACGATATTTAAATAATTTGAGTTTATCGGTATCGGTCAATTATTGAAAGAATCTACCAATATTCTTCTGACTATTTTCAGAAACAGTTGTACATGTACGTTTGTCCCTAATAGATGGGGAAGCTCATGTCTACAGTCACAGTCCGTAATTGACCGTTTTCAGTTAAATGTTATTTTTGATACATGTTTTACCAATAGATCCCTGACCATGGAGAGTTTATGGTTTTCAGTGATTTTTAACACTCTTTGTGTTACTGTAGACCCTTAAGTATCGGTATCGGCAAATATCGCCTATAGGCTACTGTTGCAGGGGATA